>JAQOWZ010000043.1:582497-1182497 GCA_035578165.1 Stenolophus ochropezus
ACGCGCTATCTCAGAGTAAAATAGAGCTTATCTGCATGTGTTTGGAGAGCTGATGACGTCGGAGTGACGTAGTGTGCGGTAGTGACGTGGTGTGTGACGAGTTCCAAAATGGCGTCGAACAATTTCCGCTTGAAACACGAGGTACCAGTCATCCAATTCTCCCCAAAAATCCTCCACCAAGATGTGTATCCACCAAAAATAAGGGCTCAACAACCCAATCCAACCATAAGCATCCAATAAATCGGATCGAGATCGAGGTAATGTCGATAGACGCGCTATCTCAGAGTCAATAAAATAAAAGCCTGAAAGGAGAACTCAATTAGCATTGCCAGGTCGATGATTAAGTTAAAAGTTACTTTTACTGATGGTAAATTAACAATGATCAAAATATTATTACCAAAATACTTTATAGATACTACAACTGGGCTAATCAACAATAAAAGTAAATACCTGAGATGGTGGGCGGCTAAGTTGTTTTTCAATGATCGCAGTGCAATAAATCCGGAACAATTTTCCGCGGGAACAAATATTTCCCCAGTACTTTCCTCAGTTATAATCCCCAAATAACGGGCACGTTAAAATTTATCCAACAATAAACTAAACAATATGATAAATAATAACTAGACACTGAGATATGACTACCAGCGACGATCAACGAACAGAATGAATCACTTCGCTCAAATCTGCGAGTTAGCTCAAACTTGCACATGCCCAAATGTATAAAAATATAAAAATTAATATTCCTGACAATAAGCAACCAGCAATGCCTAAGAGTTCCATAAATTGCGAACAAAAATGATAATAAGGAAATAAAATGATTTAGATTTTAAATAAATTGCAGATTGCAAAAATAAACCGTAACAATTCCCCCTCTTACCTGTCGAGGAAATTTTCGTGGCAACTAAAATTTCCTATTCGGAATTGATAAGGAATGTAACCGACAATTCTCTTCACCACCGAAGATGGCTCCCAGTGATACGAGAGAGATACAAAAGAAAGAAAACGGAAATATCCAAAGAACAATAGATCGTAAGCCGTATCTAATGCGAGGGTCAGAACAAAATACGGGACCGATAGAATACTCTTTAATGATTTCTAACCAGGGTCGATTTCGGGATGTTCCTTAAGGTGTTGGCTGCTCCAAGTGCCAGTGAGTATTTCACCTTCTAAGCTCTTCAGCTGATAATTATCTTGCGCTACCTTCTTATGTATCATAAAGGGACCTACGTACTTGTCTGCTAATTTAGCCGAAAAATATTTCGTGGCATCCGACAGAACAAAATTTTTTCGCCATACAAGCTGATTAGGAGAATAATTGACTACACGGCGACGAAGATCATATCGAGTTTTAGACTTGGTATAAGCCTTCTGTAAGCGTGATTGGACATCCTCATACAGCTTCGTAAAATGATGAGAGCGGTCGGCTAGTTTCTTTCCATCGGAAGTGTCAGTTTCAGGGCTGTCCAATCGGACCCTATGACAATCACCTGACAACAACATCTCCCGCCCAAAATTAATGAAGTAGGGGCTATGTCCGGTAGCTTCATGAACCGCAGTGCGGAGTGCACAAGAAATTTGAGGGAGGATTTTATCCCAGGATCTCTGCGAGTCGGCTACATAAGAAGTGAGCATTGTTTTCAACACCCTATTGACTCGTTCGGTAGGGTTTGCCTGGGGGTGATAAAATGAAGTAAACGCAGGTTTAACTTTATACGTGGAGCATAATTTGAGGAATTCCTTCGATCGAAATTGCTTACCATTATCCATAATGATAACACGAGGTACACCGAATAGTAAAAAGACGTCGTTCTCCATACGACGGACAATATTAGGGGCAGTGCCTTTACGAAGGGGAAAACAAACGGTAAATTTACTGAAACAATCAGTCACAACGAGAATAAACGAATTTCCTTGAGAAGAAGTCGGCAAGGGACCGATTAAGTCGGTACTAATAACTTCCCATGGACGAGAGATAAATGAATGGCCACCCATTTGACCTGTGGGGGCTTTTTGACTGGGTTTTGCTTTAATGCAGACTACACATCTTCGTACATAAGACGCTATATCGGCCTTCATCTTCGGCCAATAATATGATTGGGCGGCACGATGAAAAGTTTTAAAGACACCAAGATGACCACTGGTCGGTATATCGTGACACAGCATCATACATTTCGCACGTTCATCTTTCGGTATGACTCTCTTCCAATGATCGCATTCGTTGACCAAACCTGGCCACTTATGTTTTACAAATTTGTACAGTACACCGTTAGTTATACGAAAAGCAGGGTAACGTACCGGATCACGCGAAACAGATTCTAAAAGTTTATTGTACCACTTATCGTTAACTTCGGCCACACTAACATCAGCGACGACAGGGACGGCACGAGACAGGGCGTCAGGAACTACGTGTTCCTTCCCTTTCCGGTGTACGATGTTAAAGTCGTACTGCTGTAATCTCACAGACCAGCGCGCAAGACGTCCGGAAGGGTTCTGAAGATTGTTAAGCCACAAGAGCGAATAGTGGTCGGTAATGGCTGTAAAGCGAGTTCCTTCCAAATACGGGCGGAGTTTTTCGACAGACCACAGAAGGGCTAAAAGTTCTTTTTCGGTCGTAGAAAATTTTTGTTCTTGACGAGTGAGAGAGCGAGAGAGATAACATATGACCTTCTCTCCGTCATCATGTTGCTGCGACAATACAGCACCCAAACCGTAATTAGACGCGTCAGTTTGTAGCGTGAATTCTTTTTGAAAGTCTGGGCACGAAAGAATAGGAGACGAAACCAAGTGACTTTTAAGTTTTGACCAAGCGTCCGAACAAGGTTGATCCCAATCGAATTTTACCCTCTTGCGAAGCAAATTGGTTAATGGTGAAATCACGGACGAAAAATGGGGTACGAAACGTCGGTACCACGATGCCATGCCTACTACTCTACGTACTTCCGATACGTTTCGAGGTGTCGGAATCTCAATAATAGCCCGAACCTTATCGGGATCTACGTGCAAACCTTGACGATTAACAACGTAGCCTAAATATTTCAATTCATCCCGGCAGAATTGGCACTTCTCTCGTCCCAGGGTCAAGCCAGCTTTCGTCAAACGGACTAACACTTCCTCAAGGATTTCTAAATGTTTGTCGAAGTCTTGAGTGGCAATAATGATGTCGTCGAGGTAAACGAAGACATGCGGTTCCAAGTCGACGCCGATGACTCTATCTATAAAACGCTGCCACGTCGCGGGAGCATTATGAAGACCAAACGGCATACGTTTAAATTGGTAAAGACCGCGATTCGGAACTGTAAAGGCGGTATATTGTCTCGAATTTTCCGCAACCGGTATTTGCCAATAGGCCGATTTTATGTCGAGTGACGTTAGGTACCTAGCATCTCGCAACTTGTCCAAAGTATCCGACACATATGGCAACGGGTAAGCGTCACGACGGCTAACCTTATTCAGCTTGCGGTAATCAACGCAAAACCGGAAAGTCCCGTCTTTTTTTGGCACAAGCAGAATAGGCGACGACCAAGGACTCTGCGACCTTTCAATGATACCTTGAGTTAACATAAGCTCAAGTTCCTTATCCACATGCTTTTGCATTGCGGGCGAGATAGGATAGTACCTCTGCTTGATTGGTTCGCTGTCGGTAACTATTTCATGTTCGACTCGCGAGGTACATCCGATAACACTCTCGTCTACGTCCTTGAATATTCGGTCGATAAGCGAGCTCAACAGTCGTTCCTGATCAAGTGTAAGGCAACTGCGCGAACTGATAGCATCAACTGAAACTTCAGGCGAACCAGAAAATTTCCATTCTCCTCGGCGGAGATCTGGAACTACACCCATGGTCTTCCAAAAATTCGTACCGAGAATTAAGCCATGCGATAACTCGGGAACAATAAGAATGTCTATAACTTTAACTTGGTCTCTCAACCGTATCGGCACCGAAATACTCCCGATACAGGCACAACGCTGACCATTCGCGACCGTACAAAACGATGCTGATTCCTTCAGCGATAAATTTAAATTTTGCAACATAATCCACCCCGGATTCCCCATAATAGTGCAAGTTGCACCAGAATCTAACAAACCCAAAAAACATTTTTCGAAAATATAAACTTGTAGATAAGGGCGTTCGTCATCCTTAGCATGCGACAAAATGAAATCCAAAACATAATTAACAGATACCGATTCCACACTAGAACGATGCAACGGCCGGTTTACCGCTGCATCCGACGACCGTTTCCCGCGACACTACACGAAGGGCAGTCTCGGCAGGTAACATCCGGTTTGCCGCACCGGAAACAATGCTTCTTACGAGGCTGACGACAACGCGAGGACAAATGACCCGCCTTACCGCAATTCCAGCACGATTGGCGAGGTTGAACTAATGAAGGAGACTTAGAAGGATCCGCAACATTCGTTTCAACATTATAACATTTGTGCTGAGAAGCCTGTGGACCATCAGTATAAACGTAAGCTAAATCAGGTTCATATGCCTGACTACGGCGCGGAGGTGGAACATAAGCTTCTACAGAGACTTTACGGGCTTCTAATCGTCGACATAACCTCAGTAATTCGGAGACAGTTTTGACATCTACTAAACCGAGCTGCGTTTGGTAGAACGGAGCGATGTTCTTCAATAATATATTCACACGAACATCTTCTGAAAGCTTATCCTTAAGTCTACTAAAAAGAGAAGACATGACCGCGATGTAAATTCCGATACTCTCGTTAGGCCCTTGAGTCCGATGTTTGATTTCGTCAAGTAATTTATCTTCGTAATCAACCGGTTGGAACTCATCCCGAAGTGCAACAACAAGTTCAGCCCATGTCCTAAATAATTCACGGTTTGCCCGGTACCAGATAAGTGCAGTGCCCTTGAACAAGTCAACGGCAGTACGCAATAATTGTACTCTCGATACGTTGCGTGCCAGACGAAGCTCTTCCACTCGCTCTAAGAATGCATTGACCGACATGTGTTTGGTATCCCCGGAGAATTTTAAGTCCCATTGAGACACGGGGGTTGACTTGAGTACCATACGTGGTGATTCAATTTCCATATCGGAATCAGACTCGACTGTCGAAGTATCCGAAACAACAGCTAATTCGCCCGAGATGGATTGTTCCAATATAGTACTGCTCAACAGTGTTGCCGAATGTTTCAAACTCCTAACCTTGGTTTTAAGTTTAGACTGTAACGTGACTAGCTGAGAAAATTGCTCGGATTTCTTCTTCTTCTCATCAGCAGTCTTACTTACACACCGATTGGCTCGACCTAACGAATGCGTAATTTTTGTAATCAACTTATTATATTCGGATGAGAATTTTGTCCCGCTAAACGAATCTATTAGATTTTTAATCTCAACGATTTGTTGTTCTAATGCCTCATGATCCTCCTCAAAGGTAAAAGGATAGTCTGGCAATGTACGTTTTGAGTCTTTCTCTAACCGAAGTAGATACCGCAATGACTTCCGCATCGACGAGACATCGCTATCATCACTAACACCTCGAATTTTCAATTCGTAACTCAGCTCGGTCTTACTTAACCTGTTAATTTCCAATTTGGACTCCATCCCCAATCAATAACAAAAAAAAACAATTGGATAATAAAGGAAATAAAAACTACCCCAATAATGACACAATAGAAATATGCCACAAGAAAACGACAATGCTAGACCTTCTCCGCGATAGTAACAAAAAAACTATACCACTATGCTAGCGAGAGCAGTGCGAAGAGAGACGTCTCCTCTACCAAAGCAACAACAAAAAAAATTATAATAAAATGTTAACAATGTCCACAATAATAATATTAACCGTGGTGTCAAAATACTGGCAACAATGGATATAATAATAATGGCAACAATGGCCACCCCACGCCACGCAACAATAGTGACGATAATGGTCACAATAATGGTCACAACAATGAAATAAACAAGGCCCTCTTCTATTATTTTTTTTTTTGACGCAAGGGCGCCCCACGTTGGGCGCCAAATTTGCTACGCGCACCACACAGTCGTGTATTATTGTAGCTCTTACGCATCCAAGATGACAGTGAATGCGGCCGCCAGCTTTTAGACAGTGGAGAAGGGGGTGGTTCAAATAATGAAATAGTATAAATTATAATAGGGCGCCACGTGGTTGTTGTTAAAAAAAGGAAACCTAGTATACAACCACGAAGATACGAATCTGTGAAGGATAATCAAAGATAATAGTAGGTAACTCAAAAAAAACAAATAAAGCTCCGTTTGAAATTGAAATGTAGGATATATTAAATATTTGTAGTATTACATTATGTAAATAAAGTTTGAAATCGAAATTCTTTATATTAACAAATTTTCTGAATGAATTATCTAACTCATGCGAGATATAAACGAAAGGTAATACTAATAAGTGAATAAACTGTACCAAATAGGGGATGCGTGGCGCACGAACGAGCGAGGACTTCGAATGTTTAGATAGCTTAGACTCTAAATATAATACGCAAAAATAGGCGCAATACGGGTGGTTGGTCGACCAATCAGGGTAATGCGAGCGTAACAAGCTTCGAAATAAGTTAAATTCAGTCCTAACCCTTCCTAAACCGAAACAATCCCTAAATGAGTATCTCTCATAAAAAAAATTCTGAGACTCGCGTGAGCTAGTACATATAAAATAATAACATAAGCGTAAATAAATGTAATTAAATAACATAACATTCAAAAATCAATTCAAAAAATATTTAAAAATAACAACAAGAAAAAAAAATCAAAATAGAGCTTATCTGCATGTGTTTGGAGAGCTGATGACGTCGGAGTGACGTAGTGTGCGGTAGTGACGTGGTGTGTGACGAGTTCCAAAATGGCGTCGAACAATTTCCGCTTGAAACACGAGGTACCAGTCATCCAATTCTCCCCAAAAATCCTCCACCAAGATGTGTATCCACCAAAAATAAGGGCTCAACAACCCAATCCAACCATAAGCATCCAATAAATCGGATCGAGATCGAGGTAATGTCGATAGTGGTAGAAAAAGTAAATACAATAAAATAAAAGCCTGAAAGGAGAACTCAATTAGCATTGCCAGGTCGATGATTAAGTTAAAAGTTACTTTTACTGATGGTAAATTAACAATGATCAAAATATTATTACCAAAATACTTTATAGATACTACAACTGGGCTAATCAACAATAAAAGTAAATACCTGAGATGGTGGGCGGCTAAGTTGTTTTTCAATGATCGCAGTGCAATAAATCCGGAACAATTTTCCGCGGGAACAAATATTTCCCCAGTACTTTCCTCAGTTATAATCCCCAAATAACGGGCACGTTAAAATTTATCCAACAATAAACTAAACAATATGATAAATAATAACTAGACACTGAGATATGACTACAGCGACGATCAACGAACAGAATGAATCACTTCGCTCAAATCTGCGAGTTAGCTCAAACTTGCACATGCCCAAATGTATAAAAATATAAAAATTAATATTCCTGACAATAAGCAACCAGCAATGCCTAAGAGTTCCATAAATTGCGAACAAAAATGATAATAAGGAAATAAAATGATTTAGATTTTAAATAAATTGCAGATTGCAAAAATAAACCGTAACAGTTTGTTTGTTTGTTTGTTTGTTTGTTTGTTTGTTTGTTTGTTTGTTTGTTTGTTTGTTTGTTTGTTTGTTTGTTTGTTTGTTTGTTTGTTTGTTTGTTTGTTTGTTTGTTTGTTTGTTTGTTTGTTTGTTTGTTTGTTTGTTTGTTTGTTTGTTTGTTTGTTTGTTTGTTTGTTTGTTTGTTTGTTTGTTTGTTTGTTTGTTTGTTTGTTTGTTTGTTTGTTTGTTTGTTTGTTTGTTTGTTTGTTTGTTTGTTTGTTTGTTTGTTTGTTTGTTTGTTTGTTTGTTTGTTTGTTTGTTTGTTTGTTTGTTTGTTTGTTTGTTTGTTTGTTTGTTTGTTTGTTTGTTTGTTTGTTTGTTTGTTTGTTTGTTTGTTTGTTTGTTTGTTTGTTTGTTTGTTTGTTTGTTTGTTTGTTTGTTTGTTTGTTTGTTTGTTTGTTTGTTTGTTTGTTTGTTTGTTTGTTTGTTTGTTTGTTTGTTTGTTTGTTTGTTTGTTTGTTTGTTTGTTTGTTTGTTTGTTTGTTTGTTTGTTTGTTTGTTTGTTTGTTTGTTTGTTTGTTTGTTTGTTTGTTTGTTTGTTTGTTTGTTTGTTTGTTTGTTTGTTTGTTTGTTTGTTTGTTTGTTTGTTTGTTTGTTTGTTTGTTTGTTTGTTTGTTTGTTTGTTTGTTTGTTTGTTTGTTTGTTTGTTTGTTTGTTTGTTTGTTTGTTTGTTTGTTTGTTTGTTTGTTTGTTTGTTTGTTTGTTTGTTTGTTTGTTTGTTTGTTTGTTTGTTTGTTTGTTTGTTTGTTTGTTTGTTTGTTTGTTTGTTTGTTTGTTTGTTTGTTTGTTTGTTTGTTTGTTTGTTTGTTTGTTTGTTTGTTTGTTTGTTTGTTTGTTTGTTTGTTTGTTTGTTTGTTTGTTTGTTTGTTTGTTTGTTTGTTTGTTTGTTTGTTTGTTTGTTTGTTTGTTTGTTTGTTTGTTTGTTTGTTTGTTTGTTTGTTTGTTTGTTTGTTTGTTTGTTTGTTTGTTTGTTTGTTTGTTTGTTTGTTTGTTTGTTTGTTTGTTTGTTTGTTTGTTTGTTTGTTTGTTTGTTTGTTTGTTTGTTTGTTTGTTTGTTTGTTTGTTTGTTTGTTTGTTTGTTTGTTTGTTTGTTTGTTTGTTTGTTTGTTTGTTTGTTTGTTTGTTTGTTTGTTTGTTTGTTTGTTTGTTTGTTTGTTTGTTTGTTTGTTTGTTTGTTTGTTTGTTTGTTTGTTTGTTTGTTTGTTTGTTTGTTTGTTTGTTTGTTTGTTTGTTTGTTTGTTTGTTTGTTTGTTTGTTTGTTTGTTTGTTTGTTTGTTTGTTTGTTTGTTTGTTTGTTTGTTTGTTTGTTTGTTTGTTTGTTTGTTTGTTTGTTTGTTTGTTTGTTTGTTTGTTTGTTTGTTTGTTTGTTTGTTTGTTTGTTTGTTTGTTTGTTTGTTTGTTTGTTTGTTTGTTTGTTTGTTTGTTTGTTTGTTTGTTTGTTTGTTTGTTTGTTTGTTTGTTTGTTTGTTTGTTTGTTTGTTTGTTTGTTTGTTTGTTTGTTTGTTTGTTTGTTTGTTTGTTTGTTTGTTTGTTTGTTTGTTTGTTTGTTTGTTTGTTTGTTTGTTTGTTTGTTTGTTTGTTTGTTTGTTTGTTTGTTTGTTTGTTTGTTTGTTTGTTTGTTTGTTTGTTTGTTTGTTTGTTTGTTTGTTTGTTTGTTTGTTTGTTTGTTTGTTTGTTTGTTTGTTTGTTTGTTTGTTTGTTTGTTTGTTTGTTTGTTTGTTTGTTTGTTTGTTTGTTTGTTTGTTTGTTTGTTTGTTTGTTTGTTTGTTTGTTTGTTTGTTTGTTTGTTTGTTTGTTTGTTTGTTTGTTTGTTTGTTTGTTTGTTTGTTTGTTTGTTTGTTTGTTTGTTTGTTTGTTTGTTTGTTTGTTTGTTTGTTTGTTTGTTTGTTTGTTTGTTTGTTTGTTTGTTTGTTTGTTTGTTTGTTTGTTTGTTTGTTTGTTTGTTTGTTTGTTTGTTTGTTTGTTTGTTTGTTTGTTTGTTTGTTTGTTTGTTTGTTTGTTTGTTTGTTTGTTTGTTTGTTTGTTTGTTTGTTTGTTTGTTTGTTTGTTTGTTTGTTTGTTTGTTTGTTTGTTTGTTTGTTTGTTTGTTTGTTTGTTTGTTTGTTTGTTTGTTTGTTTGTTTGTTTGTTTGTTTGTTTGTTTGTTTGTTTGTTTGTTTGTTTGTTTGTTTGTTTGTTTGTTTGTTTGTTTGTTTGTTTGTTTGTTTGTTTGTTTGTTTGTTTGTTTGTTTGTTTGTTTGTTTGTTTGTTTGTTTGTTTGTTTGTTTGTTTGTTTGTTTGTTTGTTTGTTTGTTTGTTTGTTTGTTTGTTTGTTTGTTTGTTTGTTTGTTTGTTTGTTTGTTTGTTTGTTTGTTTGTTTGTTTGTTTGTTTGTTTGTTTGTTTGTTTGTTTGTTTGTTTGTTTGTTTGTTTGTTTGTTTGTTTGTTTGTTTGTTTGTTTGTTTGTTTGTTTGTTTGTTTGTTTGTTTGTTTGTTTGTTTGTTTGTTTGTTTGTTTGTTTGTTTGTTTGTTTGTTTGTTTGTTTGTTTGTTTGTTTGTTTGTTTGTTTGTTTGTTTGTTTGTTTGTTTGTTTGTTTGTTTGTTTGTTTGTTTGTTTGTTTGTTTGTTTGTTTGTTTGTTTGTTTGTTTGTTTGTTTGTTTGTTTGTTTGTTTGTTTGTTTGTTTGTTTGTTTGTTTGTTTGTTTGTTTGTTTGTTTGTTTGTTTGTTTGTTTGTTTGTTTGTTTGTTTGTTTGTTTGTTTGTTTGTTTGTTTGTTTGTTTGTTTGTTTGTTTGTTTGTTTGTTTGTTTGTTTGTTTGTTTGTTTGTTTGTTTGTTTGTTTGTTTGTTTGTTTGTTTGTTTGTTTGTTTGTTTGTTTGTTTGTTTGTTTGTTTGTTTGTTTGTTTGTTTGTTTGTTTGTTTGTTTGTTTGTTTGTTTGTTTGTTTGTTTGTTTGTTTGTTTGTTTGTTTGTTTGTTTGTTTGTTTGTTTGTTTGTTTGTTTGTTTGTTTGTTTGTTTGTTTGTTTGTTTGTTTGTTTGTTTGTTTGTTTGTTTGTTTGTTTGTTTGTTTGTTTGTTTGTTTGTTTGTTTGTTTGTTTGTTTGTTTGTTTGTTTGTTTGTTTGTTTGTTTGTTTGTTTGTTTGTTTGTTTGTTTGTTTGTTTGTTTGTTTGTTTGTTTGTTTGTTTGTTTGTTTGTTTGTTTGTTTGTTTGTTTGTTTGTTTGTTTGTTTGTTTGTTTGTTTGTTTGTTTGTTTGTTTGTTTGTTTGTTTGTTTGTTTGTTTGTTTGTTTGTTTGTTTGTTTGTTTGTTTGTTTGTTTGTTTGTTTGTTTGTTTGTTTGTTTGTTTGTTTGTTTGTTTGTTTGTTTGTTTGTTTGTTTGTTTGTTTGTTTGTTTGTTTGTTTGTTTGTTTGTTTGTTTGTTTGTTTGTTTGTTTGTTTGTTTGTTTGTTTGTTTGTTTGTTTGTTTGTTTGTTTGTTTGTTTGTTTGTTTGTTTGTTTGTTTGTTTGTTTGTTTGTTTGTTTGTTTGTTTGTTTGTTTGTTTGTTTGTTTGTTTGTTTGTTTGTTTGTTTGTTTGTTTGTTTGTTTGTTTGTTTGTTTGTTTGTTTGTTTGTTTGTTTGTTTGTTTGTTTGTTTGTTTGTTTGTTTGTTTGTTTGTTTGTTTGTTTGTTTGTTTGTTTGTTTGTTTGTTTGTTTGTTTGTTTGTTTGTTTGTTTGTTTGTTTGTTTGTTTGTTTGTTTGTTTGTTTGTTTGTTTGTTTGTTTGTTTGTTTGTTTGTTTGTTTGTTTGTTTGTTTGTTTGTTTGTTTGTTTGTTTGTTTGTTTGTTTGTTTGTTTGTTTGTTTGTTTGTTTGTTTGTTTGTTTGTTTGTTTGTTTGTTTGTTTGTTTGTTTGTTTGTTTGTTTGTTTGTTTGTTTGTTTGTTTGTTTGTTTGTTTGTTTGTTTGTTTGTTTGTTTGTTTGTTTGTTTGTTTGTTTGTTTGTTTGTTTGTTTGTTTGTTTGTTTGTTTGTTTGTTTGTTTGTTTGTTTGTTTGTTTGTTTGTTTGTTTGTTTGTTTGTTTGTTTGTTTGTTTGTTTGTTTGTTTGTTTGTTTGTTTGTTTGTTTGTTTGTTTGTTTGTTTGTTTGTTTGTTTGTTTGTTTGTTTGTTTGTTTGTTTGTTTGTTTGTTTGTTTGTTTGTATAAACAAAATTTTAAATTGTGGTTAAATTCGAAGACTACTGTGATACATCCTTCAAATATTCCTATTAGATCTGCACGTTAAAATCCTTGGTGCAATTAAATACTTAAAAGGGTTGATGTTCAAAGTTGTAAGGGCATCTATTTGCTCGGTGATGCGTATTGTACCAATTTCTGCTGCAATTGATAATCCAACCTTCTCTACCATTATTAAGCTGATCAGCTGTGTTTGTGTCTGTTTGTGTCTGTTTGTGTCTGTTTGTGTCTTTTTGTGTCTGTGTATGTGTATGTGTATGTGAATGTGTATGTGAATGTGTATATGAATTTACTAAGATCAAAAAATATGTATATATGATCAATATCATAAATTTGCAATTCGGGGAAAATATTAACTAATAAATATTAGTATTATATTACTAGAAAATGTATTTTTATTTATTTATATTTTAAAAATAAATATGAGTCAAGGGGTACAGATACATGAGGGGTTTTGGGCGTAGTCCTCTGGGATTTTTTCTTGCGTTAGGGGAAGTCTGGAAACCGCTGCTGGGGCTGCAGATTGGGTTCAGGATCTTCTGGAACTCGTGCATTTATTCAGCTCATCTCACAGTAGTGGAGTTCTGTAATAATTCCAAATTCACTTGAAATGTTTGGGTTCTATGAATATATTTATGAATAATTGTAAGAAATAATTGATTTAATTTATATGTATTTATAATGATGAAGTGTCATTGACATCTCACATACAGGAATAAAATGATCTATAAATTAATAAAATTCAAGAATTCTATTAGTCAAATTTAAGAATGTTAGTAAAGTTTCTATTTTATAGATGAAATATACAATATATAACGAATGATGATCATGTAACAGATGAATTAATTTGCGGTTAAATTATGAAATAAAATTATATAATAATGAATTATGTAAAGACCCTAACCATTTAAAATATAGACGCACTGCAACAATGTGATCATCTTCAACAATGAAATCTGGATTCAGGTTCATGTGCAACTCCCCCAGGTTCATCTGCAACTCTTGTAGTTTGTCTCAGCTCTGGGAAACTGCAACAATGAAACAAAAAATGTGTATGTGAAAGACTAGACAATGAACATGTAGAATAATATTCACTTTATTGTGGATTTATTAATAAATAGTAAATGATTGTAAGTTAAACAATACATTCTATGAATAAATTAATATATGATTAATGAGGTACAAGTTACGTAATAGGTGTACTGTTCTGATTTCATATACATGGACAACTTTAAGATTATATAAAAAAATATTTGGAGTAAATAATATGCATAGCATAATGCAGATAATAATAGATCATGATATATGATATAATAAATGTATATACATACACGGTATAATTGTGACATGAAATAATTTTAAATAAATTCAAATTCAACTCTAAATCTTTTGTAAAGTATGCTTGCTATAATATGAAACAATGTTAGGTATATTCAACAATGTGTACTTCAGGTCAATGACTTCTAATATAATTATAAGAAAATATTAAGAAAATAAAAGTATCATGAAATAAATTCGAATAACTCTAGATGTAATATAGATGCCCAGATAATTTGAAATCAAAACAAGGATTTAAATAGAGCATGTGTCTATTGCTTGGTGTAATATGAAATAATGTAAGGTATATTCAACAATGTGTACTAGGTCAATGACTTCTAAAGGCATATGAGAACAATAAAATATGGACTTACTAAACAAATAATATCTCCAGGGATTACTCCAGGTCCTGTGAGTGTCCTGTAGTGGATTCTAAGCACCAGGAAGTCGTCCTCGAGGCTTCAGAGCACGAGCACACCACACACGTCTTTACACTAACACTGTAACAATAGAAATGACTATGATTATCTATGTAAGAGTTAAACTGTTAGATAACAACAGGCAAATCTCAAAAAATAAAAAATAATTGGTGTCTGGGATTACATAAGGTACAAGTTACGTAATAGATGTACTGTTCTGATCTCATATACATGGACAAATTTAAGATTATATCAAAAATATTTGGAGTAAATAATATGCATATCATAATGCAGATAATAAAATAATAGATCATGATATATGATATAATAAATGTATACATACAAGTTATAATTGTGACATGAAATAGTTTTAAATAAATTCAAATTCAACTCTAAATCTTTTGTAAATTAAAACCAGAATATTTATTTAAATAGAATAAATATCTATGCTTGCTATAATATGAAACAATGTTAAGTATATTCAACAATGTGTACTTGAGGTCAATGACTTCTAATATAATTGCAAGAAAATATTAACAAAATAAAAGTATCATGAAATAAATTCAAATAACTCTAGATGTAATATAGATGCCCAGATAATTTGAAATCAGAACAAGGATTTAAATAGAGCATGTGTCTATTGCTTGGTGTAATATGATATAATGTAAGGTATATTCAACAATGTGTACTAGGTCAATGACTTCTAAACAAAAAATATCTCCAGGGATTACACCAGGTCCTGTGAGTGTCCTGCAGAGGATTCTAAGCACCAGGAAGTCGTCCTCGAGGCTTCAGAGCACGAGCACACCACACACAAGTCTTTACACTAACACTGTAACAATGGAAATGACTATCATTATCTATGTAAGAGTTAAAGTGTTAGATAACAACAGGGAATTCTCAAAAAATAAAATAATGAATTGCATAAGTTAATTGATGTCTGGGATTATATAAATTGCCTCGACGAATGCATTTGCACAAGTAAAGTGCAATGAACTTGATATTAATGCAGGATCAAATATGAGTAATTCAAGTTAAATATTTAAGAATATGTGCAACAATGGAAACAAACCAGGAAATCAAAACTTTATGAAAAAATTCTAAGTCCATTATAATATTCAAACAATTATTTATTGTGTATTTATTGTATTATTTAACGCGGGCATTCACAGCTAATGTGAAGAGTGTTTATTGTTAAGATGTGTGTATTTAAAACGCATGGTGGTATTATATAACACGGGCATTCACAGCTGATGTGAAGAGTGTTTATTGTTAAAGCATGTGTGTATTTAAAATGCAAATTTCTTCTAAGATATAAAGATTATATATTATTATAGAGATAATGTTTTATTAAGAGTACAAACCATTTAAATATATGGATGCAACAATGAGGCCTTCTGCAACAATGAAACTACACCAGGTCTTCTACGGGCTTGTAGGGGATGCTCTTCTTCGGGAATTGTTGTTTAATTTATGAGAAATCTGGGAACTGTTTCTAGAGGTGTAGTCTGGATTCATGAACTCCTGGTGCTCGTCTAGGTATAAATCATTTAACCAGCTGATATAAGCTGCTCTGGGGTTCTGAAACAATGGAAAATCGTATGAGATTTATGCAAATATTTTAAGATACCCGTTTAAAGAGCTAACCATTTATTTGTTGTGCAACAATGAGACAATCTGCAACAATGATATATGCACGCAGGTCTTCTTAAGGCTGAAGCGTGATGATCTGGAAGTAGTCTCCTTAAAGAATTTTTCTGTTCGATATGGGAAGTCTGGGGACGGTTCCTAGAGCTAGTCACGACCTCCTGGAGTTCCTCCAGGTGCTAATTGATTTATCAGAGGTTCTGCAAAAATGAAATAATGTCTGAAATTTATGTTTTTAAGATACTCGTTTAAAGAGCTAACCATTTATATTGTGAATAATATTCATAGACACGTGTGTTGGCACTCGTTGAAACATAATAAATAGGAAAACACTTAATAAACACTCGGTTAAGTTTCAAAAAATTATATTAAACCATTAATGTACATTTCGACATTGCGTCATCTTCGGAATGGTAACTTACAAGAAAGTACAAGTGAATTATATATACCGACAACAAACACTAAGAAGGATACATTAGAGGGGATTTGTATAATTCAAGTTGTTCATTCATTAAGAATTTCTTTTTGCGCAGCATTTTCCAACAAGAATAATTCAAAATCACTGTTAGTAAATAATAAAATAATGAAACACAATAAAATGAAGAAGAGTGGGGTATACAAAATTACTTGTAATAATTGTGATTATTTTTATATAGGTAAGACTGGTAGGAATTGCGAAGTCAGATTCATGGAACATTTAAGAAATATTAAATATAAAAAAGTAGATAGTTCAAATGTAGCTAAACATATGGTTAAAAACAACCACGAATGTTCATTGGAAAATTTCCAAATTGTGCATACCGAGAACAGAGGATTAAGATTAGATGTACTAGAGGCTTAGGAAATTCAAAAGGCGGTGCATAACAAGAAATTCTTAATGAATGAACAACTTGAATTATACAAATCCTCTCTAATGTATCCTTCTTAGTGTTTGTTGTCGGTATATATAATTCACTTGTACTTTCTTGTAAGTTACCATTCTGAAGATGACGCAATGTCGAAATGTACAATAATGGTTTAATATAATTTTTTGAAACTTAACCGAGTGTTTATTAAAAGTGTTTTCCTATTTATATTGTGTGCAATAATACCCTCTTCTACAACAATGGCATGTGCAAGGTATACATGTAAAACTCCCCCAAGTCTATCTGCAGCTCATGTAGAGGACTATGTTGAGATGTAAGATGCTAAAACATAAGAAGACGTGGAGAGGTTTGTTCCACCCCAATATTGGTTGTGGTTAAGCCCTGATCAAAAAATTATATGCTCTAAATTATTTATATTGAAACATACCCGAATTCATCAACATACCCATTGTTGGGTGTGCCTGTTTACTTTACATGAATTTTGGTAATGCTATTTGAATTTTGTATAGGTATTATTTAACACGGACACTCACAGTTGATGTGAAGAGTATTTATTGTTAAGACATGTGTGAATTTAAAACGTAAGTTGGCATTTTTAACATGGGCATTCACATCTGATATGTAGACTGTTTATTGATAAGGCATGTCTATTTAAAAAGTAAATTGTTATTATTTAAGATGTGAATAGTGTTTATATTGTTATTGTACTTAAAACAAAAATAGGTATTATTTAACACGGGCACTCACAGCTGATGTGAAGAGTTTTTATTGTTAAGGTTTGTGTGTATCTAAAGTGTAATTTTTTTCTAAGATATTATTATGATAAAAGATAATGTTTTATTAATAGTACAAACCATTTAAATATATGGGTGCAATAATGAGGTCTTCTGCAACAATGAAACTGCACCAGGTCTTCTAAGGGCTTGCAGGGGATGATCTGGGCGTATTCTTCTTCGGGTATTGCTGTTTAATTTATGGGAAATCTGGGAACTGTTTCTAGAGGTGCAGTCTGGATGCATGAACTCCTGGAGCTCGTCTTAGTAAATGATTTAACCAGCTGATATCAGCTGCTCTGCGGTTCTGCAACAATAGAAAATCTTACCAGATTTGTGTATTTTAAGATACCCGTTTAAAGAGCTAACCATTTATTTGTTGTATAACAATGAGACAATCTGCAACAATGATATATGCATCCAGGCCTTCTTAAGACTAAAGGGTGATGATCTGGACGTAGTCGCTTTCGGAAATACTTGTGTTCGATACGGGAAGTTTTGGGACGGTTCCTAGAGCTAGTCACGACCTCCTGGAGTTCCTCTAGGTGATAAATAATTTAACAGGGGTTCTGCAACAAAGACAATGTCCTGAAATATTTATGTTTTAAGATACTCGTTTAAAGAGCTAACCATTTATATTGTGTGCAATAATGCAATCTTTTGCAACAATGATATGTGCAAGGTATACATGTACAACTCCCCCAGGTCTATCTGCAGCTCTTGTAGAGGACTATGTTGAAATGTAAGATGCTGAAACATAAGAAGACGTGGAGACGTTTGTTCCACCCCAATATTGGTTGTGGTTAAGCCCTGCCACCACGTCAAGGTCTCTCCACTTGGGCAGGGAGTCCTACCCAAGCCGCCTAGCGATTCAATAGGCAGAATGGGTAGAACCACCCCGAGTCTAAAACCACGACCGGGGTGCCTAACGGGTAACAATCTAAGTGGCCCTATAACAATACAACCCTGACAACTCATATCAGCTAATGAATCGCAGCTGAAAGAAAAAGATTAGTACATCCTAACAAATGAGATGAAATGGTCCTGTCAAGTCCTGGGAGGAAAGAAAAGGATCGGAGACAGCACACCTGCCGGGATCAGGCCGCCAAGAACCCCATGGCACATCAATGTTTTTTACGCATTAATGTGATGTGGCGCTTGGACGGTGTGTGTCGCCCCAATCACTGACTTAACCCGTGCAAAGCCTCGAGGGTTTGGGAAAAGCCAGTGATCGTAGGCACCTACAGAGCCCCGACAATTTGTAAGGGATGTAGGGTGTGAGTCGGAAACTACAACATAGCACTGGATGCACTATGTTGAGAGTCCTTCTCACCATTCAACAAGCACCAGGTGATCGCACTCATAAACACACCCCATTGCCACCCCCAACTGCTGCTGCTGCTGCTCTCTCTCCTTACAACGATCGCGAACGGAATTTACCCTGCAAGTACCCCATGTTAGTTTATAATTTAAATAGCAACAAACATAAAAAATATACACGATACAAAATAATTATAACAATAAAAAGAAAACCTATCAAAAAAATGAAAATATCGCGCCCGGGTTTTCGCAACAAAGTTTCGAGTATGTTCGCGGCTTTAACTCGCGGGTTCTTCCTCCTGGATGGCCTCGAGACTTGCTCAAAGCCCTCAAGGCCTTGCTACCATCCCGGTCCCTCGGCGTCCCACGAAATCTCGCGTTGTCCGGGTCCTGGGTCCCGGCCTATCGACCCAGACTATTTGTTGGGTTCCACACACGAGCTAATGTGAACGGAACGAACAACCCAGCCCTTATTCTGGGAATGTAACCGCGGAACGGTCGGCCCGGACTTATTCCGGGATACGCGAGCTAGGAATTTAGGATGACGCGCGCCCCTCTTAAAACTAACTTTGTTATTTTTGTTAATTAATTGTTAAACTCAAGCAAGTAAAAATATTCTTATTCATATATGATTACTGTAATTCATGATGTTATGTAATTCATATCTTACTGTATTGCAAAATCAGTTACATCTAATATTTGTACCTACAATTTTATTTATTTCAACTTGCATTTATTCATTTAAAATAAATAACTTAAAATTTAATTTATTACAATTTAATATTTATGATAACTGCAAAATGCAATGAATCTAATATTTATCTATCTTTAATTCTTTGATTCAATTCTATTAAATTACTGATTTAATTAATATTTTTGTTAATTTTTGCTGCTGTACGACAATGAACGTTTCAATTGATTGTTAAAGTCAAGCAAGTAAAAATATTCTCATTCGTATATGATTATACAGAAATTCATGATGTAATGTAATTGATTTCTAACTGTATTGCATAATCAGTTACATCTAGTGTGTTACTATAATTTCATTTATTTCAACTTAAAATATATTTATTTAAAATAAATAACTTTCAATTTAATTTATTACAGTTTAATATTTATGATAACTGCAAAATGCAATGAATCTAATATTAATCTATATTGAATCTTTTGATTCAATTCTTTTAAATTACTGATTTAATTCATATTTTTGTTAATTTTTGCTGCTGTACGACAATGAACGTTTCAATTGATAGTTAAAGTCAAGCAAGTAAAAATATTCTTATTCGTATATGATTACAGAAATTCATGATGTAATGTAATTGATTTCTAACTGTATTACTTAATCAGTTACATCTAGTGTGTTACTATAATTTAATTTATTTCAACTTAAATATATTTATTTAAAATAAATAACTTTCAATTTTATTTATTACAATTTAAAATTATAACAACTGAAAAATGTAATGAATCTGATATTAATCTACATATATTGTATTCTTTGTTTTAATTCTTTTGAATTATTAATTTATTTCATATTTATTGTTATAAGTCCCTACTACATTCATACGAGGAGGATAAAAGGAAAACACGCAACACGCTTTTTTTTCTTTTTCTTTTTTTCACATTTTTGTCTTTGTATATTTTTTTTGCACACACACATTCACACAATTAGACATTCATTCAGCTAAATATTTGAAATTTTAATAAAAAATTTACGTTCATTGTCTATACAGCGAACTTTCCAGCAAAATTCGAATTAAGTACTTTTATACTTCTAAGGTATATTTTGAAAATAAATAAAACTATTTATAGATACAAAAATTGTAGCCATTAAAATAAAAATTATATGTATTGATCAAAGTATAACATTTTGGGGAAAATTTTAGAGAGTTAATAAAAAAGTACCTACTTATAAAATTAAAGCGAAACAATCAAATTTTAAACGATCAGGTTTATAATATATCATAAAACATATGTTTGTTATAATTATAGAACTATGTAAGAAAGCAAAAAGTACAAAATGAAATAAAACTGAGTACAGCTTGACAGTCATGCCTTATATCTAACTAATAACTTAACTAAAGCGATATTTACTTTATAAAACTTCCCGGGCAATTTTATAGAGCAAGGTATCGCTTACCCAATCGCTCACACACACCATACCATACCTTATATCTATTGCCAAATTGTACCCAGTTTTATATATGAGAATAAATATATTATGTTAGCTTATTACCCATTATTGGGTGTGCCAATCTGTTCTGGACAGATTAGCATTATGTATTTCTTTTTCAAATAATTATGTAATGAATTCACAAAAAAATCATTTAAAATTCTTGTTTCGCCATAGAAAAAAAATATATAAAATGGAAAATTATTTAAAAGAAATATGAAATCAGTATTTAAAAAATAAATTCCCTCTTGATTAAAGTTACGTAATAATGTACATTATAAAACATACAACAGAATAACAGTTAAATTATTTGATTAGTTAAGGTACAATTGTATTTTAATTATGCAAGTTATTACAAGAGGAAATGTTACGTAATGACCAATACATATTTTAGGAATAAAATAAAAATATACTACATTATAATTGAATGAAAATAAAAATAAAAGTACGTAAAATGCAAGTGAGATATATATATCTACTTTTTAAAATTACTTTAATAAATTCATATTTAAATAAAATTATTATTAATAAAATTTATAAAATAGAATTAATTTAAGATTTTTTTAAGTATGATTACGTAATATACGTATTTATACACGTATATATTTTTTTACTGTATATATGTGATACATATTTAAATATAATACAGAAATATGTGGGTGTAGTACTTTTAGGAGAATGAATTTGCTGGAAAGTTGTAGCAAACTATACCTTGTTATTATATTTAAGTGGATCCACCGAATTTCCAGATGCATTTCCTGTGCACCAGCTTCCTGTTTTCCTCTTGTAAGTTCACTGGGAAATTATTTGATTCACTTTTATTAAAACTGTATTCATATCTTTGCAAATTCACTTCATGTTTCACTATCACTATCACATACATCTTCACCGCACGAAGAGTAAATCACAACTGATCAATTCTCTCAATACTCATCGATATTATATCCCTCCCCTCCTAATTGCTACGTAATCATTACGTCACATCTTAGTAATTCCACAAAAAATAATAATATTTTCTATCTTTCAGGTATTTTCCGATAAAAATCAACAGGGGATGAAGATTCCAATCCTTTCTGCAATGAAAAACACCGGAAAAATCGAGAAAATCCATCCAAAAATTTTCTCAGTGAAAATCGACGTCCCACGAAATCACCCTAACTCAATAAAAGTATTATGTAATCAGTTACGTAACTGTTACGACATTGATTACGTAATCAAAACAACCCCCTACAAAAAATACCTGAACGTATTGTAATTCTAATATTATTTTCTTAAAGTTTATTTATATATTGTAATATTGCTTAAAATGATATAAAATAATTTATTTACTCTGTAATATATCTTAAAAGTTACAATAAATACTGTTAAAATGAATAAAATCTTTTATTTTAACCCTCTCCTAAATATTTTTTAAATACACGTATTGTTCAATTCCGATGTATTCATCATGTAAAAAATATATCTCTAAAGTTACAAAAAATGATGTTAAAATGTAAAAAAAGATCTATTGTAACGTCCCTTAACTACCCCTAAAATACAAGAAAAAGTGCTCCTACAATTCGTGTAACCCGGATACAAAATCGCATTTTCAAGTTGACCAAAAAGTTCATAGCAAAGGGCATTAAGGAAATCCGGAACTATAAGGGCTAGAAGGGCCGGATAAATTTTAACAAGCTAATTAGAACCCGTAGAATACGAATCCAAGGTCAGATTTGCCCTAAGGGTCTTGGTTACGCAATCAACCCTTAAAAAAGTGCGGAAAGGGATGAAAGCGTGAAATTATTATTAAAGGGGTACATGAATAAAAAATTTGATGTAATTTAAGTGTTTGTTTATTATATAACAATAAATACACACGATTATGTTCATATAAGTACAATACTACATATACAAGTTAATTAATAATTATTTCCACTTGTGCCCTTCTGGAACTGTGGCTGCCGCATCCAGGGTTGAAGAGCAGCTCATTCATCCCCTAAACAATCAGAAAAATATCAGTTAAAAACTAAATAACATGATTACATAAGGTACAAGTTACGTAATAGGTGTACTGTCCTGATTTCATATAAATAGACAACTTTAAAATTATATAAAAAAATATTTGGAGTAAATAATATGCATAACATAATGCAGATAATAATAGATCATGATATATTATATAATAAATGTATATACATACACGGTATGTCTTTTGTAAAGTAAAACTGGAATAATTATTTAAATAGAGTAAATATCTATGCTTGCTATAATATGAAACAATGACTTCTAATATAATTATAAGAAAATATTAACAAAATAAAAGTATCATGAAATAAATTCAAATAACTTTAGATGTAATACAGATGCCCAGATAATTAGAAATCAGAACAAGGATTTAAATAGATCATGTGTCTATTGCTTGGTGTAATATGAAATAATGTAAGGTATATTCAACAATGTGTACTAGATCAATGACTTCTAAAGGCATATGATGACAATAAAATATGGACTTACTAAACAAATAATATCTCCAGGGATTACTCCAGGTCCTGTGAGTGTCCTGTAGTGGTTTCTAAGCACCAGGAAGTCGTCCTCGAGGCTTCAGAGCACGAGCACACCACACACAAGTCTTTACACCAACACTGTAACAATAGAACTGAATATGATTATCTATGTAAGAGTTAAAGTGTTGGATAACAAGCAATTCTCAAAAAATAAAATAAAATAATGAATGGAATAAGTTAACTGATGTCTGGGATTACATAAGGTACACGTTACGTAATAGGTGTACTGTTCTGATTTCATATACATGGACAATTTTAAAATTACATAAAAAAAAAAAAATTGAAGTAAATAATATGCATAGCATAATGCATATAATACAATAATAGATCATGATATAGAATATAGAATTTTTGACGTCAGAAATTTAATTCGCAAAATTTGTCTTCATTAAAAAATTCGTATCTTGGAAAATTCTACCCTGGGAATTTTTTCACTATTTTCCCGTAATGTAGAGGGTTCAATGAAGGGAATAAGGTACTTTCTAGTGAAAGTTGGAGGTCTTTAATTTTTGACGTCAGAAATTTAATTCGCAAAATCTGTCTTCATTAAAAAATTCATATCTTGGAAAATACTTCCCTGGGAATTTTTTCACTATTTTTCCCGTAATGTAGAGGGTTGAATGAAGGGAATAAGGTACTTTCTAGTGAAAGTTGGAGGTCTTTAATTTTTGACGTCAGAAATTTAATTCGCAAAATCTTTCTTCATTAAAAAATTCATATCTTGGAAAATACTTCCCTGGGAATTTTTTCACTATTTTTCCCGTAATGTAGAGGGTTGAATGAAGGGAATAAGGTACTTTCTAGTGAAAGTTAGAGGTCTTTAATTTTTGACGTCAGAAATTTAATTCGCAAAATCTGTCTTCATTAAAAAATTCATATCTTGGAAAATACTTCCCTGGGAATTTTTTCACTATTTTTCCCGTAATGTAGAGGGTTGAATGAAGGGAATAAGGTACTTTCTAGTGAAAAATAGAGGTCTTTAATTTTTGACGTCAGAAATTTAATTAGCAAAATCTTTCTTCATTAAAAAATTCATATCTTGGAAAATACTTCCCTGGGAATTTTTTCACTATTTTTCCCGTAATGTAGAGGGTTGAATGAAGGGAATAAGGTACTTTCTAGTGAAAGATAGAGGTCTTTAATTTTTGACGTCAGAAATTTAATTCGCAAAATCTTTCTTCATTAAAAAAATTCATATCTTGGAAAATACTTCCCTGGGAATTTTTTCACTATTTTTCCCGTAATGTAGAGGGTTGAATGAAGGGAATAAGGTACTTTCTAGTGAAAGTTGGAGGTCTTTAATTTTTGACGTCAGAAATTTAATTCGCAAAATCTGTCTTCATTAAAAAAATTCATATCATACGGCTGGGTTTATTGCAGTAACAAAACGTAAAAGAATAGTTTATTGAATTATAAAAAATACAAGAATTTTATATTGTTTTAACAATGAATTTGAAATACATAAGATAA
Organism: Stenolophus ochropezus; assembly: GCA_035578165.1. Taxonomy (NCBI): domain Eukaryota; kingdom Metazoa; phylum Arthropoda; class Insecta; order Coleoptera; family Carabidae; genus Stenolophus; species Stenolophus ochropezus. The sequence goes on from JAQOWZ010000043.1 coordinate 606,839, forward strand.
TAAATTATTTGTAACAAATATCAATAAAAATGTTATTATTGAACCGTTGTTGTCCAAGGGATTGCAAGAGATATCTGCAAAAAAAATTAAATATTATAATTTAACAATTAATTATAAAATATACTCTAACAACACTTCTAAAATAGAGAAGAATATATTCAAATTTTTAAGAGCTTATAATTCATAATTATACAAAATTTAATGTAGATTTAATAAAATATGCTCCAGTTTTTGTATTTTTAACCGAGTAAGAGTGGTAAGCAAAAATATAAAATATGAACCAACTGGAACAATTTATTTTTTATGTTTAAGGGCCTGTAACTCGTGAACCACTCATCGGAAAATTTATTTGTTTAATACATCTAATAGGAAATTTAATGTGATTTCAAATTTTTATCCTTCGTTGTGCTATCTTTAACCGTGTATGAGTGGTATGCAAAAATATAAAATATGAGCCACCTTGAATATTTAAAATTTAGGTTTAAGTGCCTGTAACTCGTGAACCACTCATCGGAAAATATTTTTATTTAATACACCTGATACAAAATTTTATGTAGATTCTAAATTTTTGTGTTATCTTTAACTGTGTAACAGTGGTATGTAAAAATATAAAATATCAGCCAACATGAACAATTTATTTTTATAAAAAAGTTACAGATTTACTGAAAAATGTGAAACAAGTCTAATAACAAAATATCAGAAAAGTTATCCCAACAGTGCTGGTACCTGACCTGCAGAAGTAAGACTTGCTAACAGAGCCATCTACCAGAAAGCAGCAAAAGCTTGACAAGCAATTGAATAAAAGCTTTCTGATAGATAGCTCTGTTAGCAAGTCTTACTTCTGCAGGCCAGGTACCAACACTGTTGGGATAACTCCCTGCCAGAACATTGACCTTGTACCAGTCTCAGCAATAGTACTTATCAAAATTAAACTACATTAATGAGTCCCTATAAAGACGACACACGTGTCTGTGGTTTATTTAAAATATAATGTAGATTCCAAATACTTAAAGCTCGTTTTAATATATTTAACCGATTGGGAGTGGTGTATCAAAATGTAGAAAATGAGCTGATTTGGAAATACAATGTTTACAAGTCATTAATCCGTGTATTATTCATTGTAAAAATATTTTGTTGAATGCATCAGATAGGAAATTTTATTTTCATTATAAATTTTCGAAGCTCATTACATTACGCTATCTTTAACAGTTTACGAGTGGTACATAAAAAGGTGAAACATGAACATTTGGAATAATACCAAAAAAAAAACTTTATGTGTTTTTAATAGACAATTACTCATCTCTATCTTTATTTGTGTAAATATTTAGCAATGTTTACCTTAGTTCTGTTCAACAATAGGCGAAGAAGACTTAGCAGGCCCGGTCTGTGTGATGGGAACCACCCGTTCCCCGCTGTTCTGGATCTGTTTCTTGGGGGCGGTGATGGTGAGGATGCCGTCGGAGGACAAGGAGGACACCACGTCGCTGACGTCATGCTCCCTGGGGAGGACGTAGCGACGCACGAAGTGACGCGAGACGTAGCCGTGCTCGTCTTGCTTCTCTTCGTGTTTGCCTTCTACCACGATGCAGTTCTGGTTGGTTTTTACTGTGATTTCATTTGGGGTGAATTGCTGTACGTCAAGGATTACCTAAATCGTGAAAATAATTTTCAGTGAATTTAGAATTATTTTCTGAATGTAACTAATAAGAAATTTAATGTAGATTTTAAATTTTTAATGCTTATTATTGTACTATTAGCCGTGAGTGAGTGGTTGACGAAATTGTAAAAAAATGCCGATCAAAAAATCTAAAGAAAATTTTACAAATTTTATGTGTCCGTATGTCGTGAACCACTCATCTGAAAAAATATCTGTTTAATGTATCTCATAACAAATTTAATTTACATTTTAAATTTGTAATGTTCTTTAGTAAATCATTAACCGTGTATTAGTGGTTAATGAAATTATAAAAAATGAGCCAATCAAAAAACAAATAAAATTATAAAAATTTCATGTATATTTACAGGTCTGTATTTTCGTGAACCACTCGTCTGAAAAAATATTTGTTTAATAAATTTTATAGCAAATTTAATGTACATTTCAAATATATAAGGCTTATTACTATATTATTAACCGTGTAAGAATGTAAAAAATGAGCCAATCACGAAATTGAAAGAAAATTACAAAAATTTCATGTATTTTTACAGGTCCGTACTTTGTGAACCACTCATCTGAAAAAATATATGTTTAATGTATCTTATAGCAAATTTAATGTGCATTTCGAATATATAATGCTTATTACTGTATAATTAACGATGTAAGAGTGGTTCAATAAATTGTAAAAAATGAGCCAATCATAAAATTGGAAGAAAATTCCTAAAATTTCATGTATTTTTACAGATCTGTAATTCGTGAACCACTCATCTGAAAAAATATATGTTCAATGTATCTTATAGTAAATTTAATGTACATTTAAAATATATAATGCATACTATTGCATCATTAACCGTGTAAGAGTGGTTAACGAAATTATAAAAAATTGGAAAAATTTCATGTGATTTGTATGTATTTCATGAACCACTCATTTGAAAAAATATTTGTTATATGTATCTTATAGGAAATTAAAAGAAGATTTCAAATTTTTAATATTTAATATAGTATCATTAACCTTGTATGAGTGGTTTACTAAATAGTAAAAATTAACCAGAGTAAATTTAATGTAGATTTTGAATATTAATCGTTTGTTGCTATATTTTTAACCGTGTATTAATAACAAGCCGAAATGTAAAAAATGAGCAAAGAAAAAAAACTTTAATTTTTTAATTATTTCCCGAACAACAACCAGTAATCTAATAATTTTAATAACACTCTATTAACGTAAAATACTCCACTAATTCCACATCCCCCACCCCCAATATTCACCCCCCCCCACCCATTTTCGAATCACTTTACCTGGAACTTCTCCTTGTCGTTGGAAATGGTAGACCCCGAATCCTGTCGGGTTAGTTGATTCCTCCAGGGTCTGTAGTACCCCGAGCCCCTCAGGAGGGAACTCGTGGGGAGGCTGAGGGAGTTGAGGAGGTCGTCCCGACGGAGGCCGAGGCCGAAGTGCTGGTCCAGGAGGCGGGAGGGACGAGAGATGTCCATGTCCTCCCACCAGTCGCGGAACAGAAGAGGGACCATAGACATGCTAGAATAGTGTAAGTTTAATTGATTGTAGTTTAGGAATCGCTTATTGGATAAAATATTGTGAAAAATGGTTTTAAAGAAAATTTTATGCAGATTTAAAAAATTTAAAACACATTGTTGTATCTTTAACCGTGTAGGAGTAGTAATTAAAAGTAGCAAAAATTACACAAATTTTAAAAATTTTGTTTCTATAAGAAAATAATTCTTGAACTACTCATCGGAAAAAAATATTGTGTAGTGTGGTTTTAAAGCAAATTTTGTGTAGATTTAAAAATTTTGTAACAGATTGTTGTATCTTTAACCGTGTAGGAGTAACAATTAAAAATATAAAAAATGACAACCAAAATTGTACATATTTGTTTTTACAAGTACATAATTCTTGAATCACTAATCTAAAAAAATATTGTGTCGCATTATTTTAAAGCAAATTTTATGTACCTAGATTTAATTTTTTTGTAACAGATTCTTGTATTTTTAACTGTGTAGGAGTACCAATTAAAAATATAAAAAATGACAACCAAAATTGTATATATTTTTTTTGCGAGTAAATAATTCTTAAACCACTCAGTGAAAAAATATTGTGTAGCATAATTTTAAAGTAAATTTTATGTGAATTTTACAATTTTATTACACATTGTTCTATCTTTAACCGTGTAGTAGTAGTAATTAAAAATAACAAAAATGAAATATAAATATTTAAATACTACTTCTATAAGTAAATAATTCTTGAACCACACATTGCAAAAAATATTGTTTGCAAGTATTTTAAAGAAAATTTTATTTACATTTTAAAATTTCATTACATATTATTATATATTTAACAATGTCGGAGTAACAATTAAAAATAACAAAAATGAAACACAAATTTTTAAATATTTGTTTTATAATTAATAATTTTGACTCATTTATTGCAAAAAATATTGGTTGACATTATTTTAAAGCAAATTTTATGTAGATTTTAAAATTTCTTTATACATTATTGTATATTACACCATGTAGGAGTAACAATTCAAAATAACAAATTTCTAAATATTTGTTTTACCAGTAAATAATTTTTGAAACAATCACCAAAAAAAATTCTAGAAATGAATCGAAAAGAAATTTCGTGAAGAATCCAAATTTTAGAAATTATTTTTTCTATCTTTAATCCTTTAGGAGTTACCTTAAATTATATACAAAATTATATATCTAATATTAAAATGAGTAATGAACCACTCATCAGTGATAAATGTGCGTAATAAAATTTGTAATTATAAAGTATATATTTTGAAAGTGAACTTTGAATGCGTTACATTTACACGAAAATAGAAATGTGTACAAGAAAATTCTATAAATAGAAAAAAAATTGTGCCAGATTTTAATTATAATAAATAATATTTTGAATGTAAATATGCCACACCCAATTATAAAATGTGTAAATATATACAAAAATACTGTAGTTATAATAAAGTAATACTTTGTTGCTAACTACCAGAAATTTTCCAAGTTATTTTAAAGTATAAGAAATAAGAAACTATTAGTGTATCAGATATTGTAATGTAAGACAATGATATAATGTAAGACTTACTTTTTGTGTGTGGTTTTGAACTTGCACTGTTGAACTAAGACTGAGTTCTATGTAAGAAGTAACGTTGCGAGCAAATATATACCTGCTGAACTATTCTAGATCATCTATAGAATTCACAGTCTAGAAATAGATTTGTGAGTAAACATTTTCAGCTTTCATGACTGAAAAGTAGTTTTAGATATTTTTGGCGTCTGATGCATTCTGTTTATTGTAGCCGAATTTAGTAATTTTATAGCACAAAAAAAAATTATACAATAAAAATTTCATTATTTTTTGGACAGGAAAATATACCACTCGTGGTTTAATACCCATTACTAGGTGTAACAGTCTGCTTTTTTGCAGATATAAAATATATAAAAAATGTTAGTTACTGGTAATATTTATAACTTAGAGGACGTTTAGTTTACCTGGTGTGGAGAAGACACCATAAGAATAATTTTCTTTGAGGAATATGGTAAAGAATTTGTTAATTTTGATTCTGCAATATATAAAGAAAGAAATTATTCACCCATTTTGGGTGTACCAGTTTTTAAATTAGATATGAGAAATATTTACAGATTGCTGGAAAAAAAATCAGGAGACTAATAATGAAACTTATAATCTACAACTTTTAGGTTTTTAGCGAAAAATTGTGTTTATAAATACGCGATATAATTAAAATTACAAAAATTTTGTTTTTGAAAATGATCCATATTAGAGGTCGATACGCTAATTTTAAATTTACAAATAAAATATAATTCTAGAAATCGCTGAGGTCGTATGTTGACCCATTAGCGAGCTATGCCTCTATTTTTGGGTCTAACTTTGAACGTAAATATCTCGAGAACGGTAAAAGATATTTAAATTCTGTTTGAAAATTTGGAATCAGCGCATCCACAAGTCTGGAAAGTGAAGAATTTTGTAGAAAATATTCTCGAGCGAAAAGCTAAAATTCCGATTTTTTGGTTCTTCTAATTTTTCAGCGAATCGTTCCAAAGAAGATATATGCGAAGAAAACATTTCTTTATGTAATTTTTCCCGTAGAATCGACTAGTACAATAATTGAGACTATCTCTACTCATTTTTGAGATATACCAAAGATACAAAATTTTTGAGGTGCAACTTTAAGAGCATAAAATTTTGGAGAAGAATTATTGCAGACAACGATTCAGTTCTCTTGGAATGTTGAATAATCTTCAAAATTCCAGGGTTTTGGTTTTTCTCATTTTTAAGCGAATCGTTCCAAAGGTATAAGTGGAGAAAACATTTCTTTAAGTAACTTTTAGAGTAGAAAACTGGTTTTTTCGTTTTTATTTTTAACTAAATTATTTGAAATCTTGAACTCAACGATTCATCGTTCCATAGAAGATATATGCAAAGAAAACATTTCTTTATGTAACTTTGTCCGTAGAATCGACTAGTATAATCGTTGAAATTGTATCTCTACTTCTCTACTCATTTTTGAGATATACAAGATTTTTGAGGTGCAACTTTGAGAGTAGAAAACTTCTTCCGTTTTTATTTTTCACTGAATTATTTCAAATCTTGAACTCAACAATTCTTATGGAATGTAGAATAACCTTGTCGCCCTATATACACATGTATTAAATATATTTTATTTATATGATAAAACTTATATATTACATGAAATACACAATATAAATAAGAGCATGCCTGCATGCTGCACATTCACACACACATACACAGAGGACCGTAGGTCTTTGACACTGAAGGAATATCGGCTGAACACTTTATTCTGGCGTGGTGGGAGTTAGCTTGGGGTTCTGTAGCGAGGACAGGAGGCGCTTGATGTCGTGCAGAGTGGTTAGGCCTTGCTCTTCGAACTCTTTCCACTTTAGGTAGTTGGTCCGCATATGGGTTACCAGTTCTGGCATATCGATGAAGGCTGAAAATGGTAACGGATAATGACAAGTTTTTATCAAAATTACAAGTTTTTGAGATTGTTATGCTTGTTATTTTTAAACTAATTGTCGGAAAAAATGTATGTGACGTATTCTGAAAGGAAATTACATGCAGATTCTATATTTTAACGCTCATACTTGTATGTTTAACCGTGTATGTGTGGCATAATAAAACGTAAAAATGAACCAATTTTTCAATTTTTTTTAAATATCTATAACTGCTGAACCACTCATCTGAAAAAATATTCAGAAACATGAATCGATAGAGAATTTAATGTAGTTTTCAAATATTTAATATTTAATACTATATCTGTAACCGTGTAGGAGTGGCAGATAAAAAATGTTCAAAATGAACAAATTTTTATAATTGTATAACTCGTGAACCACTCATCTGATAAAATATAAAGAGACATGAATCAATAGCAAATTGAATGTAGATTTAAATTTTTCACAGTCAATGTTATATATTTAACTGTGTACGAGCGGCAAATAAAAATGTACAAAATGTACAGATTTTTAAATGTTTGTAAGTGTGTAACTGGTGAACCACTCATCTGAAAAAATATTAAGTGACATGAATCGATAAAAAATTTAATGTAGATTTCAAATTTTTCACAATTAATGTTGTATCTTTAACTGTGTAGGAGCGGCTGACAAAAATGTACATGAACAAATGTTTAAATTTTATAAGGGTACAAATCGTGAACCACTCATCTGAAAAAATATTAAGTGACATGAATCAATAGCAAATTAAATGAAGATTTCAAATTTTTCACAAATAATGTTGTATCTTTAACTGTGTTGGAGCGGCAGATAAAAATGTATAAAATGAACAAGTATCTAAATGTTTATAAGTGTATAACTTGTGAACCACTCATCTGAAAAAATATTCAGAAACATATACCTATCAATACGAAATTTAATGTAGATTTCAGATATTTAACGATTATTAATTTATCTGTAACCGTGTAGGAGCGGCAAGCTTAAATGTAAAAAGTAAACATAGAATATATTTTCAGCATCTTTCAGTTATGAACCATATATCTGAAAAAAACATTTCAGACATGAATCGATAGCAAATTTAATATACTTTCTAAATATTTCATACTCGTTCTTGTATCTTTAACTGTGTATGAGGGATAGGCCTAAATATAAAAAATAAACAAAGTACATATTTTCAGTATTTTACAGTCATGAACCATTCATCTGAAAAAATAATTTCAGACATGAATCAATAGCAAATTTAATGTAGTTTCTAAATATTTCATACTCGTTTATGTATCTTTAACCGCATATGAGCGGTAGGCCTAAATGTAAAAAATGAGCAAAGTACAAATATCAGCATTTTTCAGTCATGAACCATTCACTTGAAAAAATAATTTCAGACATTAATCGATAGTTAATTTAATGTAGTTTCTAAATATTTCATGCATGTTCTTGTATCTCTAACCGTGTATGAGCGGTAGGCATAAATATAAAAAAATAGCAAAGTACAAATTTCAGCTTATTTCAATCTTGAACCATTCATCTGAAAAAATAATTTCAGACATGAATCGATAGGAAATTTAATGTACTTTTCAAATTTGTAATTCTCATAATTGTATCTTTAACACTGTACGAGTGGCGAATAAAAATATATAAAATGAGCTAATTAGCAAAACAGTAAATTATATGAATAATAAGTGTATAATTCTTAAACCACTCATAGGAAAAAATATTTTTTAATATGAATCAATTAGAAATTTAACATAGTTTTTAAATTGAAATACTTGTTTATATATTATTAACCGTGTACTACCAATAAATTAAAATGTAAAAATATGATATAAATAAATATATTTCTCACCATCCCAAGCTTCAATCATATCATTGATGATAAAATCCACAAACCCAATCTGAGACTTGGGTATGGAACACGTGGTTCTATCAAACATAGGCATGACAACCGGTAGGTTCTTCAGCTTCTCCTCGTCGGTTTGGTTGAAGTATTCCTCGGCGATTCTCCGCGCCCACTCCACACATAGGCGTAGAGGACGCGTGGGGTTCGATACGTCGGCACACTTGATCATCATTCGCTTTACCAGCTGGATGTTTTCAGGCAGGGCGAAAGAGTTTAGGTCGGTTTCTTCTGCCTGAAATACGAGGACACTGGGTTAGTAAGAATGTGATGGTGAAATATTTCAAGACATGATTGGATATTTTATGGAGATAATTTGAAATGATTAATTAAGTGAAAAATATTTTGGAGATTTTCTGATATTTTATGACAGAAATAATTCTATATAAAGGAAATTTTATACAAATTCTAATTTTTGATAGTTCTTAAATATCTATCATCTATAATTCTAGAACTACTCATTTGAAAAAATATTCAAAGACGCCAATTAATAGGAAATTTAAGGTAGATTTCAATTTTTTTATACACAATATTATATCTTTAACCGTGTAGGAGTGACAAGTCAAAATGAAAAAAAAATAAGAAAAATTTCTAAATATTTTTAAGTGAAACACATATTTGAAAAAATTATTTTAGACAAAGATCGATAGAAAATTTAATGCAGTTTTCAAAAATTTAAGGCTCGTTCCTGTATCTTTAACCATGTAGGAGTGCTAGACCTAAATATAAAAAATGAGCAAATGCAAATTTTCAGCATTTTTCAGTCAAGACACATTCATCTAAAAAAAATAATTTCAGACATAAATCGATAGAAAATTTAATGTAGTTTTCAAAAATTTAACGCTCGTTCTTGTATCTTTAACCGTGTAGGAGCGGTACACCTAAATGTAAAAATGAGCAAAATACAAATTTTCAGCATTTTTCAGTCATGATTCATTCATCTGAAAAAATAATTTCAAACAAAAATCGATAGAAAATTTAATGCAGTATTTAAAAATTTTCGGCTATTTTTTCTATCTTTAACCGTGAAGGAGTGGTAGATCTAAATGTAAAAAATGAGCAAAATACAAGTTTTCAGCATTTTTCAGTCAGGACCCATTCATCTGAAAAAATAATTCCAGACATGAATCTATAGAAAATTTAATGTTGTTTTCAAAAATTTAACGCTTCTTTCTGTATCTTTAACTCTGTAAGAGCGGTAGACCTAAATGTAAAAAAAGAGCAAAATACAAATTTTCAGCATTTTTCAGTCATAGCCCATTATCTGAAAAAATAACTCCTGACATGAATCGATAGAAAATTTAATGTAGTTTTCAAAAATTTAAAGCTCGTTCTTGTATCTTTAACCGTGTAGGAACGGTAGACCTAAATGTAAAAAATTAGCAAAATACAAATTTTCAGCATTTTTCAGTCATGACCCATTCATCTGAGAAAATAATTCCAGACATGAATCGATAGAAAATTTAATGTAGTTTTCAAAAATTTAATGCTCGTGCCTGTATCTTTAACCGTGTAGGAGCGGTAGACCTAAATGTAAAAATTGAACAAATTATAAATTTTCGGTATTTTTCAGCCATGATCCATTCATCTGAAAAAATAATTTCAGACATGAATCGATAGAAAATTTAATGTAGTTTTCAAAAATTTAACGCTCGTTCCTGTATCTTTAACAGTGTAGGAGCGGTAGACCTAAATGTAAAAAATAAGCAAAATACAAATTTTCAGCTTTTTTCAGTCATTACCCATTCATCTGAAAAAATAATTTCAGATAGGATTCTATAGAAAATTTAATGTAGATTTAAAATACTAAATGCTTAAGGCTGTATTTATAACCCTGTACGAGTGGTACACCAAAATGTAAAAAATAGAATATATGACCTGGTTTACGTGAATATGATTAGTGAACCACTCAACTGAAACAATAGTTTTTTAAATCATTCTTCAGGAAATTTTATGTAGATTTCAAATCTGAAACGCTTAAACACTTTAAGAAGTTAAAAACAAAAATATAAAAAGTGAACAAATTTTAAAAACAAATATTTAAATTATGTATAACTTTTGGAACTACTTAAAAAACAATTTCATACATGTATTTATAAGAAATTTAACTTAAAATGATATATCTTTAACAGTGTTTTAGTTACTGGTAAAAACTTACCTCTGAGATATAATTAGGATCATCTTTGCTGATAAGTTTAGCACAAAAAACATTTACAAATTTGGCTAGATGTTCAAAATGTTTTGTCATTTCAGTCGCCAAAATCATATCTACCACATTGTGTCTTGCTATCTTGTAAGTTTCTTTATCAAGATTTTTAAATATGTTTACTCTTTCATCGCCTGAAATTATATCATGAAAAAATGTAAAAGATATATTGGAAAGCAGTACTCAAAGTAAGTTTGAAGGTAAATGCTGCATGATGTGATTCCAGTACACTGATATCATTGTAAAGAATAGCTAAGATATTATCAGAATTGCATAGAAATGCACTTGACTTTCCCGGGTGGTCTATATCATGGGCTGTAGCTGCTATAAGGCTGGTTACTTCATCCATGGGTTCCATAATGGCTTTCATCCTCTCCTTCTCCAAAAAACCAGCCGTTGCCTAAGGTAATTAAAGTGTGAATCAGTATACAGTAGATTGACGTTTGGTTTTATACTGGAGGACAAACGTCATACGCTATGTATTATTATAAGCAGTTTAGAATCAAGAATGGGTATTAGGAAAATATGACCAAAAATGTATGTTTTATTAAAAAAAAGCAAAGCGTTTGTCGTTTGTAGTCCTCCAGGATAAAAAAGAACATCTTGCACATATTCCATTATCCTATTTTATTTGTTTCTAAGTATAATATATTTTTAAAAATGAAGTTGAATTTACATACTTTTTTATTTATGTCACAGACTTGAAAAAAATATTGCAAAATGAAATAGTACTTGTAGAAATAACCGACAACCGAGTACATAGTATTAATATTTATAATTATTTTATAATGAAACATAATGATTTACATGACTGTTTAATTTATTTAAAGTAATTGCAATGTATTTTTTCAACATACGTTGGGATTTGAAAATGTTTATATTATTTATATGCCACACCGTACAATTAAATTGTCAAAATATCTATAAATAATCTTTGTTTGTCTCGTTTGAGTTTTTTTTTTAAAAGCTATTCGAAAGATCTATTATAATTTTAATTTTTAGTTATTAAAAATTAAATCAATTATGTGTTTGGAGAGAGCAGTAAATTTGAAATAAATTAATTCACATATGAACGTAGTATTTTCTGACGTCATAGTCTAGTTAAGTATAAATATTGATGGCGTCTCTTCACTCCTTATTTTTTTTTTACTATTGTTGATAGTTGAAATATTATGAAGAGATTTCAAAATGTACTACACAATATTTTTCACAAAAAGCTATCCAAAACTCAAAAATCCGAATACGTACAATATGAAAAAAAAATTAGGCTATATGACGTCATCAAAACAACAACGCCTTGTTTTAAATTAAATTTGCTAATAATGATATGTTTCTATTTAATGATGAACAAGGATATAGCTCAATTCACTATATTGATAGAATGATATACCTGTAGAACATCAGCAGCATGGGTAGAATTATGATATGTGTTATCGGCATGATAGTGTGTTTCTATGATGGTCAACCAGTTCACTAGTGTTTTCTCATCACAGTTTAAAACACCACAAACATCGAAATGGTTGAAGAGGTTCATTCCGATATGAACTAACGGTCGTCTGTTTGTTAGTTCTTCGAGTTTAAATATGTCGAATTCCCACGATAAGGTGTGGTCTAAAAGGTCTTTTAATTGGGTAGGAACCTTAAAAAAATTAAATTAATCATTGATTATATTTATTAATGATAAATTTCAACATCTAGTTTTTAATCATAAACGAATTTCAGTATATGTCAAATTAATCATTCATTATCTTTATTAATGATAAATTCCTAATTGGGTATGCGACGAATTTCAGTAAATAAGTCATAGAATACAAAAACTAAACGCTATATCTTCTGCTTATAATAATAAAAACTAAACTAAAGTTTGCAATAATATAGTTATTAGCAATTTAATGTTTTGGAGAAAGGACGCGTGATGTCAGCATGGTAGGATCGTAGAAAAAGGCAGACAGACTGTCTCTTTCACTCCCAGTGTAAGGATTCCACCAAATTTTTCATATTTATTTTCTCTAAAATTACGAATAATGAATCATTTAAAAAAATATGCGTATTTTATTTTATTTTTGTCTAATATCACATATACCGTGTGTTCCAAATAAGTGTTGTCATAGGCATTTAACACGAGTCAGTATTAAATAACATGTAAGAATACATGTAGTATTGTCTTGTATAATATGGAGAGTTAGTTGTTAGCCGGACAGTTTTTATTTACCGAAAATTGTTTTCTCATGATGAAAAACCTTTGGAAATTCAACTAATGAGAACAATATTAAAGTAATAAAATTCCATTACCGCGATAAATGTCCGCTACCAAGTTAATATTTCAAAATAATAGTAATTACATTGTATCATTATATGTTGTTTTGGAATTTATCTCACCAAATATCTCACGACCTTTCTGATTTTCTCAGAGAAACTTATTTTTAAACACTCATTATTTTTGCTTTTCTAGAAAATCAGCCAAGCAAACTGCCGTTACATAACATATAGTTTGCTTCGTATATGTTGCTAAGCAAAAAAAAGTCGTGCAAAATAAATGATGAATTTTTGTGCTGTTCCTGTAAAAATGTCGTACTTACTTTAAGTTTCATAGTATGCCTATGTTGACTGCGTATAACCGTACTATCATTACTGGATCTTCTGGACGAGATGGTTTGAGTAGCACCTTGCTAAAATTACATTTTAGTATGATCATACACTGACCAATGAGAAAGACTCACAGTAAGCAATGCACCAATGAGATCTGTCGTTACAGGGTCCTCGCTTCTCACCCTATGATCCTCTTTCATCTGAGGACTGTACAGTTCAGTGCTTCTCAACATGTCTATGACTTTGTCGAGCATTTGAACTGCCTGTGGATTGGCTTGTTCTTGTACGGAACATATAAGACTTATCACCTACGGATATGGGAATTATTTTCATTCTGGAACTCTGACGATGGTTATAAATGACACAGAACACAGAGTATGGCATGATTTAAGCACAGAAAACATAAGTTTGTTAACGAGTTTTATAAATAAAAAATTAATAAATAAAATATAATGTAATATCACACTCAATTGTAAATTAAAATTTTCTGAATAAATAAAAAATTATCTTCTTTTTATCGTACAAATTGACGGCGTAATACAACACAAACACGTTTTTCTCTTCCCTCTAGTAGAAATTGCTTGTACTACTACGAAGTATACCGAATGGTACCGAATATAAACGAACATATAAAATGAAGATTGTGAATTCTCAAACTTTTGTTTTCTATGTTTCTTATAAACAAGGTTGCATTGATTTAATTTTTTTTTAAATCATTTATTTAAATCACTTATTCTGTAATTGTTATTTAACATTCCAAATTTACGTAAATTGGGGAAAAAACGTGTGAATAATGTTACCATGTGGCAATATTTTCAAGAACTACAAAATTTGTTTCACTTTGTCGATTAAACGACTTTACTAGTATATTATTTTGAATTTTTAACGCAGAAATTTTTTCACTAATGTGTGATTTTTTTTTTAAATTCACTTTGAAATGTGTCATAGTAAAATCTGGTTATGACAACATCAAAGGGAACACATAAATTTTGTCGCTAGAATCGGACGTCGCTGTAACTGATAAAATTAAAATAACATTAGCGTATTTCGACGTTATAACCAGCCTGTCGTTATAAGCGGTATCATTATAAATGGATATTACTATTGTTTCTTTAAATTTACTTATTCTTTACAAGAGTTTGTTTTTCATAATAAATGCTATTTTGTGAATCACGTTTTTGAAATTATAATATACCTTCTAAAAAAAATTTAAAAAACCGATTTAAATCCAAAAAAAACCGATTTAAATCCAAAAAAAACCGATTTAAATCCAAAAAAAATCCGATTTAAATTAATAAAAAAAATGAATACAATAATTGCCTTTTACTTAAATCGTATGATTTCTGTGTTAAATTTGTTCTGTGTTCTATCTCACTCATAAGTCAGTCTTAAGTACTACCTTTGTAATAGGGGCTTCTAGGGGCATAGCATGTAGTTTTGCTAAACTTGTTCTTCGCATATTATCGCTTCCTATGCTGCGGACATCAAAAGAACCTCTACGTAAAGAATGGACACTACCCCTGGGTTTTTCTGGTATAGTACGATCTATTAAATACGAACTTATATCTCCAGGGGTGTCTTGTACAAAAACAAAATGAGTTGGTGTTCTAAAAAAAATGTTAAAAATTATTTTTTTGTTGTCCCACATTTTTGATATCACTGATATAAATAATTATACAACCCTATTTTAATTAATTATATCGTATTTTGAAAGATATTTTTTGGTCCCACCATTTTAATACCACTAGTGTAATGTTCCAGCCACATAATTTTCAAAAACACAAGAAGCCACATATTAAATTTCAACCCTCTATGTCAAACGGTTCAAGAGTTATTTTAGTTGAACTTTACTCTAACATTTTCAATACCTCTGGTTTAATTAACTAATTAATCTGATAGGCAATCACCAGTCAAAGGTTTCAAAATTACCCCAGTCCAAATTTCATCCTGATATTCAAACCTGTTCCCGAGTTACAAGCCGAACACATTTAGGGACCACTGTTTTTTTTAAGTTATATGTATTTCGTAAAGTAATTGTAATATACTTAAGTAAAAATTATAAAAAATGAGTAACAAAAAAAATTGAGGTTAAAAGTTTTGGTACCACTGCTACAAGTAATTATACACCCCTATTTTAAATATTAACATAGTACAAATATCAAATTTTACCACAATATCACAAAACACTAAAATATATTTTTTGGTACCACCGTTTAAATATCACTGGTTCATTTAATTAATTATACCAACATCCCCAATTAATTTGGAATGTCTTGTAGAGGTGCTTACCAAATTTTAACCCTCTAAGTCAAACGGTATAGAAGTTATACTACTTTAACTTTACCTCAACATTTTTATTACCGCTGATTTAATTAATTTATGAATCTAATAAGTAATCAAAAGCCAAAGGTTTCAAAAATATTTCAGTCCAAACTTCATGTCGATATCTCAACCCGTTCCCGAGTTACAAGCCCTTAAAATTGTATAAAAATCCACCCTGAGATGCACCTGTCGCAGTCCCTGACCTTTCCCAACCGGGGAACCCTCATTAAAATTCCCACGCGACGTCACAAACCACGCCCAAGGAATCCCCTTGCCTGAATATTGTTAATATATTTCTTATAGTTTCTATGGGGTAAGTTCAACTTTACACGTACATAACTTCTGAACCAATCATCAGAATCTAATGAAATTTGGTACATAAACTAATTCAAGGGTGCTGAGTTCGAATCTGGCCACGAAATTGACCTAACTCAAAGGGGTTCGAAACTACACCCCTAATTAAGGGATGGGAGCTTTTTTATCTTTGCCGCCCTATAGCAAAAATGGGTCTATCTTCGATTTTGCTGAAATTTTGTATACATATGTAGAAAAGTCCGTAGAATTGATTGCCGTTGAGAAAAGGGTGGAACACCCCTTAGTTTTGGCGATATACCCCTTAAAATGAAAAATGAGTATAAAAAATCTGTTTTTATACATTTTTTTTACTTTGCCGCTCCGTAGCAAAATAAATAACAGATGAATTTACTAAATTTTTTGTACACATATGTAAAAAAGTCTTGCGAATCGATTACCGCCCAGTACAAAAATATTCAACCCCTAGTTTGGAAGTTACAGCCCAAAAACTCCATAGACGTCCAGTGAATTTATCAGTAACTTTATTTAGTATAGCCGATTTTTTAAACTTTCCTTTCTAAAAACTGTATTAGTTAATTTTGGGTGTAATGGCTATCAAAATCGAAACATAGTAATTTTTAATGATAATTTTTCAAAAATTTTTAAATAAAACTAATTCGACGCTTTACAAAAATTTCAAAAGTTGTAAACCCAAGTAAACATGTTTATAGAATACAAATATAAAATCAGAAATGTTCTATCGCACCTTATTTTGGGTGTAGAAGTCAGTAAAGTAAAAATATAGTAATTTTAGGTGTTCATTCTTCAAGCATATTGAAATAAAACAAATACTAGGCATGAAAAAACATAAAAATTTGTATACCTATATAAAAATGTCTGGGGAATTTAAATTTTTAATCAAAAATGTTCTATCACTTCTAATATTAGGTGCAGAAATCATTAAAGACAAAATATGTATATTTGTAATATTCATTTTACAATTAATTTTAAATAAAACTTATACCAGACATTACAAAAAATTAAGAATTAGTATACTTATGTAAAAATATATGAGGAATCCAAAAATGAAGCCAGAAATGTTCTATCTCCCTTAATTTTGGGTGTAGCCATCAACAAAGTCAAAATATGATCATTTATAATGTTCTATATCTAAATATTTTTATATAAAAATTATATTAGGCATTAAAAACAATAGAAGTTAATATACCCATGTAAAAATGTCTAAAGAATTCCTAAATAATAAGAAAAATATTCCCCAAGCCCTATTTAGGGTATAGCAACTAGCAAAATCCTTACCGTCCTATGGTGCAAACGGGAACAACATGACACTGCGTATTGACTGGATCCGCAGTTTTTCTCCTGCAGAGTAGAGGTCCATCCCAGTCCTTGTACCTCTGAAGAGAGGAATTCATATGGGTAATATTCCCACTTTCCTGAATAAATTGATCTAATAACGACTTTCCTATCAGCTCATCTTGCCTGTATCCTAGATACCGTTCACTAGACCGATTTGTGTACTAAAATTAAATTGTACAATATTTGCATGTTCATATTTGAGGTACATATCTATTAGGTCAACAATACCTGACTAACAAATGGAAATACTTGACTTATTAAACATAAAAAAAAATGTAAATCATAAATTTATCATATTTGTCGTCAAATTTGAATAATTTTGTCAAATAAAAACAAATCAAGAATTAAAAGTGAATATAACAATAAATGCAGACTATGTATTTTATTTTTGTAAATATTAGGAAACAAATAAATATTCATTTCAAAATATTTGTTATTATCAATATAATTTTTTTAAGTACTATTAAATACTGAAAAAATTATATATTTATCATGGTTGAGACTACCAACGACCAGTGCCTTATATCCTTCGGTTGCTTTGCATCTTTGGACACAGTCTTCTCAACCTTAGTGTCCAATAGTATTAAATTATTGTGTTTTATTTATCACCAAAATCAATTTCCAATTTTGACTAGCGCTTTGTATCCTTCAGTTGCTTCGCACCTAGGGATTGGTTCTAGGTCAATAATAATAGTCTTCTCAACCTTAGTGTGTAATATAGTATTATATTATTTTGTTTTATGTACCATAAAAATTAATTTTGAATTTTGACCAGCGCCTTGTATCTCTGGTTTATTTTGCATCTCGGGACACAATCTTGGCACTAGGTCAATAATAATAGTCTTCTCAACCTTAGTGTATAATATAGTATTACATAATTGTGTTTTATGTATCACCAAAATTAATTTTGAATTTTGATCAGTGCCTTGTATCCCTCTGTTGCTTCACATGGATATATTGGCGCTAGGTCAATAATTATATTCTTCTCAACCTTAGTGTATAATATAGTATTATATTATTTTGTATTATGTATCACCAAAGTTAATTTTGATTTATGACTAGTGCCTTGTATTCCTCGGTTGCTTCGCATTTCGACACATATTGGCACTAGGCCAATAATGATAGCCTTATTAACCTTGGTGTATAATATACTATTATTTAACCATAAAATTAATTTTAAGTTTGATAAAAAGCTTTTTCCCGAAATATTTTTGCGTGAAGTTTACTTGAATATTGTTGACCTACGTGTGGTAATTATATAAATAAGTATACCTGGACCCTGTAAGTTTCATCTGTAATATGTACTAGGTCTTTTGCTTTATCTAGAGCGGCGTATAAAGACTGTGTTGTAGCCAATTGTAATTGTGGTCGGATATCACTATGTTTGATTTGAATTATTTCATTTGTATTTACTAGTAAGTTGGTACTTTCCATTAAACACTAAAAAAACACTCTTTATTGCAGTTACCAGTGCCTGTGTTGTGTACCTACCCTATTAAACCCTGCGTCCAATAAGGATAAGACAGTGACATCATCTTTTTCAAAAACACTAAAAATATATTGTTATTTATACAAAAAAATATTTTTTTTTTATAAAAATGTACCTTCGTTTTACAACAGCTACTATTACAGTATGAGTACTTCCCTTAGTATTTCTTATAGACCTGAAATAATTATTAATTGTGTTTGTAACATGAAAATAAGAACATTCAAAATTCATTTAACTTTTAAATAACTTTTTGCACAAATTCATTTAAAACATTTCAAGAATTTCAAATGCCAAGGATCAAAGGGCAGAATTCCATGAATTTGATGAAAATTACTAAAATAATTCTCTTTGAGAGGTGTCAAGTTTTTTCTATTGTAAAAAGTATTGATTATACAAAAAGCAATTTTAGGAAAAATATTATTTGAAATTGAAATTTTATTAGATTGAAAAAAAATCAATATAAATATAAAACACATTCATGATACACACTAATAAGTTTTTTCTGTGAAAGTTGAAAGACGAAGTGTATACAAAGCTTTAAGCTTGAAATTAATGAAGCGAAGTTATCTTGTAAGCTGCGGCTTACATAGCTAATTATTAAAGCTTACAACGTTTACATTTGACAAAAGCACACTTTAATAACTTCAAACGGTTTTATTAAATTTGTTAGGACTGACAACAATAAGGATTTTATGAACAGAATTTAATCTGTCTTAATTTTAAATTTACAGGGCTGTATTTTCCAACAAGAACAGATATTTAAATTATGTTTTAAAATTTGAAATCAGCATATATTCTTTAATATATAAACCAATTTTCAGAACTCCAAACTTAATTTTACAATTTGAGATAAGTATATATAGAAAATCACAATATTCAAAAACCGAAAAATATTACTTCAAGTTTACAGAACTATATTTTGAGGACGGGAGGAAATATTTGAAAACTGATTGAAAATTTAAAATCAGAGCTCTCTCTTTACTATATGTTTCTCTTTTCAAGTTATTTTTGCAGCAGATACCATAGTGGTAGCATTATACGTAGAAAATGAAACAATACAATTTTCCAATAAATTCCATGAAATAATAAATTTTTATATTCTTGTAATTCATGTAATTTTAACAGTATGATGCTCAAATTTTCACTAGCTACTATTATTGATTTCTAATTTCTATTTTTGGTAAAAAATAGTGCCATACCCAAAAATGGGTCCACACCCAAAATTGGGTTTTTATATCCTACTAGATAGATCTCGATGTGTTCATTCCAAATTTTCAAACCAAATTTAATTATCTCTTTTAGTTCTTGAGGTATGGTCTTCTAAAGTTGATAGTTCATGGGCTCAAATATGATCCATAACCCAAAAATGGGTATAGATACAACTTGAATGATTACAGCAATCGATTCTACGGAAAATTTTATAAAAGCACACCAAATTTCAAATTTTTATAACAACTGGTTCATATTTTATGAGAGAAATTCTAAAAATAGTGAAAAATTGTTGAAATCGAGAAAAATCCCTGATACTATACATTAGATTTTTTTGAATTTTGAATATCTTTAATAAAATTTGTATCCGTGGGAATATTGCCTTGAAAATTGATACACATATGTAATTCGGCACGAGAAATTCATCGGTAAAGTCGTTAAAGCTGTATCTGTCCCCAATTTTGAGATATAGAAGAGGGTTGGTTTTTGGGGGTGAAAATTTGACGAAAAAAAAAATTTTTCAAGAAATCTTACTTTTTTGAATGTAATATATAGATTTCGGGGCGCAGATTTTAAATTTTCAAGTAGAAGTTTGATATCTTTTACCGTTTTCGAGATATTTAAAGATTTATAAATCTGTATGCCATTTTTCAGGCTTTCAGCTAACTTTCAGGGCGTGTAACAGAAAAAGTAAAAGTTGTAGAGAATTTTTCTTTATGGAATTTTATACCTTATATTTTCTTTTATATGTACTGAAATTTTAATTAATTTATAATAACACAAATAAAAATGAGGAGATGGTAGATGGTTTATGCAAAATGACCAAAAATCGGTGAAGATCAATGTTGTAAGTTTTATCAACATTAAAAGTGCGTCTCCAAAGAATAACTTTAATACTGAAAGAAATAGCGACATTTTCATTACGATATTATGTTCCACGTACATTCTTTTAAATATAATGAAATTTTTATTTAATTATAAAAACACACCAAAAAATGGGAAAAAGATATATATAGAATGACAATAATAAAAATATGATGAAATATTTCTCATTAAGTTTTCAAAATTTAGAGGTTTATATAAAAAAACGTAAAAAGAGATACTAATCAGTTCGTTAAAATATTGAATTTCCAAATCAAAAAATGGAAACAAAATAAACACAAAGTTGTTACTACTATTGTAATAGTTTTTAATTTAAGGATATAATCATATTTTACGTGAAATATTTTGTGTGTTTTGTTCGTATCGTTCAACAAGTGTTGTACAAATTTCACCCATTCAAGAGTAAAGTTTTGAAAGAAAATAAATCGATACAGAATTCGTATTCCGAACATACAGCTGTAGTAATCTGTACGGCACGTGAGTAAATAAAGAAAGTTGATTGTATCAAGCTTGTGTGCGTGTGGGTGATGAAATGATGGGTAGTCACTCACCGACATAACGTATCAGCGTCTATTTTCGCATGCCTCGTGTCTACAATGACAAGATCGTGGAACCTAGACTGGAAATCATCCATGGCGGAGTCCGTGGCATGGACAGAACTGGGTTCGAATCCAGCCCGGTCCGATGCCTTGCGGAGGGAGTCGAACACGTGGTCTTCCTTTTTGGGGTACACGAGCAAGCACTGAGGAAAGATACATTGTAACTTAATAGCTAGTAAGAACAGAAGTTAAATAATCATCCACTTTCCGTTCGTGTTTCATAAAATAGTTTTTCTACTTTCGTTTAAATAAGTACAAAAATATACTTGAAATTATGAATTTCTAATATTTATAAAATAAACAAAAAGACAATTCCAAGAACTCCTAAACAAAATTGTTAGTTGTAAACAGATAGAGTATATAAATAAGATCGTCATTCGAATTTTTTGTAGTGTGCATGTAATAAATGTAATTACTATGTTATTAATTTGGAAAGAGAATAAGAACCAGATTTTCTATTTTTCTATAAGGCCGAATTCACTATTTTTTAATCAATATTTGATCTATAGATCAACTCTGACCCTTAAATCAATTCAATTCACCATTAAAAAATCAATAATCCTTGTTTTGATTATCTAATTTGATTCTTATTTTGATATGTATTTAAGTACACAAGATTTTAGCTCTTAAGATTAATCATATATATTTTACTTTTCACAAATCTATATGAATATGAATCAATGTAATTTCTCCCTTTTTCATTCTTTGCATTTTTTATTTCTTTCAGATATGAAAATAGTTCATAGTACAACATGCATGGAATGGTACTCATTTCATACGAGTATGAAGCGAGTTGTACACTATACTTTTTCTACGACTACGATATTATTTTCTAATTCATTTAAATTTTACAAAACAAAAATTAAAAATACTATTTTTGACTGAGATAGAATTTATACCTTAACTATAGTTACCGTGGGAAATGAAAATGTGTTTACAATATACAAAATATAATTATACGTTATATGTCAACAAAAAATGACAGAAAGTTTAATTCACACTCGTAAAATTCAATGTCAAAAACAACAAATAAACAAAACTGTTAATCAATTTGGTGAATTAGATCAAATGTTGATCTACAGATCAGCTTGATCCTTGAATTTGTTCACTATTATTCAATGGACTAATGACGAATTCGGCTGTTAATGTTTCTACATAAGCCTACTATCCATTTTGATTTCGAGTGAAATAAATAATAGAATTACGTCCAGTATTATAAACGGTAGTTAAATTTAATTCCCTAGTAAATAATACTTATCCTTTCATTTGGCAATCAAAATTTTGACAGCAATTTTATTTATGCCATTAATAAAATTATTTTCATTAAAATTTCTTTTTTTAAAATAAATTTACTATGCAAGTAAATTTAATCGGTTCTTTATAATACCAGGCATTAATCACCTAACTAAAAATATTAAAATAAAAAGATTCTTATCGAACGGAAGTAGAAAAAGTTTTCTTGTGTTTTTCTTGCATTTTACTTACTTTTGGCGGATTTCTATTGGCAGGTAATAAGAGACCATATTTGCCTTCAGCAGGTAACCTCTGAAAAAAATTAATATTAAAATAATATTTAAAAAAAAATCAGCATTTGGTACTCATTTCAGCTTTAAATATCCTAAAATTACTATAATTGCGAAATAGTTTTACTTGTATTTTATATAATTATTATATATGACATATGTATGTATATATTTTTCGTAACAAAATTTTCAGTTTATTTATTTGAATAAATAGAATATTAACAGAATAGGTGTTAAAAAAACACAGCAAAATGGAAAAATAAACGGAATGGATTAACTCTTTTGCATATATATATTGCGATATAAATATTAATGTAGAATATACATACTAGTATGATATACTAAAAATAATTCTACAAAATAGGAATATATTTTATTATTGTACGGACAGATAATACGTTTAAATATGTATATAATATGTATTTATTGTCGTATGACTAAAATAATTTTATTTTGTTTAAAAAATTTTTATGTTACACGAACTGTATCATGTACATTAGATTGCATTTTTATATATTCCCATATTTACTTCCTTTTACGAAGTAAAGGAAGTATTGTAATCGTGAAAAATTCCGGTTTTCAAATTTCAACGGAAGTTTCTATTTTGATTATCTCTGAATCTATTTTGTCTAGTTTCAGCGTGACATCTGTACGTATGTATCTCGCATAACTCAAATGTGATTAACCGTAAAATTTTGTATATAGGACAGCTGTGACATCTACTTGAGTATGTCCCTCTTTTATTGCAATCGGCAGTGCCAAAAGGGCACTTTGCTCGTAGTGTTTTATTGAATGTTTCGTATAACTGAAAAACTATAAGTTGTAGAATATTGAATTTTTTTTTTATGGAATTGATACGATGTCGATATGCACCTCCATTTTTTGTTTCAATCAGCTTTTTCAATACTTTTGGCAGAAACTTAATAAAAATAATAATTCTATTATTTTTAATTTTCCTGTAATTAATTGAATATATGATTGATATTATTGACAATTTTCAGAATATATTTCATAAGAAATATGTGGATATAAATAAAAATAATATCTCTTTCTTTGAAAGTTTTTGAGCAATTATAATATCTTTCTAAAGTAATTAGTGAATAGTGATAAATATTTTAATAAAATTATAAATAAGATGATATATTTCGAAAAGAAGTTCGAAGATATGAAACGAATGGAAGTTGAAGAATGATTAGCCGTAGAATAAGTTCACTATCAAGTGAAATACGTTTAAATGAAGTGCAGAAAAAAATGTGTATATTTTAACGTTCAAGGAAGTCAGGTGTTGTCCACATCAATTTTTTGTATTACAGTATTAATAAAATTCGTTAAATATAATAATTTATAATGTTTATCGAAGTATGTAAGTATGACTATAATATGAAAAGAATTTGTTATTCAGTAATATTTTCAAAATGTTGAAAATTTCTAATATGCAAATAAAATATGAAAATAAATTTTTGAAACGTAAGATATTATTTTTAAAAATGCAACAATACAAATTATAATTATACCTTGTGGGTTTAAATATAAGAAACATTTTTTCTTTACGGAAGTAAGTTATCTTATAGATAAAAATAAGATTAAACATTAAGCTAATACTATCTTTAGATAAGAGAATTATAAAATACCTTATTTCGCAAAATGGAACCTGCCCTTCTATAAATACTTTTTCTCGGTTGATATTCTTCGTCTTCCTCTAAAATCACGTCTATACTTCCCAACTGAAAGGGTTCTGTGGTGCTCTTTTGGTAGCTTGGGGTATCTACGTCATCGGTACTCTGAGTACTCTGAGTATCATCCACTTTTTTCCGACAAAAGTAACTCCACCACGATGTGTCATTATTCTTTTGATACAAATTTTCACTACTTGAATTATTTTCACCGAATGTAAGAGACTTATTTCCACGACCGCACCAAGCACAATATCCCTCGGACATTGTTAAAATAAAACTGAGATATTAGAAGTTAATTGGGTTTATCTTATCTTTTGATATCGATTGATTGAAAAAGTTTTATTAAATTATAATGGGTTTACTATTACCTAGTTATACATTGTATATTTCGTTTTAATTAGTTGTTACCTATCTTAATTTTAACTGTACTTACTTACATTTGCGTGAATGCTTATTATTTATAATAATTGTTTTGTTCAATATTTTAGTTTTTTGTTATTATCAAAAGGAAAAATGTAAAAATAATTGATAAAACTTATATCTTGTATTAAAAAATTTAAGTACTTATTTTTTTTCTCGATTAGACGAAAAGTGACACCTTTCCAGTGTGTTTTCGAACCGGAAAGTGTATTATTCCAGTATTTTAGTATAGTTGTTAGGCTACGAAAAATAACAGTAATACAGTACGCAGTCTATTTCAATCATATTTATTTCATTATTATTAAACATAGTCAATCGAAAAAAAATATTATGTGTACCAAGTAGAAAAAGTGATTTTTCCCGTACTATTTCATCTAAGTTTAGATATATGTATTAAAAAAATGACACAAATATGTAACAGTATATTGTGGCACAAGTGTAGAAAGTCATCTATTTCTCACAAAGTGTGAAAGTTCCGCACGAGACGAAATAGAGTGTTGGAATCACACAAGGTGGGAAATAGGTGATTCCGCACAAATGGTACACTAAACTTTTTCTACGACTACATTGTTAAACGTTTCAATTGACTTAAAGAACAATACGGTAAACATAACCTCACAAAGAGTACCTACACGCATGCAATGTTGCAATTACCGGGAGAAATTACATTTCTCACACTGTACATGCGCAGTGTTGACAAATACTGTCAGAAATACGCAACTTTCAAGCTTTATATAGTGTGAGAAAAGTACCACTTTCCGTCGATGTCATAGAAAAAATATTTTATTCAACGATAGTAATTTTAATTCAGCTTGTAGAAGGTTTTAAAGAAAGTAGTACTAGTAAATATACAGTGTACTGATTTCTGTTACACTCTGTATATATTTATATAAATTAAACTCTCTTCTAACTAAGATATAGGTTTATTTACAATGGTATCAAATCTAAAAATTATATAAATAATTATTTCGTATAACTTTATATTATTTAGGAATACATATCCATATTTTTTTCTAAAATATATCTATTCGTATTATACTAAAATTGGAATATATTATTTGTAAGATCTATCTCTGAATAGAACTACTACACTCAAAAATTTGTGTACATAATAATTTAAGATAAATTATTATTATTAATTAATGTACATACTTTATTTTCCTAATAACAAAATCGGATGAATAACTCCAATATTAATATAACATAGTTGTAAGATTTTTATTATGAATTGAGTTATCACGCCCAAAATTTTTTTTATGTTTTTTTATGTATTGATTTGTCTTCTTTACTATTGTAAATTAATTTCATAGAAACATTAGCTGATAATAGTAAAAAATAATAAATCTGTAGATATATTATCCACAAAAAATATAAGCTGCTGCAATATTTTTATTAGAATAACATTGTATATATAAACATAAGACTTAGTAAGTGAACGGTTGGCTGCGTCTGTCCCTTTGTATTAATCCTATCTCTTTCATCTGTCTATATCGTTATTCTTCTGTTTGAAAAACAAAAGAGCGGCGTTGTCCTGCAGCTGTTTTTGCTGATTCTTTTGTCGTGCGCGCACTGAACTAATTGTTTATTTCTGATGACAGTGGATTGTTTTGATGATAATTACAAACCTAATGGGACGGTGTTCGCCCCTATTATTAAACAAACATTGGCTACCCGATTGTTAATATTTAACGACGCGTTAGAGAATAATTAGCACGCTTCATATTAATTATACATAGCATCTAATGCTGCAACAATATTACCTTAACGGAATTTCAAAATTTGATTTCTCATTTCTGGTTGCGGCGATTAAATTTCACAAAAATTTGGATATATATAGAAGAAAGCATGGTGAATATAATACCGTACAGTTTAAGACCCTATCTTACTTAGTTTTTGATACATGCATTTCGAAAGTTAGACATAATAATACCACAGAATAGGTTTATACAGAAGCGACAGTAAGACAGAGAAGCGAAAATTAGAGAGAGATGGAGAATGTGCACAAATTTAAAGGATCCATTGTTTAAAATAGGAAAGTTTCCTCACATGTGAGAGAGAGATAGGGGAAGAGAACAAATTTAAAGGTCTACACAATGCTTCAAGGTCATAGAACTGACTAGGGGAACATGAAAGGTACCGACACGGAGTGTCGCTTCTGTATGTAACTATTCTGTGATACAGTTTAAGACGCAATCTTATTTTTTTTTTGATATATGCATTTCGAAAGTTAGACATAATAATACAACGAGACTATTTGTCATTTATTATATCATATATCATATTCCCAGTTTTGGGTGTGGCGATTAAATTTCACAAAAATTTGGTTATATGTAGAAGAAAATACAATGAATCTAATGCCGTACACGTTATAAACGCAACTTTTGTAGTTTTTAATATATTCAACCCTAAACTTAGACAAAAAGAACCATAACAAAACCTTCATTCATATTTTTGTCGTTTTTTATATATCACGTTTCCATTTTTGAACGAGATGTTCAAATTTACCAAAAACTTGGTTATATGTAGAAAAAAGCACGAAGACTAAAATGCAGCAAATCAAAATCCTATCTTTTTTAGTTTTTGATATATGCATCACTAAACAGCTAGAAATAGCTATTTTGTAATTTTGACTGGAAATGTCACTTTTCAGAATTGATTTACCATAGGACTAGCATGATGTGTGTGTACTAATTAATTTGTTAATTTCACTTCTGTCAAAAACAATGTGTTTGTTACGGGATCAAAGTATTATGAAAATGAGTCGTTAATTTATAAAGTTGAAAAATGGTAAAAATATATGATTTTGGAAAAAAGTTACTAATAAATATTGTTGCTCTCTGCTCGTTAAATATAATGTACTTTTTTCTGTTATATAAATTGTAATTTATACTTTTTTTCTGGGTGTGGTAGCTATTTTTAGTCAAGTCTTATACATTATTTTTTAAGTTTTAGTGGGAGATTTGTTCATAGAAATATCGTAAAAGTTTATATATTTTTTTCGCTTCTATAATGATAAAATATTAGACAATATTTTTCAAGGAATCTTAAGTCGTGAAATAGATCATTTGTACAAAAATCGTAATAAATAAATGTCCATTTAGCCTTGTATATGATGTTTAAAATTCAAAGCAGCTCCTAATTACAGATTACAAAATTCTATCTACGAAAATTAAATTGATCCAAGTCACCTTGATCCGCTTTCAAAATTAGTTGACCAGTTCTGAAGAGGTAATGTATTCAAGAATGCGCTATTCATATGCAAATGGCTAATCAAAGAGCAGTTTTTTGGGTAAACAACCAATCAAAATGCAGTTTACATTATTTAACTACGCTTTTATCCAAATTTATTTTATTGCGACTGTTGGTTGGAGGAATAAAGATTATTGTGGCTTTCAAGGGATTATGCATTTTTAACGAGGCTTAAAAGAAAATTATTGATTTTAAAAGGCGCTTTAGAATTGTACATTGTAGAATTGTAGTTACTGGCATCTTCACAGTACATTAGTATATAAGTATATAAGTCATAAAATATAAAAACTAACCACTACAGCTTGTCATTAAATAAATAATAAAAACTAAACATTGTTTTGAAATAATATAGTTATTAGAAGAAGAGATTTATGATGTCAGCATGGTAGGATCTTAGAAGAAGACAGGTACAGTGTGTGTCTTATAATAATTTTACATTTTAGTTTAGACTGAGGAATTTCTATAAAACAGATGAGATATTTATATTTATATGATGTCAAATTTGATGTAACTGTAAAAGATAAAATAAGTAAATATGAAGTAGTTTTATTGCAAAATTAAAAAAGGTGTAAGAAATATAAAAGGAATATATCTGCATGCGTGAATCAAGATAAGTTTGGTTCCGGTTTTAAGAACTCCAAAAATAGCTGTTTTTTTGTCATACAAATTTTATTTTTTGGTATGAAATGCATTAAAGGTATTCTGAACTGCAATAACCAAATAATTTTAAAACTACAAATTGAATGTACTGAAAAACACACATAGAATATATTACTGCAGTAGCAGGAGGTAATGTGTTGGACACATCACATTTTTTAATATAATTTACAATCTGTACTGCTAAAATTCAAGTAACACTTGTCATGAAACAATGTTGAATACATTATACAAAAGTTTAACTTCTATTTCAACATAACTCGTAAGTTCCTGATAACTTCTGTTATTTGGTTACCATTTTCAACGAAATGTTACAGAAAATAATTTTCCTACTAGTAGGGCAATTATGAAAATCCTACGAATTTAATATACATATGCTTGTATAGCAATGGGTAACATAACTGTAAAAAGTTGCAAATAAATAAATCTGAACTGTCACATTTTACAATTTTTTTATCAGTTCCGCAGGCTCCACCTCAGTTCATACCTTCTCGAATGTTATATTGCTCTTACAGTCCTTGTAATTTAAATAACTTGTAAGTAGTTGTAATGTAACACCAGCCATTTATAGACATATTTTCTAGATTTTCCAAGTAATTATTATGGGTAATAGTAGTATAAATTTTGGTAATAGACAAAATCTATTGAAAGTCTATTAATAGTGCATTGACAAAGGCTGGCCAGCATCGAACCCGGACTACTGAAGCGTGCACAAGTGCTATGGAAATGAGTTAGTCTGGTGTGAAATATTGATCAAGAAAGCTATGATAATGAAGTCACGTGATCGTGTTTGACATAGGAGTGTCCATCGATAATGAATTAATGAATTTTCAATTTGTTCATATTATGAGAATTACATTCAATTATAAAATTATTACAGTCTGTTTTTTCCAACTCTATGTAATAGATCCGAAATTCAAACGGTACGGTCCTGGAAATTACGCTTTGTGATCTGCTTTTGTTAATTAGTAACCATGGTTACAAGCTGATTATATTCATTGACCACAATGTTTTGTGGTATTGTACTATTAGGATAATTAATTGTAATTTAATATCAGCAAAAGTTCTACATTTCTATAGAATTTCTTAAAGTTTGTGTTTTTACTTACAGACAAATGCTCTTTAAATTAATTGAACTTTTAAAATATCATGTTTCATGGATAACATTTCTTTAAAACTTATAGAAAATTGCACATATTTTAAGCCAAACATAATCATTTGCAAAATATGAAAATTTTAGAAAACTGACAAATTTTACATCAAATTTACAGGACTGTAGTTTCCAAACTAGTACAGAAATTTGAAATCTGTTTAAATTTTTTAAATCAGCGTTCAATCTTCAATATATAACTCAATTTTCAAAATTTCAAACTTATTTCTACAATTTTAAGAAAAGTGTATATAAGAAGTGACAATTTTTAAAATTTGACAAATTATTCTTTAAGTTTACGGGGCTGTATTTTGAGAAAAGGTTTATATATTTTAAAACTATTTAAATATTTAAAACCAGCACACTCTCTTTACTATATGTTCACCATTTCAAGTTATTTTTACAATTGATACAATAGTAGTTGCATTAAATGTAGAAAATGAAACAATAAAATTTTTGATTAAAATTCAAGATAAAATATTTTCTATTCTTCTCATATAACTGGTGTTATTTTAATCGTAGAATGCTCAAATTTTCACTGTTGGCTCATATTGACACCAATTTTCCATTTATCGACAAAAATCTGGCACAACACCCAAAAATGGGTCCACACCCAAAATTGGGTTATATACACTGCAAGATAGATCTCGATGCGTACATTCTAAATTTTCAAACCAAATTTAATTATCTTTTTTAGTTCTCGAGATATGGCCCTTCAAAGTTGATTGCTCATTGGCTCAAAAATCATTCACAACCCAAAAATAGGTATAGTTACAACCTTATTGATTAGAGCAATCGATTCTACGGAAAATTTTACATAAGTATACCAAATTTCAAATTTATATTACAACTGATTCACATTTTATAAAAGAAAGTCTAAAAATAATGAAAAATTGCTGAAATCGAAAAAAATTCCTGATACTATACCTTAGATTTTTTGCGATTTTTGAATATCTTTAATAAAACTTGTATCCGTTGGAACATCGTCTTGAAAATTGGTACACATATGTAATTCGGCACGAGAAATTCATTGGTGAAGTCGTTAAAGCTGTATCTACCCCCAATTTTGAGATATGGAAGAGGGTTAATTTTGAGGGTGAAAATTGGTCGAAAAAAAAATTTTCAAGAAATAATAATTTTTTGACTCTAATATGTAGATTTCGGGGCGCAGATTCTAAATTTTCAAACAGAAGTTTGATATCTTTTACCCTTTTCGAGATATTTCAAATTTTATAAATATGTATGCCATTTTTCAGGCTTTCAGCTAACTTTCAGGACATGTAACACAAAAAATAAAAGTTATAATGACCTTTTCTTTACGGAATTTTATTCCTCATACTTTCTTTTATATAAACTAAAATTTTAATTAATTTATAATAACACACACAAAAATGAGATGTTTAGACATGACAAAAAAAGTGGTGAAGTTAATATTATAAGTTTCATAAACTTTAAAGCTACGTCTCTCAAAAATAAAAAAGATATCGACTTCTACTTTACGGCATTTGATTCCCCATACATTTTATTGTACATGTCTGTTTGTTTATTGAATTCAAACAACAGATCAAAAAATGAGAAACAAATAAATGAAAAGTGAGCAAAAAAGAAAATTCATTATTTTTAGTTGTTTTGTTAATATCTCACAGGTAAAGGTATTTATATTAATAAAACTTTTATAATATTAATTTACAAGCATTAAATATTTAGAATATTTATAATTAAATTCATAAAATTTTATGTATTATTTTCCAATAATTAAAAATGTTAATTATAAACTGTTCATGGTTTTACATTTTCCATCAAAAATTAAATATTCAAAATGTAATAAAAGTTGGAAAGCGGAAGTATCGACCGGAAATAGAAATGCATCACTTCACATAAGAGAAGCAAAATCATATTTGCTAGATTTTAAAATAAAAATATTTTTATGTAGCGGCTTACATTAAAATACAAGTAAAGCATCTTCAAGATATGTTGTATAAGCAAATAAATGTTTCTTAGTATTTTTTATGTTGAGTACGTGAAATTAAAGACAAATGCTGAATATGAAATTTAATGTAACGTCTATATCTATAATTTCAGATGTTTTAAATTTCCCACACTTACAGCTATATCAAATGTTTCCTCTTCCGGTGTGTATGCTAAGGAGTTCTTCCGGTTGACAACTGGTTGTGAACCTAGAACAAGAAGATCACAATCTAGTCATGTGTGACATTGAATATTACATTATTACAATAATATATCAGTATGTTTTATCTTGAATAGTGTTTCGATCTACAAACGGTTTGTTACAAATTTGACAGAGGCGTATCTCAGAAATTTGAAGAGATATTTTAAATCTGATTTAAAATTTGA
Source organism: Stenolophus ochropezus (assembly GCA_035578165.1). Classification (NCBI taxonomy): domain Eukaryota; kingdom Metazoa; phylum Arthropoda; class Insecta; order Coleoptera; family Carabidae; genus Stenolophus; species Stenolophus ochropezus. Next base: position 639,388 of record JAQOWZ010000043.1, read on the forward strand.
AATTAGCGTATATTCTTTAGTAGGTATATTGATAATTGATTCTTGTTTATAATGTTATTTATTCTATATAAAAATATAAGTATTACAAGTATTATCGAATTAAAACAATAAAATAAACCTTATAAATAAATTTTATTCTTATCTTTATCTATCACAATATATATTTGAACGAGCTTGACACGCTTCGATAACTCATGAAGAGTCTAGAAGATTCGAGATTAATTACCGGCACGTATAAAGTCCCGCAACGAGAAGCGTGTTAGAGAGAGTAGAATAAAGTGAGTTTAGTGGAGGTAGTCTCAAACAACTTCCACGTAAAGTGGAAATAAATATTTTTTGGAAATCAATTTTGATGGCTGGTAAAAATAAATATTGTAGAAATAAATATAGTTGTGTGAAAAAAAAGAATATTAGTTATTAGTGTTTTAAGTGTGAACTACTAATCGTTACATTTAATTTGTCTTATTTTCGACATTATTAATAAATTTATTTATTAATGAAACCTCTGTTAATAAATTTTTGCTTTTTAGTTTAAATGGTGTCTATGTATTTGAACCGCACATTTCCCTTTATAGTTTTATATCACATCAAATTGTACAACTAAATTTAAGATCGTCCAATCAATTGTAGCCTACTTAGAATTCAAAAAGTAAAAACACAATTCAGAATCGGGAGGACACGAAATATAGAGATAATATTAACGATAACATAAAACTGACATGCATTATATAATCAATATAATTTGTTTTACTTTAGTGAAGTATCTAATTAATTTCGGGGGTGTTTGAACCCCCAAATTCCCTCTTGGGTGCGACACTGTTCGACAATGTTTGGTATATTTTGCATACTGAAACGGCGTGTTCACTGTATTGTAACAAAGGGTAAGATAATAAACTTCGTATAAGAGAAATAAAATAAATTAGCGGTGCAGAGGCAATAGTGAATACAAGAATGTATTTCTGTATGCCTAAAGTTTTTATATACTGAGTAAAAAATATAAATAAATATAGGTAATAGAAATATTTTAACAGTAACAAAAAATTTAAATAACAGATATAAATATGAAAAAGGGTAAATAAAATTTAAATATGAAAAAGTTAAAAAAGTTTCTATAACTTTACGAGCAAAACTGTAAAATTTTTGATGAGGAATTATAAAGTGTATCTCATTACTAGGAAGATAAGTAATATTATAATTTAAATAGTATATCATATTAAATTATTATTTAAATATATTCAGTTATGTTAATCTGTAAAATTATTGGTCGACGTCAGCAATAAATATATCTTATGAGATCTCGCTGCAGTTTTATATAATTACCGATCAGGATGTACTGATTATCCTTTTCACCATCTCAACAGGATTCCTCGCATTCTAGATGGCATATAATTATCCTGTCTTTACGATTAAATTATTACCCTGTAGATAAATAATTTCCACCAGCTTTAAATTATGATATAATTAAATTACGTTTTAATTAAATTCAACCAATTCTCTATGGATTAACTTAATCTCAGGTGCATTATTTATTTTGTAGACAATGGCGTTTCCAAAAGCAATTTTAATTTGAAATTAATTTTTAAAAGCAAATGTATACTTTTCTTTACAACTTAACAAATATTTTTGATATAATAAGAGAAAATGTTTTAAAAATGTTGTTGTATTTTTTGGAACGCAAGACAACATCCAATTAAATAATTCTAAATTATATCGTGAAATACATTCAGAATATAATTTTTTTACGACCATTAAGATATTTGCTTGTTGTATGTTTGTTATTGCTACGGATACATAGAATATTCATTTTTCGTTTTTGATATTTCTTTATTTTTAATATTTACTGATTGAGTTTCCAAGGCAGTAAGTAATCTTTACAAATTACTATTCGGTAAGTGATTTCTTAGCAATCAAAGAATTAGTATGTAAGTAATTGGTAACAGTAACAGTCAAAGTTAAATTAAAAACAAAAACAATTCTTGTACAATATATCAAATAAATAAGTATTGCAAACAGTAAGTGATTTTTAAATCCATCTTTAACCGGTAAAGAGTACTTACTGTACTTAGTACTTTTTTATTTCTGCGAAAATAATCTTTCAAGTATCATTACTTATCAATAATTATAGTATTAGTAAAAGCTCTTTTAAATTTATTAAAAATAAATAAATATAGTTAATAATTTCAGAGCATTTGTACGAACTATAAATTACTTACAGCTTTGTTAGACATAACAATCAATTAATGATACTTACTGTCATAAAAACTTTGTCTAGTATTTGATTTAAAAATAATTAATTAAATAATTTAAATCAATACTTGTCTCTATTATTGGACTGACAGCTGTCATGAAAATTTTAATATTTTATTGGTCTAAAGAGTATTATTACTTATAAAAATATTTATATTTTATCCTTCAAAAATCTAAATAGGAACGTCTATGAGTCAACTATGAATACATTAGACAAACACAGTTGAGAGTACAAAACACTATATAAGATGAAACAAGATCGTAATATTTAGACACATTAATAGTTGTTGTGACTATTGTGAAATCTATAATTATCTATACATACAATCTGGATTCACGAGGTTAACTCTAATAGATTAATAGTCGAATTTGATTGCCTCATTCGACACATTTAACTTTCTAATTTCAATATATCTTCAAGTTCATTACCGAAAATTTGACAATACAAAAAAGAAATTATTGTCATTGACTTTGAAAAAGTAGATCATTAAATGAGTTAATAAAAGACACACGTTGCTTAATTCGAAAGGTGTTTAAAAGAGAAAGATTATGTAAAGAATGTTTAATTCATGGTCACAGAAGGAGGCCAATGAAAACGCCCAACCCATTACTGGGTTTTCAGAGTTAATGGACTTAAATGCAATTACCGTCCCCTTTGATTTTAACCTTACCGGTCATAATTCCCTGTAATAAACTTAAAATTTACAAACACCAAAAATCGTTAAGTGATGCAGTGATGAATAATGTTAGCAATAAAAATCAAGATGATCTTTAAAAAAAATCATTTATTACTATAGGAGAAATATTATAGTCAGTCAATAACTTCTACAGTAGGCGTTCGATTTTTAAAATTCATACATCCCATTGAAGTCCGATTATTCTTCTTTATCATGTGTAAAAAAAAATTTAGTAACAAATGTTCAAAATGATTGCTTATTAAACTCAATATTGCTCTTAATCTATATGGACAAAAAAAAATATTTTTAAATTTATTATTCTTTATACCGTATACTTTTAGACAGTATATTTAAATTGAATATTTTATCATAATAATTGTTTATTTGACATAATTATAAATAATGTCTATTCGGGAAACTACACAACAGGTCAATGGTTTTACTTCAAATTAAAATATGTTGTATGACACATAAAACAGAAAACGAATCTGTTTTAAAATATTAATAATTTACAAAGCACAGTTTAAAATGTTACAATATAATTTTTAAAAATATTATTCATGTAAGAATTCTATTTTTTAGTATCATTAAATATATGCCTATTAATCAAATATTCGCGTTAAAACGATATCACGAATAAATAGTATGCTCTATGTCTTTTAATTTTTTTATCATATAAACGATATTATAACACTTTTTTATTTTTTGTTTAAAGATTCCTTTTTTAAGGAGATGTATTCATAACACTCTAAAATATGAAAATAATAGTACATGTTCATTAGTAATTTATAAAGATCCTCAAATTCGAATTCAAATAAAAAATGCTGTCTTTTTATACATTTCTTGTATTATTTTTTAAATGGCTGTTTCTAAAAAAATCCTTATCCTTTATATATATATATATATATATATATATATATATATATATATATATATCAAGAAATGAATGATGATCATTTTCAAGTTTACCGCAATTTTTTATATGGATTATTATAGAACATATTCACGTTCAAAGTGAACTACCTATAATTATTTCTATGATAGTAATATTTTTTTAACATCTAATAAATCTGTTTAACTTCATCGGTAAAACCACTTTAATTCTACTAATCTGATTTTTGTTGAATACAGTAAAATAAATACAGTAAAATCCGCTTATAACAAAATTGAAAAGACTCCAAAAATTTAATCGCCACAACCAATGAAAGTGGAGTAATATTAGCATATATGGAATTTTGAACAAGTGGTCACAATTTTGACGTTATAACCAGTTTATCGCTATAAACGGTGTCGATATTAACAGTTTTACTGATTTATTTCTTATATTGTTATTTATTTTTTACAATACGTTTTTTTTATACAATAAAAGATTTTTGAAAACATATTTCAAGAAATACATATTTTTGAAATAAAATCAGATTTTTAGGCACCCAAAAAAAAACATTTATAACCAATTATAAAAGTTACAGTTAAATTTATAACTATTGATTAAATTGGCAATACAATAACGAAACTAAATGTCAAATGGGTATTGTGCAAATTTTGTATTTAACTATTTGTGTGCAAGTGGGTGTCAATGTTAAAATAACAATAACTCATTTTGTAAATTTATAACAACAACCATTAAATATTAGTCTGTATATATGATACATAGAATAAATAGATAAATATGAATAGTTTTTTTTTTCTTACCATTAATTTCGTCATTTTCAGCTGGGTTCGATTCCGGGTCATTACCCTCCATACTGTCACTTAACACTATCATTTCTTTTTACTTTAACTCATTGTTAAACTGTACAGTTTATAAAAATTACATACTGTGGCTAAGCAGATCTTATCTACAAAAATGATTGTTATAGGCTGATAGAGAGATAATTGATGTTCAATTGTTAGTCGGGATATAGATAAAATAGATAACGATCCCAAAAATGTGTCAGAATTTAAAAATTGCTGCTACAAAATGAGGTGTTGTATCCAACAGTAATTTTTTATGTATACAAATTTTTAAACTAATTTTTTTAATGTACATATTCTTATTTTAAATGTTTTTACTTAAATATATTTTTTAAATAAACTAGGTCTTAAAATTTTGACAATTTGTAGATGTGTATACATAACACATTATGTGTAGAATTAAATAAAATAATTATGTCATGTATTCAATAATAGGTATAAGGTATAAATTTAAAAAAATTTGTATTGACTTTTTTTAGATATTTTATATACCTACACAGACCTAAAAAAACCACAAAATTTGAAATGTACATTTTCTTAATTCAAATTTAAAAAAAAAATACTAGAAAAAATATTTTTTTAAATAAGCTATATGTTCAAAAATTATGAAAAAATGAAATAAACATTGTTTTATATGCGGAATCGAATAAAATAATTATCACATGTGTATCTCTTTTGATTTCGGACATATTTCGTTATACCCAAAAACAGGTGTTATACATAATATTAAATTTTTGGATTATTCTCATGTTTTTACGAATCTGTACAAAATTTATAAAACAATAACTTGAAATATTTAATTGAATATTGATTTATACCTTAAAATAGGTGTGTATGTATACACATATTTTTATATAAAAAAAAATTTATGTACTCACATTTATTTTTAATAACAAAAATTGTCACTATAATTTTTAAAATATTTTTAATTGCAAATAAAAAGTACAATAAATGTCATAAATATTGAAAATCTACAACAAATTTAATTCACTAACCCAGAATAGGGTGAAAATGCAAAAAGCAATAATCAAAATCTATTTTTAATTTTGTGTATTTTCTTAACAAGTTTAAGATGTACTGCTTTCTTAATACTCTTCGAAGCAATAAATATAAAAGTAAACCGATACTTCGACAGTAATGTCCGTACTATATATCGCAATAAATTGGTCATTCGTTTGATATATTTTTTTACTCTGGAGATCTTGTTAGCACTCTGCAAAACAGATCATAGTGCCTTCAACATTTGTGACGCAAAAACTTGTAGTAGTAGTAGTTTTTCTCAGAAACATGTACAGTCTTAGTAAAAATCAGAGATACTTTTTAATTTTATAAATTACTAGTGGATATTTATGAGTTTAGAATATATGTTAAAAAATACAGAAAATGATTAATTGTAGTAAATATTTATGTGTTGGGAATTTATACCTAATATTTTTAACTCATTGTAAATCTTCCAAATTTTGTCTGTAAATTCCGCACATACGTTCCTTTCACTTTTATTGTTACGTTAATTTTTACATAAGGCCATTTCGCAAACTGGATCAAATTTTTAATTGACTTTCTCCATTTAAATTGATGTGCGTAATCACACTTTTCCCCTAGTGTGGTATCACTGCACCGCACTATCACTGATACACTATCTTATCACCAACGGGATTCGAACTGAGATCTTTGGATCAATATTAACAAGCAAGAGAGGCAGAACAACTGACGGTAAGCCAGTGACTCTAATACTGGATACTCGATATCTATCGACCTTGGAGTCACGTGGGCACAGGTGCGTACACTCAGAATTTTGTACAGGTTCCATACCCACTTTAGGGTCACACACTAATAGGTTATTGCTTGTATTGTACCGCGGTTTGCACACCCAAATTTTTGTGTTAAAATAATTTAATTTAATTTTTATTACTAGTATATTATTTTATATACTGGATACTAAAGACACTGTTAGCTGCTGCAGAAAATGTACCTTGTATATAAATTATAATTGTTGCAGTTTTTAAAATATTTTAAAATTCCAGTTACATTTTTTTTAGTAAATAATTATTTTTGTTATTTTTATTTTTATTTTTTGGTATATTGTTAAAGACACTGTAAATTGATAAAAAAAAGTGTACCACTTATAAATGATGTGTAGAGTGTACTTCTAGTACAAATACAAGTACATGAAAAATATATTAAATTGTAAAAAAATTATGATATATTTTTCGTTTATTGTACGTTAAAAGTACTGTTAACTGAAGAAAAAATTGAACCACATATATAAGTAATTTATTATATTGTTTATAATGTATGGCTAAATAAAATTCACACACCCAAATTTGGAGAAGAAATTTTTTATACTGAAAATAAAACAATTTTTTCTTCAATTTTTTTGTTTGGTAAAATTATGGTACAACGTGATGATATATTAAAATGATTTTACATTAAATAATAATTTGAATAAATGTAATAAAATAAAGCAAGAATTTTAATATAAATTTTACTGCGAATATCATGATATTTTAACAACCATTTCATCATTAAATTTTTTACGCTTTAAATTTATAAGTATTCAAAATTGTAAAGAACATATATAGTTTGAACCTAAATTATATAAGAATTTATAAATATATATTTTTTAATTATTCTCCTATTTTTCGGCCCATACCTTAAATTGGGAATGGGATACAATTTTAATAGTTTTGCCATTAAATTTATTATGTTTTAAATAAATACTTAAATGTTTAACTCCCACTACAGTTATAAAATATTTTTAAACATTTCTCTACAAATATTCCTCGAAATATTCTTATGTTTGAGTATCCACACCTGTATTTGGGTGTAAGACATAATTTCAAGTATTTCATTACATTAGTTATATTGTATAATGTATACTATTAGTGTACCAGTTTTTATGAAACAATTATGTCTCAATTTTTTTTCAATATATATTCTTTTATTTTTTTATTTTGAAATGGCAATGCCTAAAAGTGGGTATAAGATATATCTTTAGGGATTGCATCATGAAATTATCGAAACTTTAATTTAAAGTTAAAGTGATTTATAAGCAAGAGAAGTGCCTAGAAGATATTAAAATCAATAATTGATTAATCTAATATAACCCTCTTTATGTATGCCGACATATGTCAATTTGTGCTCAACAAAATGCCATTTTCCATTTGAAAATAATTTTCTTTGACACCTGACGTCACCGAATTAATTACTCCATTAATTTGAATTGCAATGAATGACATATTTTGTACTTATATAGCAATATGAGTATTATAAATTATATATCTATTTTTCTCCACATCAGATGATGTATTTATAACAAATTTTAGGGGTATAATTAAATTGCCTAAGGGTGCGTTATACAAAGGAGAAATTTAGACCTTTAGGGCACGTGTTTCTATGGAAACTCCACGTTGAAGACAACCCTTATGTTTTTAAAGACAAAATAATCAACAAACTGTGACGTCATTTCGTGACCTTCTTGATCTATTTATCATATTTTTATCTTATCAAGAATTTGTACAAAATAACAAATAAACGACTTTTAATTTAATGCTTACACAAACGCGTACTACCCATTAATGGGTTATGTGTAAAACTGGCTTATTTGCATATGTTACCCAACTCAATTTCAAAATTTCCCAGGGGTATACGAAGAAATTTAATTACAAATGGAGGTAGCCGATACACAAATTTGAAACGGAAATAACTTTGAATTTTAAAGATTAAAAAATCATCGATGTATGCTTTCTACTTGAATGAATACAATAACACGAAAATTGAAAAGTTCTCTATTTTTCATTTCCATTTAAGCTTCATTATCCTTTGAAATTTAATTCGAAGCGAAGAGCTTATAAATTAAATTCATTTATTTTATAATTAATTTTGAGTGCAAAACAGCACTTGACAAAACCTTATTCACTTAACGATTCAATTGAAGTAATTTATTTGTATAGAATACGTTATAGGCTGGCCTCAAAAATATAGAACGAAAATTATTATCGCATACAAATTTGCAACGCGTATCCCATAGAATATTGATTTTGGATGCAATAGTGTTTTCTTAAATGTTTGGAACGAAAAAGATTTTGTCATTAAAATTTTTTGTTGTATTTTGTTGATACATATTTTAGTATTTACAAATATAGATTCAATAGGCACTTGTAACTGAAGTGCAGAGTATACTATTCGTATTATTTATGTACAATAAAATATGTGATATTTATATTTTTCTTACTAATTTGGTATATTGTACGTTAAAAGCACTTTTAGATGATAAGAAAAGAGCACCTTATAGACGACTTATAATTGTTTTATTATATTTGTTATAATACTTTTTAAAATATTGGCAAAAAAATTACATGTACCTACATAGTTTTTTAATACATATATATGAATATACATATACTCCTATTTACAAGAAAAAATATTAGTACATATTTCTGTAGTGTATTTTGTACATTAAAAGTAGCTTTAGCTGATAAGGAAAGTGTACCATATACATAAGTAATTTGTAAATATTGATATATGTGTGTTTTAACGTATAGATTTATAATGTAATTTAATTATAGTATGTGAAGAGTGTATCAGACATTTATAACTGATATGGAGAGTGTACTTGTACAAGTACAAGAAAAATATATTTATTATCAGGGATGGTAAAATCTATAAATAATGATGTTTTTATTTTTTAAAGATATAAATATAAAATTGTTACTGCATTTTTTAGTTGTTTTAAAAGCAATATAAATATTTTATTTCATAAACGAAAACGAAATGTGTAATAAAACCAGCACGACTCATCAAAATAAAACTAGAAAGAGTAACAAAGAATTTTTACTTTTAGTACACATTTAAATATTTACATTTTTCTTTTATTATATGACAAATCAAGTGATAAAATATCATTTTATTTAATGATATTTTTATAGATACAACAGATTTTGGTTATTATTAACAGTTTTGTAGCAAATAATTAAATTTCTATTATAATTTGTATTTTTGGTAAAAATCGATGATTTTTATTTAAAAAATCAGTTGATTTAAATTAATTTATTAGAAATTTTCTTATGGTGTATTTTCAATATTTATTGTGCCTTAACAAGTACTGTTAGCTGCAGAGTAAAGTGTACCATATACACAACAGTAATGTGTGGTTAACTAAATTTAGAAAAATGCCAGAAAATACTCATGAGTAAATTATATCATAAATACAATTAATAATTATTTTATTATATTAAAATATTTTTGACAAGAAAATGTACTTAAAAATTTTAACTTTTCTCGCAAGTTTTAGGAGGTATTAATGAAAACTTCGTGCCCCAATTTTTACTTCCGGTTCTTAAGGTTTTAAGAAAGAGTTGGCTCACAAAGAGGAAAGCAAATTTTATTTTTTGAGCAAATTTTTAAAATTTGTTGTATAAATACTATTTTTGAAAATTACTGATGCAAAGTTTACAAAATTTTACGGAGGATTCAGAGGATTGATTATTTTAAATCGAAGGTGCCACGAAAGAAAACAGGCCGTATTAAATAAATTCATACCCAATTATAAATAATAAATAATATAAATAAATTATGTTTGCTGTATGTACCTCTAAAGAATATTTTCAATTACCTATTTGAATTTTCAAATTACATATTTTTATTAAAAATGCATTATTATTATAATACCTTAATCTAGATTTAAAATTGTATGATTAAAAATTATTGACCAGAAATTTCGGATACGATCCAAAACAGAAGGAGGAACCTGCCTAAAAGAACATTTACCGGAAGTCCCATAAAACTTTATAAGGGGCAATTGACATACTCTATTTTCATATATTAATTATTATAATTTCACATGGTCGCCCTTAAGGGGAGGAAAGAGGGAGTACTTGCCGCCCTTATCCTTTTCGTAAATTTTAAAAAGACGACACATTACTTCATTATTTCACCAACATTATGTTCTATAAGAAGTTTATTAATGTTTACTGAGTTTAAGTCTTAGGTTTTTTATACGTAGGACATATTATTCTGTTAGTATCTGTGGTTAGTTATTTTAACTTAGAAACTAGATAAAATTAACTACAATAAAATTCATTTTATCGAAGAGGTTGCAAAAATTTTTTTGAAAGATTGAATGAATTTAAAATTTGCCTTTACACATTTAAACGAATAAGAATTTTTACTTTGTCTATTTATTATTTCTTTGTACGAAGTAAAGGTGGTATAGTATCGTGAAAAATTCCGGTTTTCAGATTTCAACGGAACTCAAAAACGATTTGTCGTACAATGTTGAAATTTTGTTTATGGAATTGCTATAACATCAAAAAGGCAGTTTACTTTTGGCAAAATCTTAATAAAAATAACAATTTAGTTCGCTTTTAATTTTTGTAGAATATATTGCTGAAACATATCTCTTTCTTTACAAGTTTTTTTTTCAAAAGATGATCCATTTCGAGGGTAAGTTCGAAGACATGAAACGAATGAAATTTGAAGAATGATTAACTGTAGAATGATCTCACTTTCAAGTGAAATAAGTTTAAATAAAGTGCAGCAAACATGTGTATAGTATAATTTAGCGTACAGATCAGATTTTTTTAATAATAAGTATTTAGGTATATGTATATATTTCTTTTTTTGTAATAATATTACCAATTTTTGGTTTTGACTTCATAAGAGGTTTGTTAAGTGGAAAACTTTGAGAAGTTGGTCTGAACTAACCTGTTGGCTTTTTAACCTGTTGCTTGGCTAGACTGCGCGTGTCGTGGGGTTCCCGCAGGTGAATGTGATCCAGCAGGACGCTGGGAGAGCAGCCCATGCCCTTCGCTTCCCGGAGGCCCTTGGGGACGCCGTCCACGAGGTCTAGCTCACGGGGATACCATCTCACAGCTTAAACCCCTAACGGGTGCTAAACTTAGTTTTAATGTTTACACTGCATTTTATATCTGCAAAAGAGATATCATATGACCTTACATTATATAATTTTTCATGTATTGTCATATTTTTTGAAAAAGAAAATATTTATAATTTATAATATAACACATATATGCGAATTAATAAAACAAATATTAAAAATTTTGTAAATATAAAGCACCTATCATTTTAAATCTTAATCATATTGTAATTCACAATAAAAATCATCACATATATCATCAAAAATTATGATATACTCATGCACTTTTGTCCGCGGAAATGTAACAAGTGGTCTGCACAACGCCTGATAATAGACTACACTCACATTGATGTCCACATAGAAATTGCGTGCGAAACAAGACGCACTTGTACGCATGTCTCTTATGTAAGAATATCTCTACACCATCCACACCCAAAAATGGGATTGAAATTGCGCCAAAATTACAAAATCATAAATTAGGTTATGATTCATTTATAATATTTTTTATAACTGTTTATATTTCATTGTTAAAACACTCTTATTTTCATTATAAATAATCACTAACACTTATTGTTTTAAAAAAATAATTACATGACTATTTTTATTCTCTTTCCATAAAATTTTTCAACATATATGTATGTATATATAGCACTATATTGTTCTTATGATTAAATAATCTATAACTACTTTCGGAAACGACCGCTAGATGCTACTAGCATACCGTGCGCTGCGTAATTTTAAACAGAAAATATATATTTGAAATTATTTTGAATCAATGCACGAAATATTTTAAATTAACTGGCGAAATTGTTTTGCATCAACTGGCCACATAATTTGTTAATAATAATACATTTTTTTTGTCATTTCAGTAGTCAGTTGATACTGAAAGAAAACTGAAAAAACTTTTCAGTGATCTTCCCCCTAAGTGGAGATGTTGGTCCTACCCCAAATAGCTTTTTTTATAATACACAATTTTCATTGTTGCCCTTTTTAAATTTTAACAAATGTATATTAATTCTAGTAATTTTAATGTATCGTATTGTAATACTATATGAGGAATAAATTTACGAAAAATTTGCACAAAAATAAAAGAAAAATGTATATTGTTTTTAATAAATTGACAATAACAATAAATAAATAAGAATTTAATATTTTTTTGAGTGCAATGTATGTATAGTTTAATTTTATTAAAGTTATATTATTTACTTCAAAAGGGGTTTAAAAAATTGGTTTAGGGCCTTACTTATATTTAATTAAAAATAATAATTTTGATTATAATTTATGTTAAAATAAGCAAGCCATGTTTATTAAGTTCTTAATTAAAATGTCATCATATTTTGAAGAATTAAAAAAAATTATAAAACAATCAAAATGATTATTAACTTCTATGGAATAATTCTAAATAGAATACGTTGTGGTACTTGCTTTGTTTTACCTGTATTTTAATGGTGTGTATTGTCTATCTACAGAGTGTCCCATAACTTCAGGTACATGTTAGAAGAACATATAGTTCTTAATGTTCTGATTACGAAATAAAAGGATTTTTTTCAAAATTCCTATAATTAATTAAGGGTAGTTCACTTAAGAAAAAACATTTTTTGTACCCCTGGATACTATAATATTTGGAATAGTGAAATTAGTTATAACTATTACAATGATTGTATTATGCAAACATTTCTTAATTAATTGGATACAATACAACGTAATATTTAATATTAAAATTACCTATTCAACCAGTGTTCCAAAACTGTTTCCTTCAAAAACCTAAAAAACTAATTTTTGAATTTTGAAAAAATTCTTTTTGTTCCGTAATCAGGACATTAAGAACTATATGCCCTTCTGATATGTACCAGAAGTTATGGAACATCCTGTTTATGTTTTGCGTATATGAAAAAGATGCAAGGTAAAAGTTTAATAATTCTTGCAGCAGAAACTGATGACGTAAGGATCAATTCCGCGAAATAGACTGTATCGTTTTTGACCAATTTTGTTTTTATTGATATCAGAATCTTTAATGTAAAAATATGTATAATTTGAGTACCTCATAATAACACATAAATATCATTGTAATTTCATTTTTATATAGCTAACGCATTGGAACACACAAAAATAAAACACAGGTTTATATTTCATATATTTTCGTTGTAAATACAATATTTATTTAGACACAAACAAACGAACAAACATTCATTCGACATATCTAAATATTTATTTATGTGTTATTTATTTTCAAAAAACGTTCATTATTCATACAGCTATACCCCTCACCCTCAACAAAAATTTTTCAATATCATTTTTTGCTAAAAAGTTATTTTCATACCTCAAAATCACCTGTATCCAAGATCCTGGTGCTCTTTCACCTCCAGTGGCAGGTCCCTGCTGCAGTCTGAATACTCCATGGGCACTTCAGTTTAAGTAGAAAGCACTAGTTCACCAGTGGGGTAGTTATTATTAAAATTTTAAAGGAATAAGTGCTATTCCGTATGCAAAAACACTAATGAGACGAAATGTAGCCATACGACTGCACGCATCTATAACGACTGGATGAATGAACAAGTTTCAACCTATTAAAGAATTATTGTTTATAGATGGCGCCGCATAAACATATCAAAACAATAATTTTTGTATAAATTCAATACAAAATACAAATGATATTAACATTATTTTATATGTATATATCAATATGGAATATATTTAAATGTTTATGTGTTTTATATTTAATTTTATAATACAACAAAAACATAGTTTGTTCCAATATTATATATTGGTAGATTTAACTACAAATTTGTATGCCCTTATAAAAAAGTTTTCAGATTTTAAAAATCTTTATCAAAACCCGGACCAACCCCTAGTTTTTATCCTAGACACCTCTAAAAAATGTAAGTTAATTTATACTAATTTTGTGAAAAGGGTTCCTTATGGATTTGGTTAAAAAATGTATACCCACATAAAAATGTCTAGAGAATTCAAAAATCAAAACAAAAACCAACCCCTAAATTTTGATCTGTGAACCCCTAAATATGGTATAAGTTTTAAAATAAACTTTATATTACTCTAAGTCAGTTTATGACAAGGGTTCCTTATGGATTTGTCTGTAAAATTGTATACCCATCTAAAAATGTCTAGAGAAGTCAAAAATCATTATTAGAACAATGACCAACCCCTAGTTTCTATCGTACACACCCCTAAATTTGATACAAGGTTTTCAAAAATTTCCAAATTGTTTTAATGTTTATTTATTGAGTATTTCTGAAAATTAAGTCTCAAGGATTTGACTGAAAATTAGAATACTCATATAAAAATGTCTGGAGATGTCAAAAATCATTATTAAAACAATATTCAACCCCTACTTTTTATGGCGCACACCCCTAAATTTAATACAATGTTTTCAAAAATTTCTAAATTGTTTTAATGTTTATTTCTTGAGTATTTGTGAAAATTATGTCTCAAGGATTTGACTGAAAATTTGATTACCCAAGTAAAAATATCTGGAAAAATCAAAAATCAATATTAGAACAATGCCCAACCCCTAGTTTTTTATAATACACACCCTTAAATATGATAGACGATTTTCAAAAATTCCAAATTGCTTTTGTTTATTTATGAACTATTTTTAAAGATGGATGTGGCTGAAAATTTATATACCTACGTTAAAAAGTCTGAGGAATTAAAAAATGATGGTTAGAAAAATGTCCAACCCCTAGATTTGAACTTACAAACCCCTAAAGTTAAAACAAAATTGAGGAAAATTTGTAAGAGGAAATATAAACTTTCAGGGTTCACTATCTGAAATAAACAATTTTTATTGGATTTTCATGAAATTTTGTAATGATTAAACGTATATATACATGAAAAATATGTATAAACTGAAGTCACACAATATGATATAAAAGAAATACATATATGTATAAATAATGACGGTACTCAGAACATTTCTTCCCTGAGTCTTCTAGAACTTCAGATGACGCCTAATGGAACTTGTAGCCGAGGCTACTCAGCACGGGACGAAATCGCAGCGGACGAAATGGCTACTTCAAAGGACACGAACGATTGGAAAATTCAACATTTCATCCCCTGACGTTTCATCCCAAACTACCTAACTTAACCTAATATTGCTACAATTGTTTATTATACATCCTAAAAAGCTTATAATAAATAAGTCACAAAATAAACTAAGTTTTAATTACTATTATTTTATAAAATAATACAGTCTTTTGAATTATTGTTACATAAAAAAAGATACTATAATTTGCTCTAGATTAAAATACTATCTACTACTATTCTAAATATGTACAGCCATCGAAAAAATTAAGGTACAAAACACATATAAAGGGAACGACGCTAAATTCAACGGGCACTGCCACTGAAATGGAGAAATCTACCAAAGTAAAAATGCAACCTAAAAAATTGTCATGTAGTTAAAAAAATAAATATTTTTTTTGTAAAATAAAATAAGATTTCTCCTCCACAGTACCAGTCCCCTCTCTACCCTAGTTTAGGATGCCAGGCGGGCACTGCGGTTCGCTGACGCCTGAGCAAAGAGCACCCCTTGATAAGTCACGCCGTTTAGTTCCATACTGACCACCAGGGAGTTGTCGCCGTTTCTTGCATCACCTAGAATGGAAACATTGCTTTCTTCCACTGTTCTTCTAGGTTAGTGATTGTTAGTAGTGTTAGTGTTCTTCTTATTCTTCTAAGCTTATTAATAATTTCTTTGGATTCCCTTCTTAAATAAACACGCTGAAAATTTTGCTTCACTCCTTTATCAAAATTTTGTAAAAAAGCTTTAAAAAAATAATACATATCTTGCAAAATGTACAATAAAATAATAAAATAAAATTTTTAACTTACAAGTTCTTCTAAATATAATTTTAAGTTTTCATAATTTCTGGACTTGAGATGCAATTATAAACAAATTTTCTTGAATGTGTTTAAAATTAATATTTACTTCCAAAAAACTTTATTTTTCACAGAACTTGATAAAAAAGCGTCTACCTCATAAATGGGATGAAGTATTTGAAATTGATTTTCAGGGCCGTTTAAAGGAAGGATTGAAGAATATTTAAACCAAATTTCAATTTTTCTAAGTACTGGATATAAAGAAGTAGCAAACAATAAAAATAAAAAGACAAAACTAATAAATATGTCAAATTGATGGGGTGTTTTAAAATAACTATAACTTCAGATAGGGGTGAGATATTTACAATTTGTTTTCAGGGCCTTATTAAGAAATGTTTGAAGACTAGTTAAGCCACGTTTCAATTTTTTTGAATATAGGTCACAAGTTGATGAAGCAGCAAACAATAAAATGAAAAAAGACAAAACTATAACTTGAGATAGAGGTGAGATATTTCAAATTTGTTTCCAAGGCCGTATAAAGGAAGATTTGAAGAATATTTAAAATTTGAATACCGGATACAAATTTGACGATGCAACAAACATAAATATAAAAAAGAGAATTATACTTGGGACGCCGAACTGATGCACAAGAAAATCCTGCCACTAACGAGCGCTAACTTTAAATAGAACATTGCTATTGGTAATCATTTGTGGTTTGTTCGTATATTTGTCAATTTTTTTTTGTTGTTTTCATAAGATTATCTTATTTGAAATTAATATTATAAATTATTAAAGTACGAACTTCATTTCAAATATAAACAAAATTACTTTACATTCCTTAGTTTGTAACGTGTAAATCTGTAAAAACGTGTAAATTTAACTTGTGCATCTATTCGGCGTCCCAAGTATAGTAAATTTGTAAAATTTATTCTAGTATTTTTAAGAACTTATGATTTTACATAAAAGTTAGATATTTCAAAATTGCGTTCAGAACAATATAAAAAAATTAGCGATTTAAAAAAAAAACAAATTTTAAGGAGGTATTGTTGAATGATTAAAAATCTTGTTAGGGGTAAGATGTTTCAAATTAGTTTTCAGGGCCGTATATAGAAAAATTCCACTAATATTTATGAAAGTGTAAATGTTAGTATTAAAAACTCAACCAAACTCACCTCGACTGTTAATTTTGATGCTAGTGCTCTGTATGGAATTCGCGTTCTCCTCATGCAGTTTCTTCGCTGGCGGTTCCTCCCTCTCTCTGTCCGCCTCCCTCTTGACCACCGTGGCCTCGGAGAGGTTGAGCGCCTCCTTCTGTTCTGGCGCGGGCGGGTTGTTGTTGTAGAGGTTCCAGAGCGTGAGGCGCGACATCTCCAGGGGGTTGAGCGGGCTCGTGGTGGTGGGGGGGGAGTTGGAGCCCTGCCTAGGGGGGGTGGACGTGCGCAGCTCCTTGTTGAGCAGCTTCACGTACTCCACCATGCGCGCCTCGAACTCCGAGGGGGCGAGACCGGGGACGGGGCCGCCTACAAACATACCCAGGGGGCCTATTTAATTTTCAATTTATTCTATTGAGTGTTTTATGGGTGTATGGAAAATAATATTGTGCAACTAGTGCAGAAAAGAAAAACTTTCTGCACTTGTTACGTAATCTACATCTTACAACTCTCGTTATGTAATGTATTGTTAATAGCAATTTTTTCATTATTAAATGTCAATTTGGGGAAAATACAAGTTTTATAAGACGGTATATTGTTCCATGAGTTGTTTAGGGCACGGAGTGCTCCAAAAACAAGAATGGAACAATACGTCATATAAAACGAGTATAATATACTATTTTTTTTATACTTTGCTTCATTTATTTAATAAAAATCTGTAATCTAGGGATATATAAATGGGAAATATGGTAACTCTGTTGAATGAAGTTGGGTACATTTATCTGTAAATATGCATTTGATGTTATGAAAGTATTTATAAATATATACATTATGAGTTGCTACGTTTTAATATCCTTTAAATTGGTTTTGTTTATTCGGTTTTCCTGTTCAGAAATAATATAAATTGTATTAAAAAACATTTAAAATATTTGAAGATATCATTTTGACATTTAAAGTAGTTGTTAAAAGTACCAATTTTACAACAACAAAATGACCAACAACAATATTTTATATTATTACACTGCTTTCGATATAATAATAGGGCAATTGTTAACGCAAAGTATAAAATAGTATATTGTACAACAAATGCATAAAGGTGTAATTTTCTGCATTTGTTGCACAATATATTTTTTGATAAGTCAATTATTTTAGTGTAGTGTTTGATCGTGATTTCAATTATATAATGGTCGTACAAAAAGTATAGTTCATAATTCAAATTGTAAAGCAATTAAGCACTTGTTGCGTAATGTGCATCTTACATTGTTAATTTTTATAGCACTTTTTCATTATTAAAAGTCAATTTAGGAAAAAAAAATACGGGACTAATATTTTTCATGACTCTATTAATAAATTTGTATAAAACTACCCCTAATTTTGTTAAAACTTACCTGCAGGGGGTTGCCCCATGGGTTGGGGGTGGCTCGGATGGTGGGCCCCATTATGTAGCCCCATGCCTCCTAAGCCCAGCCCTGCTCTGCCGGCCAGGGTCTGTTGCTGAGAGACCAAACTCAGGGGCGACACTTGTGATGTTGGAACAGGGGACCGTTGGACCATTTCAGAGTAAGTTCCGTAACTTGACCTACGACCTTCTCGACGGTTTCCGTCTATAGCTGCTTGTAGCTCAGCTGGGGTGGAAAGACGCCGTTTCTCGCACTCGTAGGGGTAGAGATATTTCATGTACCTGGGGGAAAATTAGGGGATGATATAAGATCTCTTGTATGAGAAAATAAAATAAAAGTTATTCGTATATGTTAGCAACTAAACATGTAAGTAGTGTTGGTTGCGGACGCGAGATGTCTCTAGCATACAACACGCGAAACAATTCCCTATCAACAACGATTTCTGAGGAAATGCTTGACTTTACAACAAAATTTATTTGACAAAAAATATTCAAAATTAATTTTTAATAGGGGTTTATTTAAAACATTTTTTTCAAATTTTTAACTTTAAATATACCAAAACACGATTATATATTTTTATTTATAACTCAAAATTGAAGTTAGTTATTTCAAATTTCTTTCCATATTTGTACAAGGGAAGGTTTGAAGACTATTTAAGATAAATTTCAAAGGAGTTGAACAAAAAATACAAATTTGAGAATTGAACAAAACAATGAATAGATTTATCTGTTTTGAGAAAATGACAAAGATGTATTTAATTATTTGTAACTTAGAACTGGGGTGAGATATTTTTAATTTGTTTTCAGGGCCGTATAAAGAAAGATTTAAAGAATATTTAAACCAAATTTGAAAGGGGTAAAAGAAAAAATACAGATCAAATTATCTGTTTTGTAATATTAAACTGGGATGGCATATTTTAAATTTGTTTTCTTGTCCGTATAAAGAAAGGTTTAAAGAATATTTAAGCCAAATTTGAAGTTGTTATAACAAAAAATACAATTCTGAACAAAGAATAAAATTGACGAATAATAAACCATTTTTATGTTTGTGAATTTAAATGCATATGTTAAGTCTAGTAATTACAACTTGAATATTAAGAAAACAAATATGTTTTCAAGTCTTTTATTTCCGGCGGCATTTTAGAACGATTTAATTTTTTATTTTATTTCGTGTTAGAAATAATTAAAACCAACCAGCTTTAAACACTCAAAATTTAATTTAAAATTTTAAAACCTAATAAAAAACTTTAAATAAAAACTGAACCACGTGCTAACTATTGGTCTAGAGAAAAATAAAAAGCCGACATAAAAAATCTTCCACATTTGATTTATGCCTTATAAGTAATAAAATTTTAAATCGAGAGAACACAAAGGTGTTAAACATGTAGTCATTTTCTAACTTCTTTAATCTCAAGACAGTAACAAGAAATATCATTTTTACCCATTTTTGGGTATGGCAATTTAGTTATAAAAGTGTATAACTCAAATTAATTAAATATTAAATTAATAGGTACTTAAGATGTCAGAAGTCAGACACATACAAAATAATAAATAAAAAATTAAAAAGGGTATTTTTTGCTTACTGTGTTCGAAGGGTGAAAGCTGCTGATGTGATAGATGAGGGTAGGTGTAGCCCCTTGATTATTTCCTGCCATAGTTTCTTATTTATAACATCTACTAAACCACCCCTAGCAATGACTAAATTGTATAATTCGTATAAGTCTAACACAGATTTAGCCATTATTGGTAGCCGATTTATTGGTGTCCCTGGAACAAAAGAAACAATGGTTACTATTTAAAAACCAAATAGATTTATTAAACAAAAACTAGAATAATTAATTAATCTTACTCTTCAGTACAAGACAACCCTTCAGTTTAATAGACAAGAATTACAACAAGTATAAGTACATGGTCTATTTCTTGTGCCAGTCAAACTAGAGCACAATCCAGAGCACTTCTGAGGTGATCTGGAATGCTCCAGTTTATTGGACTAAGAATTAGAGCATGTACTTGCTCTACTTTTTGCCCCAGTGAAACCAGAACACATTCCAGAGCATCCCTCAAGTGTTCGTAATGCTCTAATTTACTGGATCAAAAATTAGAGCAAACACATGCTCCAATTCTTTCCCCAGTGAAACCAGAGCACAATCCAGATCACCTCTTAGATGTCTGGAATACTACTGATAACTGAATCAATAATTAGAGCAAGTACAATCTTCAATTCTTGCTCTAGTATTTCAGAATGCCTTAGTTTACTAGAAAATACTCTAATTCTTGCTCCAGTGAAACGAGAGCACAATCCAGAGCAACTCTGAAATGTACGGAATGTACCAATTTACTAGGTCAAAAATTAGAGCAAGCACTTGCTCCAATTCTTGTCACAATGAAACTAGAGCACGATCCAGAGCACCCCTCAAGTGCTCTGGAATGTTCCAGTTTACTAGACCAAGAAGTAGACCAAGCACTTGCTCCAATTCTTGCCCTAGCAAAACCAGAGCACTCCTTAGGTATCCGAAATGCTCCAGTTTACTGGACTATAAACTAGAGCAAGCATGAGTTCTAATTTAAGCCCCAATGCAAGCAGAGCACAATTCAGACCACTCCTCAAGTGCTCTGGAATGTTCCAGCATACTAGGTCAAGAACTAGACCATACACAAGCACTAATTCTTGCCCCAGTAAACTAGATCATATTCTAGAGCACCCTCAGTATACTGGACCAAGAACTAGAGCAAGCACATGCTCCATTTCTTGCCCTAGTGAACTAGATCGCATAGTAGCGAGCTAGCCCACTAGGTCATGGACTAGACACGTAGTCTAGTCCGGGAAACGAACTACCTGTTTCCAGGCAAATGCCCTGACCTTCCCGGAGCCCTACCGGAGCGGGACTCAACGTGTCTGACCCCTCACAGCCCTTATATACTCGATAAGGAGTGGGGACATTCGAGGGAAGCTTTTTTATTGGCCAATTTTTAATTTGAAGTAAAATCTATATCAGTAAGAATTTTCGAACAAAAATTTGTATACATATGTATTTTTTGCGAGGAATTCAATGGTGAAATCGTTTTTAATGTATCTCATACCCATTTTTGGGTATAAGCTTGTACCTTTGAAATGAATACAAGTATAATTTTGTAGGAGTTATGATTACATTGAACAGAGTGTTTCATTGGGTTTAATGTGCTAAAACCATCTGAAGGTGTCGCCGTATTTACGAGACGTTTTACAACCCAGATGTTGAGTTAAATCGGGTTCGAACCCCACACGTAGATCGCGAGACTTATTATGAATCACGGAGCAAACGCGTCTTGTCAAAATTCAACTTTTTTCGTCTGGATCGCAGCCAAGTGGATGAGTATTTACTTCAGGAATAAATCAATTTGTTGATTAAGCGATGATGACATTTGAAATCAATAGTCTTGTGAAAATGAAAGTTTAACAAAGAATTGTATACATAGACAACGGAAATGACAGAATGCTGTATATCTAAGAAATTTTAAACGGATAAATATGTCATCATTTCTCTCACATTTTATATACAATAAAATAAATATATTTCAACACTTCTTATTACCCATTGTTTTGCTAATCATAAAATGTTTTTTTGGTCTACCACTACTAAAACAAATCACCAAAAAAAATATATTATACTTATAATTTTAATCGAATATAGAAATGAGATAATAATGAAAATATGAAAAAGATTAACAAAATAAAATAGTATTTCGCATAGTTATACTTTTAAAGTGCATATTAGAAAAACATTGAAAAAAACTTTATCTTATACAGAAATTCATGCAGATTTTAAATTTTTAACTTTCTTTGTTGTATCTTTAACCGTGTAGAAGTGGCATGCCAAAATATAAAATATAGGTATATTATCAAAATTCTAGACAATATATATTTTAAAGGTATTTGCAATTTTGAAGTCCGTATTAGAAAAAAATCATGTATAACATCGTTTTGTAGAGAATTTCATGTAGATTTCAAATTTGTAACTCTCATTGTTGTATTTTTAACCGTGTAGGAGTGGCACGCTAAAATAAAAAATATTGCTGATTATTAAAATTTTAAACAATATATATTTTTACATAGTTATAATTTTGAAGTCTATATTAGAACAAAAATCATGTATTACTTTATTTTTTAAAGAATTTCATACAGATTCCTATTTTTAAACTCTCATTGTGATATCTTAACCATATAGGAGTGGTGCACAAACATATAAAAAAATGAGTTTAAATGTGTAACAACATTGGTTAGTTTAGTAAATCATATTTTTATGATATATTGTTAATAGTGTAGCTGAATAATTTGGTGCAAGATCTAGATAGAGTTCTAGGTGTTATAATATTTGTATGATATATCTAATAGAAAGTCGTACAAGTTAAGCGCTTAGAGGCATAAAACAATTTATGAAAGAGTTGTAGAACATCTTAATAAATTGTTTAGCTTTCTGGCGATAAATATTTCAACGTTGGACGTTTAACAATCATCGATTACTTTGTACCCCAATGACAAAAACTGCGTGAAAAAGACGAGCAAAAGAAAATGGCGGCTCGGAGAATGATACATAAAACATAGAGCGTTATTTCTTCGCATTCCGTCGGCTGCTCGTAAAAGTAACAAGCACTGGCTTGCACACTGAAACGATAACTTACACCCAAATGACATTTATGAACACCACGGTAAAGATCCTACTTCAGACTTACATTGTACCAGGCCCGAATATTCACTGTCTTATTCGCCCTACTCAAAAATCAAATTCTCTTAGCTGACAATAATTTACCACAAAAGAGTTACCATACAGTGTATTTTAAATTTAGTATATCAAAATGAAATTCCCCCTTAGTTTTTTTCAAAAAAAAAGTCACCTTACTGCATTGCAATAGTTAAAGTTTTATATATAAGGGATGTTCCAATACTACAAATTTGATATCAATATCAATATGGAAGTATATTTTAATATCATTAGTAATATTTCGATATTTTATAAATGTCAGTACATTTAACCAGGGCATGTAATCGAAAAAAAATCTGGTTAACGGTTAACCCTTATAGAGAACGTTATAATAATAACGGTTTTAGTTCGAAAAACAGTTTTTAAAAATTGGAAATAGGTTTAAATCAACATAATTTGACAGAAGTATTAAATTTTAGTACTGTAAGAAATTACAAAATAAAGCACAGTAACGAACAACTAAATAATTTTTTAAAAATACGTCCATTAATTGTTAAACAATGACTCAACCTACAATAAAACTTTTGAATTACATATGATGCTATTTGGGCAATTGTAATATTTTAATAAATGTTATGAATTTGAACTTTTAATTGATCTAAATTTTGAAGGATTCCAAAATACAAACTTTTGATTTTAAAGGTCTTCATTAAAAAGAATCCAGCTGTATAAAATCTATTCTACCATTTTCTTTAAAACTGTTATTCCACTTGGTGTACACCTATCAGAAAATTTTGTAAGCCAAAAAGGAAATGTCAAATTCGTTTCCTATGTTGTAGAAAATATATATAGATGTCAATCAAATATTAAGTTGTAACCATGGACAAAACAGGATAACACAATGAAACATAACTTCAATTAACATGAGATAACAAAAAAATATATGTATACTCATATTCCATAGTAACATATTCATTCGTCTATTTGATTAATTTGGTTATTGTACCTTTTTTTCCTTTTTACCAAAGAAAAAAAACTGTGGAAAACAACAACAAGGAAAACATATTTGTCAAAATGTCATCAAAATGATAGCTAGATTCAGATGTAGTAATAAAAAGAGAAACAACAAGAAGGATCAAGTAACGAGAAAAGAAGAATCACTATAAGACGTCTAAGGACATTGTCCAGGAAAGTTCAGAAAGAAACAAAAGAAGATGCCCTGTTAGACGTTTTGGTATCAGGATAAGACTAGATTAAGAAGAAGAAGGGTAGTGTATGATTGTGTATAACTATGTATTATAATTAAACTGTAAACATTGTAAGCCGATTGGTAAAACTATTAATTACAAAAATATATGAATATAATTTTGTAGAATTAACGGCGTAAAGTATCTATAATAGTTTAGGAGATTGTTGGTGTTGCATTCCTCGCTTTTATTGAAGTATGTAAAACATATTTTCTCAGGAGTACGCGATTATCCTGTATTCCCCGAAGTGAAACCAATGATTCTAATAGAGATAGACTGCAGACGTGCATAATTAGCCATTGTGAAGTTCCCGGCGTACTAAGTAAACAGTTGGTTATTTCGCGAAGTAAGTACATGCTGTTGGACTTGACAGCAACTCACAGATGTAATTAGACGCATAGATCGATATTTGATCCATAACCCCTGACCTGCAATTGTTCCTTACCGTAGGATACGTAGCGTGCGCACGGAACCACGGAGCAGTCCTTTCTAATTTCTCCACCACACCCAACAATGGGTGCCACGATATGCTAAACGGTAATCATAAGGCGGTATACATAAAGCATTGCTCAAAAATGATGTCATTTCGACTTTCATGACTTTCTTTGTTTTTATATTAACATATTTTACTTGCATTTCATATACTATTATCATGTAGTTGTAAATTAACCCTCATCCAAATGAAACACTCAATTTTTTAATTTTTTTTTTGTTGAAGATTATTAACTACTTGTATCGTATAAACCACTCAACGTTATAAATATTGTAAAACATACGCTTATAGAGAATTTAATGTAGATTTCCATTTTTTACGCCCATTTCGATAACATTAATCGTTTAGGATTGATAAACACAATTCTCAAAAATGAACCAATGAGATTGTTTACCTTATTTCATCTTATAGGAAATATGTATGTATGTTTAACCGTGTAGGAGTTTATGATTTTTAACTACTTGTAATTTATAAACCATTCATTGTTATAAATATTGTAAAACATGCCCTTATAGAGAATTTAATGTAGATTTCATTTTTGTACGTTTATTAAGATATGTTTACCCATTTAGAAATAGTAATTAAAATTCTCAAATATTAGCCATTGGGATCCTCCAGTATTTTATTTTTATTTTTTTTATATATTTATATTACTTCAACTTATCAGAAATTTAATGTAGATTTCATTTTTTTATGTTTATTGTTGTATTTTAACCGTGTAGGAGTGGAAAGTGGAGGGTTTATGTTAATTACAACTTTATTTTTACAATTAACGTCTACTTTACGAATAGAACTACAACTTGTATTTTTCTGTGACGATACTTCAGATGTACTGATTTGATTTTCTACTCTACATAGTATCTGCTACATATAGTATTCGCGATTTTTGAGGAAGTACATTTCTACATCTGATGGTAGTTTTTCTTCATTAAATTCGCTTTATAGAAAAATCATGAAAAGACTGAAAGAAATGAAATTTGTTTTCAAACAAATTCCATAACAACCAAAACTACTAAGATCTTAAAATTGTTCTTAAATAATAATTTAATTTTTCTAAATATTTTTCTGCTATAGAAAAAATAGAATTTTATATACGACGATAAAATAATATTATCGACTCGCGAAAATTAATTCACGAGCGATAAAATCGCTAGTCGATAAAATATTATTTTGTCATCTTGTATAAAAAATAACTATTTATCGTAGATTTCAAATTTGTAATGTTTCTAACCAAGTAGAAAAGGAAAGTCAAAATATGCAGAAGGACGTGATTAAGAAAAAAAGATATTTAGCATTAGTTGTGTTGGTATTTAGATTGGCATGGACAATGGTGAGTCAGAAGCGGCCTGCCAACCCGTAGGCCCGAGTTCGTCAAACCTAGTTTTCGTAAGCGAATTACGTGATTTGGTCGTGACGGACAATCTGTTCGATATTAAAAAGTACCGCGCGCGCCTATAAATAATATCAGGATTGCTAGATGAAAATAGTTCGGTCTGGCGGGCTGACAGCTTCCCCATGATAGATTACTGTCACGTGACCAGATCGCGCGGTGACAAATAAAAATATCATCCACACACCAACAAAGAGCGTAAAAATAGACGTTTTTTCATTATTGCGCTGCACGGTTAATGGGCCACGAATTACCGAGAACTCCAAATTAATTCTAGAGATTAACAACCTTTGGGCGGAAATCTTAAACTTCTTAAGCACCCTGTCTGCTCAAATTAACTTTCCATGCACTACACTACCAAAAACAATCATTTCGCTAAAATCGCATCGCTTATTTTCATCGACCACTCCTACACGGTTATAGATACTGAAATAAACAATCAAATTTAGAAATGTACATTATATTTTTTATAAGATCGTGTCTAGGAAGAATTATTTCCGAGGAGTAGTTCTCATATACTTAAATTCAAAACTAATCAATTTTAGTACAAGCTCTTATCTTATATTTTCGTTTATCATTCCCATTCGGTTACAAATACTGTAATAAAAAATTATGAAATCTACATTCAATTTCTTATAAGATCAAGTCTAGGAATATTTTTTTCGTTGAGTGGTTCCCATATATATAACAATAAATTTTATAATATACATACGATTTGTTAAAATTTTGGTATTTACCTGATAATTTACTATTTGGCTTACCACTCCTACAGGGTTAAAAATACATTAATGAACGTTAAAAATTTGAAATCTGCATTAAATTTCCTTTAAGACCAAGTCTCGAAAAAATGTTTTCTATTGAGTGGTTCTCATATATGTAACAATTAATACATATACGATTTGTTAAAAGTTTGGTATTTAGCTTATAATTTATTATTTGACTCACCACTCCTACACGGTGAAAGATACATTAATAAATGTTAAAAATTTGAAATCTGCATTAAATTTACTTTAAGACAACGTCTTGTAAGAATTTTTACCGATGTGTGGTTTTTCAATAGGTTATACTAAACAAAGTATAACATGTACACGATTTGTTTGACTGTTGGAATTTGGCTCATAATTTACAATTTGATTCATTACTCATACACTGTTAAAGATACAATTGCGAACAACAAAAATTTAAAAACTACATTAAATTTTCTATAAGACCATGTAATGAAAGAATTTTTTATACAGTATGTCCAAATTTAATCGACTACCATTGGAATCTCGAAAACTATAACAACTACGACTTCAGTTAAATAAGAGTTATTTGGCCGATGAAATCGGGACACGCTGTATACATATCTGTTATACATAAACTTATACATAATTTTGCTGATTCAAGTACGTTAGAAATTAAATTATTACAGCTGTACAATTAAAGATACAGTAGTAAGCAAGAAATGTTTGAAATTTAGATGAAATCGTATATAAGATGTACCGTATAAGAGTTTCTTTAATAAATGTTAAATATTCTTCAATCAATAAATCATGAATGTATAAATAAAAATGTATGAGTGCGTAATGAAAAGTAGAAAGTGGCATATAAAACGAAGAATTAAAATATAATTTGCGCATCCTCAAAGAAATGGAAGTTTATAGGACGAAGAGCACTTGTGTGTGTAAATCAAGAAGTGAGCCGCAGCTGAAATTGTTTATAAGTTTTGAGAAGCAAGAAAGGTTATGGCTTAATGTGCTTTGAAATCTCTATAAAATGAGCTATTCGGTTTAAAAATAAACCAAATAAAATAAATAGGCGACGGCTACCGTTTGATACGATCGTATTAAATTTTACCGGCCCAGACGACCGTAAATTCTACCCTCCGTAATATTCTCTGACTTTTATTATAATCGACAACGGAGATTAAATGTAAATAAATTTACAAAATTCCGCACTTAAATATTTCTCAAAACTTCTACAAAGAAATCTCTTCATAAAACCAAACCGACATTTTAAATACATTATTATATTTATACAAATACATACCAAACATCATGAAATATTATAGTTTTGTATTTCTAAATTAAACAAGGCCGCAATGAAAAGTTTTACTTGCATTTTAGTAGATTGTCAACCTACAGCCTTTGCCAGTGGCGGTGTTAGACTGTTTTTACAGTGACTCAAGCACTGTAGAAATTTTATTGCCATAATGTTAAAAAAAAAACAAAATTTTACATTTACATAGTGTCTAGATACATTTTTGTATTTGAAAATTTTCGCGCTAAAAATTCGATATTTTCAAATATTTTTGGGTTTTTGAAAAAAAAAAACAGCATCTGCCCCTGTTGTTACTATATATATAAACTATTTTCCAAGTAATATTCATCATAGTGAAAAGTAATAACAGTAAAATAAACACTTAAATATAAAATTTGAACCCAAAACAAAACCTAAAAACGTGCAAACACATACATATATATTTAATTGTTCCTTATATGAGAACCATTCATCGGTAAAAATACTACATGATATGCCCTTACAGGAAATTTAATACAGATTTTATATTTTGACTGCTAATTGATGTATTGTTAATCGTGTAAGAGTGGTACATCAAAATATAAAACTCGATTATTGCACTACTATTTCACTTTTTTGTGTTACTAATTTAAAAAAAATTGAAGGTCAGTATCTAAAAGTAAATTTCCTGTGCAATTCAATTTTTTTAATTTTCATTGCTCTATTTGTAACCGTGTAGGAGTGGCACGAAAATGTGGAACAAGAATTAATATAAAAAGATGAGAAAAGATATATCTATTATATTATATTATAAGTAATAAAAGAAAACGGTTAGAAAATTTTTATATAATTTACAAAGTCGTAAAGTTTTCAAACGAATCAAATTTGTTGATTAACTCCATGCCTTAAGAAGAGAAAACTATGATAAAGAACATATAAATGTATCTAATGTTCTAAGTTTAATTATACCCTGAAGGAAAATGCATAAATGGCTTCACAAATTGGTTGTATTAATTACTACAAATTTTATTTAATATTTTTTGTTTGTATGATAAATTATAACAAGAAAAGTTTTTCTAATAATTATACATAAATTAATCTTTGAAACCTGTATTTAAAAAATGTTTCACATAAAAGCAGGATTAAAAATTTAATCATTAAATCTGCAATCACTTCTAATTCTACTAACACTATTTTTTTTTCAACTGAATTAATACATAATAATTTTTCTACCACAAAAAACATTGTAAATTATTTAAATATTTATTAGATATCATTGTAAAATGTTAAAACTGGAATGTACATATTTTGCAATGATAAAATTTCATAAATTTAAGTAATAAGTACACAAAGTAATTATTCAACGCATGCGAAAATTACAGAACGAGACGCAGGCGAGTTAAATAACCACCCATTGTTTCATACAATATTTTTTTACTTCCGCTTAAATAATCATGAATTTTTGATACCTTGAAGCTATAAAATAAAAAAAGACAATATCAAAGTGTGTTACTATAATAACAGATAAACGATAAAAAGTTGTCATTCGAGTTTTTTGAAGTGTTAATCTAATATATGTAATAACTGTATTATTAATATTTATAAAGTTTTCTATTTTTGTAGTTGTCTAATAAGTCTACTTTCCATTTTAAGTAAAATAATGATATTATTTCATTAGTGAAATAGTGAAATTGACATATGAAATTCGTGAAATAAATATCAAAGGAGAAAAACCTTTTTAAGATGAATAAATATTTAAATTTTTAACAAATAGAATCAAATGTTTCCCAGCTATTTTGATCTAAAAATATGAAATAATTACCAAGAAACTATCATTAACAGATTCAGATTCACGAGATAATCAGTCATTCTAAACTTATATACATCAAGAACAGAGAGAGGCAGTCGCAGACGTCTCGGAGATTTAACTCATAGGCGTAGATGCCGCGCTAAGAAAATACCCGAATTACTAATAATCTCCACACTTAAGTTTAATATTAATATAACTCTATAGTATTCTGGATAACCGCCAATGAATAATATTTATGTACTGTACTTTAAATTGGTAATTTTATATTTTATACATTAATATATTTATAACTTGAGTAAATACAATAATGTCAGAATGCAATATAAATAGAATTGGTAGCAGCAGTTATGAATCATTAAAAAATGTTTTTCTGCGACCACTATAGAAAGTGGCACTTTTCTCAAACTATATAAGTAATATAATAGCAGTGTGGAAAATATCATTTCTCACACTATTTACCAACACTGCGCATGCGTAAAGGTACTCTTTATAAAATTACTTACGCCATATTGTTTTTAATGTCAAAAAGCTTTCGAGCATTTTTATTTTGTAACGTTTAGCAGGTTGGTTTTAGAAAATTATAGTGTGCCACTCGTGCAGAATCACCTAATTTCTATCTTGTGTGATTCTAGCACGAGACAAAGTCTAGTGCCGAAACTTTCACACTTAGTGGAAAATAGACGACTTTCTGCACATGTTGCACAATATACTATTCTAGTATTAGTTAACTAAATATCGTGAATAAATTCCGAGACAAGTTTTTAAACATGAAATAATATATTATACACCAAGGTTGAGAAGACTATAATTACTAAGCAACCGAGGGATAATCTAAATTCTACTTGAACAATTTAATTAAATGAGAGAACAAATTTAAATTCTAAATGTATTGTGTACACTTTTCTTGAGTTTAATGAGTCAAATAATATTTGGATTTGGAGACTTGAGTTTTGTTTAAAAAATGACAGTTTGTATTATTGACCAAGGTTCCTAGGTTATCAAGATTATCAAGTAAAGGGAATTAAAAAACAATTTGTCATGTCAAATAAATGTAAATAATGGAAGGTTTAATATTAATAGTAGATTGTATTACGAGTGAATGAAATTTTTAACGCGCAAGCGCGTCAGTGAAAATGTTGTAAATACTTTTCACTCACGTGTGGTATATGACATTTTATCTTACAGTTACTATAGTATCCCTATTTAAAAATAAATTATTAATTTTTTAAAAGTGACAGTACAGTGTATAATGATGCATTTTACTCACTTGTGAATGTCTACAAAATATAAGTGGAGTAAATTTAATATAAATTCTAGAATTATTAATGCTGTGTGATAAATATTTTTTTGTGGGGCAGCCCCCTAAAAAATGTGTGGAATTCCTTTGGTACGCCAATGCTTGATCTCCCCTCATAGGTGTATAGTGTTCTAGTCTTATGATTTATCTATTAAAAGATCGAGCAAGCATAGCATGTCATTCAAATATCTAAATATACCGCGTATTACATTAATAAACGACGTTCTTCTGTCTGACTCGTTGACCAATCATGCGTTGTTGTCGTTGGACAAGCGACGATCGCACGCACCGCGACGCTCATTTGTTTATTTGCGACGCTCGTTTGTCTAAGGAATACCTAACTCCAAAACATCACACACACATTTCTTTACTAAATTTTACTTGAAGCTAATAAAAATTTAATATTTCGAAGGATAGGTATGAAAACGAATACAAGATATTATAAATCTGGATAAATATTTTTGACATTTTCTTTACGGATCGGCGGGTGTTTTTCTCTACTTTACCGCCCAAGGGTGTAAAATATAAGTTTCCGTCTTGGTAACCAAATTGTAAATAAACAATTACGATACAGTTCTGTGTAATAGTATATTATTCAATGAGCATGTAATGTGTGCTATTACTCATGAGAATGAAGTTTGTCAATACGAGCGAAAGTGTGTTATTTAGCTACAGTTTAAGCTTAAAAATAAATGTATGAAAAATGACAAAACTAGAGAAACTTTAACTTTTTATGTACATAATAGTATATTATGCAACAATTTCAGAAAGTTGTGCTATAATCACACAAGACAAGAAATAGCTGATTCTGCATGAGTGGCATACTGTATTATTTAGCTACATTTTAAGCGTAAAGAGAAAAATATGAAAAATAACAAAACTAGTGTAACTTTGCCTTGTTATGTAGAAAGTAGTATATTGTGTAACAAGTGCAGAAAGTTGCCTGCGCGACACGAGTGCTGGAATTACACAAGATGGGAAATAGTTGATTCTGCACGACTGGCACACTAAACTTTTTCTAGGACCACGCTGCTATATCTTACAGAAAAAAATACATGCATGAAAGCTATTTTATATAAAAAAAAACAATACTGGGCAAGTAACTTCATAGAGAGTACATTCAAGCATGCGCAGTGTTGGCAATTATTGTGAGAAATAATATTTCCCACACTGCAAATGCGCAGTGTTGACAAATACCGTGAGAAATAATTTCTCACACTTTAACCCACGAATGTGAGAAATACGCAAGCTTTATATAGGTGAGAAAAATGCCACTTTCTACAGTGGTTGTAGAAATACATGCACGAATGTTATTTAACACGAAAATTAATATCTAAAAGAGAACCTTCACGCATGAGCAGTGTTGGCAAAATACCTTCTTTCACTTTAACCCACGGTTGTGGGAAATACGTAATTTTAAAGCTTTATATAGTGTGAGAAAAGTGCCACTTTTCATAGTGGTCGTAGAAAAATTTACTTATTCATTTTGTGTTTACTCTTTTGACAGGTAAGATTTAAATTTGACATAACGATTGAATAATATT
Organism: Stenolophus ochropezus; assembly: GCA_035578165.1. Lineage (NCBI taxonomy): Eukaryota > Metazoa > Arthropoda > Insecta > Coleoptera > Carabidae > Stenolophus > Stenolophus ochropezus. The sequence goes on from JAQOWZ010000043.1 coordinate 672,773, forward strand.
ATTCGCAACAATAACGAAGGTCATTAATTGATAAACACCGATTGAATTATAAGCATATTATTAGACAGTTGTGGATAAAACTTATATTAACATTAGTATAGTTGATTGTTGCATTTGGGTGCGGTTCGGTGCGTATGGATGATACAAATTCGATCTCCGGGATGTTAACAATGGTTTCTTATCTCCGCATTGGGTGCGGCAGTCGTAGTAATTACTTATGCTGCACAACTGGACGTAGTTATTTATCGCGAGCAAGACTGAAGAAGTGTGGCCAGTTAATTACCTCTGGAAGGTGGATCCCGCGATGCCCTCAAGCCGCACAGCCATGAGAACACCGCGCATGCCTACACCCTCAATACACATATATTACAACTATTAAAACGAACATACATTACATTATTTCCATAATTAAACCGAACCTTTACGAAAAATACATCTGTAGTCAAATCCGTAACCTTAAGTTCTATATTGCATATATAGTACAGTAAATTGTGTTTACACACAAAATATAATTAAAAATTTCCCATTTTTGGGCACATATTTTTGTTTTTTAAAATAGTCCACATTGGTAGAGATCAAATTTATGCCGAATCTTTACTAAAACTATATCTGTATTCAAATTCGTAACCTTAAGTACTTTATTGCAACTATACTATAGCAAATTGTATTTACATACCCAAAATAATCCAAAAATACCCATTTTTGGGTCAAAATTAATCATTTTTAAAAATAGTCAACATTGATAGACATCGAACTTATGCCCAACCTTTACTAACCTAAAGGAAAAGTACATTTGTATTCAAATCTATAATGTTAAGTCCTTTATTGCAACTATACTACTACAAATTGTGTTTACATACCAGACATAATTAAAAAATACCCATTTTTGGGTCAAAATTATTTGTTTTTTAAAATAGTCCACATTGAAAGAGATCAAACTTATATATCTGAATTCAAATTCATAACCTTAAGTCCTTTATTGCAACTGTATTAAAGAAAATGTATTTACACATCCGAAATATTTCAAAAATACCCAAAATACCCATTATTGGGTAAAAATTTTCATTTTTGAAAATAGTCCACATTGATAGACATCAGACTTATGCCGAACATTTACTAAAAATACATCTTTATTCTAATTCATAACCTTAAGTTCTTTATTGCAACTGTACTACTGTAAATTGTGTTTGCACTCCCAAAATTATCCAAAAATACCTATTTTTGGGTCAAAAATACCCATTTTAGTGTCAAAAATTTTCATTTTTAAAAATAGTCCATATTGATAGTCCTCGATGCGCTGATTTCAAATTTTCAAACCGAATTTAATTATCTGTTTTCGTTCCTGAGATATTTGCTGTCAAAGTTGCACCTCAAAAAAGTGTGTTTTTTGGCTATATCTCTAAAATGGGTAGAGATACAATCTCAACGATAATACCAGTCGATTCTACAGGCAAAGTTACATAAAGAAATGTATTCTCCGAATATACGTTCTTTGGAACGATTTGGTGAAAAATTAGAAAAACGAAAAAACCAGAATTTCAGTTTTTTTCTTGGAAACTTTTTGTCTCCAATATTTTTCATATTTTAAACTTAAGTAAATATGGATGCGCTGATTTCAAATTTTCTAACCGAATTCAATTATCTTTTACCGTTCTCGAGATATTTACATTCAAAGTTTTACCTGAAAAAAGAGGTTTTTCAGGAATAGTCCTGTAATGGGTCGAGATACGACCTTGTCGACCTCACCAATCGATTCTACGGGCAAAATTACATAAGTGTACCAATTTTCAGATTTTTATTTCAACGGATACAATTTTTAGAGCGAAAAAACGAAAATCGGCGAAAATCGAAAAAAATGCCTGATGAACCCCTTGCGATTTTTTTCTATTTTGGCCATTTTCAGTTTTTTCTTTGTAAAAATTGTATCCGTTGGAATAAAAATCTGAAAATTGGTACACTTATGTAATTTTGCCCGTAGAATCGATTGGTTGGGTCGCCGAAGTCATATCTCCACCCATTTCAGGGATATTCCTGAAAAACCTCTTTTTTCAGGTCTAACTTTGAACGTAAATATCTCGAGAACGGTAAGAGATAATTGAATTCTGTTTGAAAATTTGAAATCAGCGTATCGATATTTACTTAAGCCCAAAATATACAGAATTTTGGAGATAAAAAGTTTCCAAGCAAAAAACTGAAATTCCCGTTTTTTCGTTTTTCTCATTTTTCACCAAATCGTTCCAAAGAACGTATATGCTGAGAAAACATTTCTTTATGTAACTTTGCCTGTAGAATCTACTGGTATAATCGTTGAGATTGTATCTACACCCAATTTAAAGATATACCCGAAAAACCCACTTTTTTGAGGTGCAACTTTGACAGCAAATATCTCAGGAACGAAAAGAGATAATTAAATTCTGTTTGAAAATTTGTAATCAGCGCATCGAGGACTATCAATATAGACTATTTTCAAAAACAAAAATTTTTGACCCAAAAATGGGTATTTTTGGATTATTTCAGCAGTATACAAAAAATTTTAGGGTGAAAAACTAAAAGTTGTAACTTTTCATGTTTAACTGTGATTGAAAATAACTTGTAGATATAAAGGATGTTATTTTTTGCACACAAAGGATCATAATAAGGACATCGTTTGATGTGGCAGTGTTTGAATGGAACACAGTGTGTATTTTTATGACATGCAGCAGTTTTACCCGGACTAAGCGTGGAAGGCGGTGCTTCTTGAAACACCCCGTAACTAAAGCGCGTTATACCGTAAGGTATGTTGTTTTAATGTGCATATATGAATGAATTGTTGCTATTGTTTTACTTCACACCCAAAAATGGGACAATGCACCCTGCATACTTTAACAACCCTTAACAATGTCCTAGATTTTTATAACCCTTAGAGTTAAAGTGGCAGTTACCTTAACCATCATTTAATAGAAAAATACCGTATCGAAAATCTGATGTAAGATATCAAAAATATACGTTATTTACTATTTCGATGCGATATTTTGAATAGGTTGAAATAATGGGCAAAAACTGATTTCCATATTAATTCGTTATGTGCACCTTAAAAAACACCCGGTACATATATTTTATAAGTACTCTTCTATGTCATAAGTAACTTATCAAATATTAGAACTAATAAAATAAAAAAAAAATGAATTAAGTAAATATGGATACATCTCAAACTTTAAGACAGAATTCAATTTTCTCTTACCGTTCTCGAGATTTTTGTTCAAAGTTAAACCCAAAAATAGAGGTTTTTTTTCAATCATTACCTCTAACAATATGTGACTCAATAAAATATTAAATATGGATGCGCTGATTCCAAATTATTAAACCGAATTTAATGATCTCTTATCGATTTTGAGATATTTGCGGTCAAAGTTAAACCCAAAAAAATATGTTTTTTTTCAATCATTACCTCTAACAATATGTGACTCGATAAATGATTAAATATGGATGCGCTGATTTCAAATTTTTAAACAGAATTCAATTATCTTTTACCGTTCTCGGGATATTTGCGGTCAAAGTTAGACCCAATAAAAAAGGTTTTTTTTAATCATTACCTCTAACAATAAATAGGTGACTCAATAAAGTAAGTAAATATAGACGCGCTGATTCCAATTTTTCAAACAAAATGCAATTATCTTTTACCGTTCTCGAGATATTTGAGTTTAAAGTTAGACCCAAAATAAAGAGGCTTTTCAAGCATTATTCCTCACAATAGATACCTCAGTAAATTAGTAAATTAGAGGACATTTTCAAACAAAATTTGTTTGTTTTTATACAGTATTATTGGAAAGAAGTACTTCCTTTGGTTTTAATAAATTATAATTGTTATATCAATATATAAAACAAGAAGTACATAAAGAAATAAATGTATCTCTATAGTGTTTATTGTGGATACTCAAACTGAAAAACATTGTTCCATATTATGAATGCGCTTTTATAACAACAGAGTTTTTAAAAAGCGTGCTTTTACTTTATAATCTTATGAGGCCGGACATCACTTTTAACAAAATAACTCTTACTTAAAAGTGAGTTTGTAATGCGGGCCATTAATTCAAGAAGAGGATAAATGTTTTGTATGGTAGTGTTGTGATATATATTTTTGAATATGCAGTGAGATTTTAATAACTTAATATAATGTGTTAGAGGGTGTGTCGCTGTATTTTACGATCAGAGCAGGCTGCAGTTGTTTCGTTTTCTGAGAATCGCGTGCAATATGGCGGTCGGTTAACATGCATTCTGGACAATGCACTTCGTGACGTCACTGCGAAATGTATTCTGGGAAGTCGCGATATTATATTCTAATCGCACTAGCCTTGTTCTCATCCATTAACAATTACCAACACTTTACGTTTCTATTAACGCACCCCAACCAAATTTGTACTCAGAATCAAGGACGTCGTTACGAATTTAAAACAAGGGGGGGAGGTGGCATAACAGATAAAATAATAATCGATATTAAGTATATTAAGTAACAAAATATTGTCAATACTCAATAAGTAGGAACGGACAATATGGAGTTTTAAATATAACATGCCAACAAAATAACACCCATTTTAATTTAATTTTATTTAACAGGGGAATAGTATATTACAGTATTAGTAAAGCAAAACTGTTTTTACTGGTGATAACAGTGAAATAACAGGCGAGTGTCACCTTCTAGAAACGGTAAAAACTGTTACGTCGCATATATTGTACAATAGTTTATTTGTTAGTCATTTCTAATAGTATATTACATATCAAGAGTTGTAAGATACATATTACACATAAGTGGAAAATTTACACAAGAGCCACAAATTATGTACTACTTTTTCTACGATCACACCACGATCACTCATTGAAAGAATTGACACATCGCTAGTAAATAGCGCCAACTACAAAACAAAAAACGTCTATGTCAAACTGTCAACCTTCTAACAACTGCATCCCACGTGAAATGTTAAGTTGATAACCTCAAATATTTTTAAATGTTTTTTAATAAATTTATATTATTTCTGAATATGAAAACCGAATAAATATACCTAATTTAAACGGATATTGAAATTTAATAACTCATAATATATAGGTTTATAAATATTTTCATAATATTTTAAATGTATATTGATAGATAAATGTGCTCAACTTCATTCAACAGAGTTACCACATTTCACATTTATATATCCTTTGATCACAGTCTGTTATTTTTTAATTGAAAATTTTAAGATTTTATAAGTGAAGCAAAGTATAAAAAATCGTATATTATACAAATTTAATATGACGTATTGTTCCATTAGTGTTTTTGGAGCACTACGTGTCCTAAACAACTCATGGAACAAGAAGGTATGTCTCATAAAACTTGTGTAATAATATAATATAAACTATTTACAACCCAATAAAACAATACTATAAAGAACATTTCTTATTTATTTCTTCATTAGAGGTTGCAGAAAGGCTAATCAGGCTCTAATCAAAAAAATCACTGATTAATTTGACGTTGTTACCATAGCCACGTATTAAAAATACATTGCTGTCAAAAAATTAATCATTAATCAAAAATGATGAAGCTTTGTGCAACCCGGGCTAAATTAATTATAATTAATTTCGATAAATCAAAAATTCTCTAACTGTGCGAAGGCGTACTTTACACACACCCTTTCGTAATATGACACTTAGATAACCTATAAGTTGTACAATAATGTCTATTTGCATTTACAAGAAGTACATGTACCACCATTATTGACCAGCACCTTGTATCACTCATTTGCCCTGTCTTAATACAATCTTAAACCTAGGTCAATATTGTAGTATTTTAATTATTTGTGTAGTAAAAATGATTAATAAGCCAATTCTGAATAAATCTGTAATTCTTACATATCTGTAAATCTGTAAATAACTGACAAAAGCGCATCTATTTTTGTTGATTAATATAAAATTGTATATATGAGTGATTACTTTCGTTGTTTTGTTCATTATTTACAGATTTACAGATCTGTAAATTTTACAGATTTGTTCAGAATTAGCCTATAACTATTTTCGATGGTGAAAACCTGAATGTCATTATTAGCGAAATGCGTGCGTTAAAGCTTGGCTCGCCCTGGCAAAATCAATTATGATATAGATTTTTTGTGATCCTTTAGCCGTCGTATATCGTAATGTAATTGTCCTTTTCTTATTACGTGGTGTCGTCGCCGTAGTTTATTGTCATGTGGATTGGCTGGCCGACATGTTTATTCAATAGCATTCCTGGCAAATTGAAAGACCGGCCCTACCACACGATTTCGAGCAATTTACGACGAGGGTTAATTGATTCCACTTCGCAAATCGCAGCCTTACGGACGACGAGATAAGGTCCACACAAACCGACATATATGCATCATGTTGTTATTTAAATTTACATAAAATTATGGGAAAATAAACTGTTTCTACGTTTCAACATTTTATTTTACTTTCTCACAATAATCAGAATAATTTACCCCATATTTTTAAATTTAAATTATCTCTTTAATGGTATAAATACCTACAGTATTATTATTTCTAGACAACAACTGTAAGGACAGTTTACCAATACAATGAAGTCCTCCACTATTTTTACCTTCCGCCTATTAATATATGTATAGATAAAAAAGGTATTGTTTTTGGTCTAATTTTTCCTGTGTGAGTTTTCAACATATGAGTACGAATTAGGTACCGTAAATAAATTCTTTAATGGTGTAAATATTTAGGTACCAATTATTTCCAGACAAGAACTGTAAGGACAGTTTACCAATACAATGAGGTCCTCCACAATTTTTACCTCCCGCCTATCAGTGTATAGATAAGGGAGCTATTGTTTTTGGTCTAATTTCTCCTGTGTGAGTTTTCAACATATGAGCACGAATTTTACTATTTTTACCATGATGTCTGCATTTTTCGTCCACGATAACTCCAATACGATACATGTAAAAATATAGTTTTTGGTATTTAAAGACTTATATTTAAATATGGTGAACTAATAAGATTTTGACAATTGGTAAAGGTAAGTAGAAATTAACATAAAGCATTAAACCGTTTTTGCTAAAAAGACGCCTCTAAATTATTATTTATTTCAGAAATTATTAAACAAAAATTTAAATTTTCTACCGGCCTGCATAATTACAGTTTTGACATTTTAAGTATACTGTGAAACAGTAAAGCGAGATATTGTTATTTATCTGTCAAAATGTAATGAAATATTTCATGCTATAGTTGTGGATAAAGTATAGAATTCTATTCGAATGTAATGGCTATAACTCAAACAAATGATTGACAACATTCGCTTTCGCTCGTGTTGACAAACTTCATTCTCATGAGTAATAGCACACATTACATGCTCATTTAATAATAATCTACTATTCTATAACTATTGTGTTCCTTACTTGGAAATATGCATAAATAGTAAGCATTTTAATAAAATAATTTATAAATAATTTCGAATATTATGTCATTCAACATATCTTTCATTTCTATACCGTGTATTTTTTCACATTTTCCTCAATCGCTGTGTTTAACAAATATTTTTTCTAAATTTAGATGGAAGTAGCAAGAATTTGGAATATAAAGAATTGAAATAAATAGATGAGATAACCAACGAAAATAAGATTGAATTTGTTGTAATCAACGAAATGATTAAATTATTTTTAAGAGTTTTTTCCACAATAGTAATAAATTAAAATACTATTGATTTCGTAATAATCAACTGCAATTATTGGTGCAATGATTTTGACATAAGATGTGGAATAAACATTTTGAACCGTTTATTGTACTCAAATAAAATCTTTTGAAAAAATGTTAGAAGAATCTCAATTAAGTTTACATTGTTAATTCTTTTATTACTTTTTGCAAAATTCTTTTATAAGTTTCCTTGATACTATTATTAAATAATTAAAACTGAAGAAAACTGTGTTAGTAAGGAAAAAAAAATAGTAAATCGTTACGGTTTCCTGATGACATGTTATAAAGATACTAAAAAATACCCATCTTAATTTGCATAAGGGCGTTCATGTTCTTTACTTATTGTATTCATTTTCTGAGAACTTTGCATTGTTAAGAATGCAGTAATTAATAAACAACGGAACTACGAACATACGTGTCGGTTGCTTAGATACGCATATTATTTATTTTGTGTTACTAGAAATGTACAATATGTAATGTATGTATCCGATACTTCTATATTCGTTGACCAGATAAATATTCATTTATTATAATACTCTTGCACATTATTTGTTTGGACTACAACTATTTAGAAATAAATTTTACGTTTGAACTAAAAACGAAACAAAACATTTCTTTTCGAAATCGATACTAAAGTAAACGATATCATTCCGCGAAGTTAGCCAAAGTAGTAGCTAAAATAATACTTTACAGACTTTTATGTCCAAATTTGATTTTACGGACCCATCTGCCGAATAGAATTAAATCTTTTAATAGTATTATATTTTTGCAGTTTATTTTAGCATTATACCTAAAATAACACCTTTGATAATAATTTATCTGATTTCATGCAGACGACGTCTAAGCAGGTGTAAACATAAATGAAAATTATAAAGAAATATTTGACACATTGACAGCACGTTTGTTATCACAGTCATCCGCGTCTCAATAGCTAGCTGATGACAAACAAATAATATTATTTATTTATGTTTACCTATAATTAATAATTTAACGATTTTGAAAAAAAATATAATGTATATCTAAGGACTAATGTATTTTTTATTACTCATTACCATATGAGTAATAAATAATTATACTTAGTCCCTCGATATACTAATAACTATTTCATACTTTAAATAAATAACACCCGAACACAAAGATTCAAAACTTGGACTATAATATTCGTAATCATTTATAAATTATTTAATTAAAATCATTTAAGAATATTTTCAAGTAAGGAACATAATAGTTATTTATACGTATTTATATTTTGATAACATTTAAAATTTTTAGCAAAACCCAAAGTTTGAGAACCGAATTGCCTTGACATCATAAAAATATTACGGTTTGGCAAGTAAAAATTTTCTGTAATACTTTCAAAGTAGATAAAGTTTCATATAAAAAAATAAAAATAAAAATAGTGGATGACCGCATTATGCATTGTTTAATTTGCAGAAGAGTTGTTAATACGTGCGGTATAGACGCGGGTACGTTGTAATTTTAAATTAGATTTAATTATATTTGAAGGATGTTTTAATAATGAACTAATCCAGATAGCTCTGATTTACGACGTGTTTTGTTTTTTCTTACATGTTGTTAACACTCTAGATTTATTTTTATAGAATACAAATTACCTTTCAAGCATGTAATTGCTCCTAAAGATATTTATAATTCTCTTATCTTATTAATCCATCTTTACTGCCCCACAATAGAATTAAAAATATATTCTCAAAATAAACTACATGAAAAAATTGAGGATATATGCTTGTCCGTGTAGTAATCAAGTTACACTGAATATTAATGCCCTTTCGGATTGAGTGACGGGAAAATGTACTGAAATAAAACTGTCAAGCGAGTTTCGGAAATTAAATACCAGTTCTTAGAAATGTTGCAATTTTTGTAATCAATTTTAAGTGTCCTATACAGATGCTGAAGGTTGGAAAACAGCCAACAAAACCGCATTAATAAGAAATAAATTTTCAGCAAAAAAAATACAAATTGCTACTAAGAGATACAAAATGCAACTAATTTATGTTTCCAAATATTTATTTGAGGTATATTTTAGTTTACAAATAGTTATTAATATGGCAATAAAATACAGCGCTGCCACCAAAATATTTAAACACGTATAAAACAATGAAAATATATCTTTAGTCGAAATATTACACATTATAAATTCCTAAAGATACCTGAGATGAATTCCGTAACAACTATAAATAACCACTGCTCTTATTAAGTGCTTACCAGTGTAATTACTATTAAAATACCTAGGATAGTTATGAGTATCATAACCGCCGCAGATGTCAATTGAATTTTAATACATCTAAGGCCTGGTATGATTCATAACATCCGTGGTTTGTTCACTAGTTTACCAGTTTCACATTATTAATAAATATTATTTTATAAAGTTCTCTTGTGTGTATGATTTTTAAGTTTAATATTCTGAAACCGGTAAATGTTTTTTTATAATTTTGACTTTTCAAAATTAATTGACCTTTCGAAACGCCACATTTTTCATAACTAGTAAATAAAAAAAATTCAATATGAAAAACCCATTTTAAGGTGTTGACCCTTTTTGGGATGTAGCACCACAAACTGTCATATTTCGTGAGAAATATGTACGAAATAAAAGAGAGTTTTTGAGCGATTAAAATAATTTTGTGTAATGCAATAAGAAATAGTGATAAACATTTTAATAAAATTTTACAAAAGATGATCCATTTTTAAGGGAAATATGAAGATATGTAACAAATGGAAATTGAAAAAGGATTTGCCATAAAATGATCTCACTTTCAAGTGAAATAATTAATAATTTTAAATGAAGTGCAGCAAAATATGTTATTAAAACGTTATTAAAAAAATACACAATTATCAACATGGATAGAATTTAAAAACAAATAAATTAATAAATAATAAAATGAGCAAATTAAAAACCGGATAGATCTGAAACAATCTGTTTTGGCAACAGTGTATTATGCTATTTGTAATATTTGAAGAAGCTATAGATTTTTTATTTCGATCATCATTACAATGATGATCATCAAGGTAAAATCGAGGCAGAATTTAATAATAAAATCACAATAATCAACATGGATAAAATTTAAAAACATAAATAAATAAATATTAAAATTAGCAAAGTAAAAACTGGACAAAACTAAAACAACATTTTTTAGCATCATGGTATCACAATTTGTAATATTTGAAGAAGCCTATATGTTGCACGCGCGTATGATAATGAAGAACCCACAGGTGTTGGTGGGGCGAAATGATCCCATTGTCCGAGTTTAAAATGGGCTGAAATTAATCTTAGAATCGTTAAGCGAAGATAATCTCCAAAGGGTAAACAAATCGACTCGCCTGTGTCCATCAGCCTGATTGATTCGCCTGCAGATTGCTCTGTCAGCTCTGCAAAAATCCTGCTATATACGCGAATTATAACAGATTACCACTGCACTACAGCTCTGCTATCCTTCAACAACTCCTTGCTAATAATCGCCAAATTAAACACTCAAGTCCTTCAAATGCCTTTTACATGTTTTTCTCATTTTTATATACAGTAGTGGCTAATATAAATTTAAAACTAGTTTTTATACGTATTCTTTTAAATTTAAGAATAAAACAATAGCATACTATATAGTGGTTCAAGAGAATCTTGTATTTTTCTTGTTCTTGTATAAGTCTTGCAAAAAATGTAAGACAAGATCTATCTACAAATTTCAAAGCAAGACAAGGTAAGAAATTATTTTGCAAAAAAGTGCAAGAATAGCAAGATTTTCTTCAATTATTTTACTCTCGCATGTAACTTCCGCCTATCAATAGGTATATAGATAAGCGAACTATTGTTTTTGGTCAAATTTCGCCAGTTTAAGTTTTTAACATATCATATATAATTTCGTAGATTTTTAGTATTTTATTGGTTTTAGGCATAGGATACCGTTAATAACATATGAAGATAACACAAAAAGATACCCAATTGAATTATAAAATATAGGGTACTCCATTTAAAAATGATGAGCTATAGTAATATGAAATTGGGTAAATTTGATTCGCTTTATTGAACACCCTGTATAATAACTTTTTTACAAAGAGTGAATATAGAGGAACCTAGAGAGATTTTCTTTTTTTAATTTTTACTATGAAAATAACTCCAGAACGTCTTTATAAAGCAATGCATGTATATGATCTTCTTTAGAGAAAAAACGGAATAACTTGACAATATAGTTGAAAAAATATAAAAATATATAGGGTGTTCCAATTAAAAAAAGGCAAACAATTCTCGCCGAGTCGTAATGCAACATTTTGTATGTGGAAATAATTTCACGTTATGTTCCTTGAGTGGACGAATAAATTCTGTTAATAAAGTTTTACTGTATTTTTAACTTCTATTTTCTACGACCATTAAGATATTTGTTTGTTGTATGTTTATTATTTCTACGGATACATAGTATATTGTAAACACATTTTCATATCTCACTGTAAGTATATACAAAATGAGATATAAATTCAAATCTAACACATCACAAATAGCATTATTTAATTTTTGTTTTGTAGCTAGTTGCTGGGAAGTAGTGATATGAAGACATCTTATTAAAATTATTCAAATATAAAGTAGTTAGGAAATCGTGATCATAAAAAAATACAGTATACAACTTATTGTACAATATACTATGACATATTCCCATAGTCATATTTCAACAAGAATCTGAATCCAACATTTTAAAGTATAGTATACCTTATGAAGAGCTTTTCTAATGGTATGCGGTTAAACCGTATCAAAGTTGAATTGGTTATATTCTTCCTTACCTAATAAGTAATGTATGTATGACATGGGGTGTATAATGTAGAAGTGTTAATAATGAAAAAGAGATAAGCATTGCAGGTTGGCGCGCTGAGCAGATTTATCGAGGATTTCCAAGTAACGTCGGTTGGTTTTGACAAATAACAAGTGTGTTTCCTATGTGTATTACATTGTATGAGATTTCACAGTGATCGGCTGTTGAAACAGTTGCAAAACAATTGTCGGTAGGGCGTCGGAATGACCGGCGTTCATCGACGGAACCGCCTAAAGTCACGTACGCAAAACAAAGAACTCTGCGGGAACAGAACATTACCGCCCTGCTTCCATATCAACAAACACAAAACGGAAAACCGACAGCTAAACGGAATCTCTCTTACATTACCAACATGGGTCCTTCCTCTTAGTAGCAAATTAGGAAATTCATCACTTATAGTCAATCCAGATCTTAATTTTGTATAATAGACTCTATCAAATGATTATTTTTTCTACCAGTGTGTGTAATAGTCTTGCGAATGACGTGTACAATTTATTTAAAAAAAAATTCTTTATACATCGACGATAACTACATGGTTGAACTATATTTTTTATATTTAGTGACACAATATATATAATTTTAGTCTTTGCCCTGAAGAAGCTGCAATAGGCAGCGAAACGTTGGCCCAGACTAGCCAAATAAATTATTTCCGACTGCAGTCCTGTTTATTTATTTATTCCATCACCAACATCAGTCGCTTATTCCTCTCTTCAGACTCTATCAAAACTTGTTAATTTTTAAGTAACATTCTGGGAAAAATCGACAGGAAAACGGAATATATCTTACATTTCCCATTAAGTCTACCTCCATCTTAGTAGCAAATTAGGAAATTGATCACTTATATTCAATCCAGACCTTAATTCTGTATAATAGATTCTATCAGAGTTGTTAATTTTTAAGGAACATTCCACGGAAAACCGAGAGGAAAACGGAACTTTTCTTCTTTACATATCTTTTGAAAATCTACCTACAATGGGACCCTCTACCATAGTGGCATATTAGGAAATTTATCACTTATAGTTAATCCACACTTTAATTCTGTATAATATGAACTATCAAAGTTGTTAGTTTTTAAATTATTGGGGTTTTTAGTCTACTGTCAGTGTCTGATATCATACTTGACAATTAATCTACAGCTGGTAATAGAGATAATCCAAATATAGAAAAAATAGTTGTTAAATACAAAACGATCAGGGAAATTTGTGAAAAATGATTTACGACATGGAAATGAAAAATATGTTGAATGACATCATGCCAGTGGCTGTCAAAATTTGGACTATAACATTCGTAATCATTTATAAATTATTTTATAAAAATGCTTATTATTTATGCATATTTCCAAATAAGGAACACAATAGTTATTTAAAAATATTTATATGTTTTGATAACATTTGAAATAGATCAATTTATGTAACTGAAATTTTTATGACTATAATATCAGTAGCAAATTCTATTAAAGATATTTCATTTCCACAATTTTTTAAAATAAATTATCTCATTATCAATGAATGCCTTACTTATTTGCTTCAAAGAATATACACGTGGCGTATCAGTAAATAATACACTAAAATAAGACTGTATTTAGCAAAAAATGTTCTCAAAAAAAAATTGAAAGTAAAATAAAAATTCCTGATAATAAGTAATAAAATTTTCTTTCCATATTTCACTTTCCATATCATTATAAAATACCCATCAAATTTACTTACAATAAGGAAAAAAATATCACTCACACACCCAATAATAGGTAATAAAATTCCGTCTGCCCTAAAATTATGCCTTCTTTTTTTTCTACACTACACTTCCCATATCAGTACACAATACCCTTGAAAGAATTAATATATTAAGCAACAAATTCTAGTAAAGCAGTAGTAAAGAAAATTTCGTTTCCAAAATTTTTTTTATATGCCTTATTTATTATCTGCCATTTTCTTACAAGTAGATATACCCATTAAATTTGTGTCACTTCGAAAAGAAAAAAAGATATTTCCACAAAAAAAGGCACACCCATTAATCGTTAATTAAATTATTATACTTTTTACTACACTTTCCATATCAACACCTAATATTTAAAACTTGTATTTTAACTTTTAACAAAAAAACATAGAAGATTAGCACACCCAAATTTGGGAAATGGGCCATAATGAAGTCATCTGCAAAATCAATCTGTTTTCAGTGATAATTACAGGGTAGAACCAAGGGATGATTTGAAGATCTCCAACTACAGATGATAACACATTGTTAAGTATCCTCAGAAATGACTGTAATTTATAAATGATTGATGGAAATTTTATACTGTGTTATTTCGTATAAACACAGGTATTGCCTGCTACTGTTTAATAGCGAAATTGTTTGTAATTTTAAAATAGTTTATAAGTGATGAAATAAAATCGCTTTAACACATAATTTACAATTTATGGAAAAAGAAATTAAAAAAATTGATGTGTTCAACACATTACCTTCCGCCACTGAAATTATATATACTACATATGTATTTTAGTAAATACAATTTGATATGATAGTTTAGAATACTTTTAATTCACTTTCAGCTATTTTTCGCGCATGCAAATATGTTCCTTTTTTAATTTTACAATAAAACTACTTCATATTTTATCTTTTAAAATTATTTACGTCAAATTGGACAACAGTATACGTCAAATTTTGTAACAAATGAATAACTCTTCCGTTTTTATAGAAATACTTTAGTCTCAACGATATATGAAATTAATATAATTTATATATTTTTTCTATTTAGCCTGAAGTTATATATAAAAGTAATTATGCAGATCCATAGAAAATAATAATAATAATTTGCGTAACATGGTATTTAGAGGTATTTTTTTTAGGAAAAACTGTATAAAGTAAAGTAAAGTAAAAGTACTACTTTCGGTTAATCAATTGTAGTCAAAATCTTAACAGTTAACATATTTGTATATAACTGTTAAATATTTAAATACCAAATATTATAAAAATTATTAAAAAATTATCTCCAAAAGTTATAATTTTTAGTTTCTTTTGATTCAATTATCTCTATTTGTTTTCGATATATTTCCGTTCAAATTGAGACCCAAAGAAGAGGTTTTTCAAGCATAGTTCTCTCTAATAGGCGAAATACGAGATGAGCGAAAAAACGAAATTCGTTAGAAATGGAGAAAAATGTAAGGAACTAGTTTTTTTTGGCTATTTTTAGTTTTTCCTATCTAAAAATTGAATCCCTTGGAATTAAAATCTAAAAATTGGCACACGTAAATAATTATGTCTGTAGAATCAATTAACGGGCTATACATAAAAAACCTCTTTTTTAAATTTATGTAGTAAGGTGTAATCTGTATATTCACAAAAAGTAAAGTAAAATACGAAATACAATATGCAGTTGTCAACCCTATATTTTTATCAAACATTAAAAATAAATAAATCCTATTATCCTAATTATAAACAATCTGTATTTATTTATTTAGAAGATATATTGGAAAAATGTGTATGATATTGTAGTAAATGAAATGAAAGAGGCACGGTTATATAAGCAGAATTGAAGTGCATATACGAAGCAATAAAAATGCAGAAATATCCCTCAATTTAATTAGTATTTAGCCATAAAGTATGGATATGATTTACATGTATGCGAGGCATAACATTCGTAGAAAGCCAACAATGTATTTAACGTCCGTTCATAAAGCACCGTATAAACACGTAAGAAAAATGACGGCCACGTTTAAATTGTTTGCAATTTGTTGATTACTCACGTTCAATATTAAACTTATATTTAATGCACATATTTAACTCCAAACGACGCTAAATATCAGATGGAATTGCCCGCAAAAATAATATACGTGCCACAACGCGTAAACACAGCGACGTATCACAATTCCACTTTACTTTGTTGACTTTATTATGTATTTCTCAATACCAATCGCCTATCATTCTACGTTCGTTAAATTCAACTATAAATACTACACTTTATCACACAATATTTTCTCTAGTTTATTCTTTATCATTGCTTTATTACGACTTTCATTCCTAAATAATGTTTTCTCCAACTCATCCTATATTCAAAAACCTATACATTGTAAATATATTATTTATATTCACATATCTTTATTTAAGTTATTAAAAAAAAAATTAAACAATATTCTTGATATCAAACTGTGTTTCAAATTTTTTAATATTTTTTTTATTTAAATTTCAAAGTATTTTCGAAATAGTATATTGTGCAACAAGTGCAGAAAGTCGCCTATTTCCCACGAGGTGTGAAAGTTTCACCTAGTGTTTCACAAGACAGGATTTCTTATCTTATTTTGTTATTTCTTGTCTTGTCTCGAAAAAAAAAAGGCAAGATATTTAAGCATATCTTGTCTTTCATTACTCTTGCATGTAAAAAAATTGTCTTGATTGTCATTTTCTTGCATATTTCTTATATTGCATAGGTTATAACATAGTCAGGGATTCCGCTATTCGCAAATGAACATATGAATATTTTTCTGTTTAGATGATATAAATATCATTTACCAAATATATATTTTATAATACAATTATTATTATTAAATAAATATAATATAAACAAAAAAAACCGTATAGCAGCACTATATTTTTTATAAGAAAGTATTTTGTGCCTTAACTCTAAAAATAATTATATTATTAAGCCAATAATTATTCCTAATATTACTATATATTTTTTAAAACGAGATTTACAACGTATTTAAGAAAAAAATATGTATTCATTTTTTAATAATTATATATTTTTGTACTTTTTCACATGTAGTTTCAAGTGCCTGTATTTTTTTCTACTTCAGTCCGGCATACCTTACATAGTCTATACAACAGCTTTGAATACCCAACACATTAATAAAATTAAAATTGTAATAATTATTATTTATAATAATTTAAGTAGCTGTACGATGTAGCTCTCTCCATTACAGTTGTGAATACGCAACACAGTTAACTCAAACTCAAATTATTATTATCTCATAAATTGCAAAATGAAACTTTAAATTTAAGTTGACATATAAGCATTTGGATTCTAAATTTAGATAAATCTAAAAATATCCACCCATAATTTAAACCTTCCCCTAATATATGGAATATTCAAAATTTGGGAATTTTAGATCTAAAAATAAAAGAGATGTCAAACATACAAATATTTATAATAATACGTCAAAATCTTTTTCCGTTTCCTGTTTAATAAACAAAAGCGACACATTTTTATTTTTAAATGTTGGAGCACCTGGTCAATTAAGGCTAATTATATCAGGAAGATTCTCATGTTGGCGGCATTGTTTTAGCCAACATAAACATTTGAAATAACTCGTCAATCATCTGGACTTGTAGTAATTAATTCAACCCCTGAAATCTTTGAACAACCCTTGTTTAAAATAAGACAGCAGTATTTCATTTCAGGGGATGTAGACAAAAATGCGCTATTTCGGAAACGGGTGGAATACTAAATTCTAAAGATAGACGTTTGAACTAGGGTTAATCTTAGGGAGACGCAGATATTTTCTTTGCAATATATAGGATTTTGTTACGCTATATATAGAATTTCCCATGTGGTTTATGTATACATTATTTTTTCATATATTACATTCATATTTATTTGTAAGTAATAAATAAAAAATGCTACAGCATAGAAAGTGAAGTATAATTTCAAAGTATTTTTTTTGCATATTCCATATTTATAACAACTTTTCTTAGGTTATTAATTATTAAAAATTTGCTAACTCGAAAAACAATATTTGCATGATCAAATATTTTGCAAGGCGTTATTTTTAAAAGTACTGATCAATTAGTCGACTTAAGTATATTTTAAATGTTACCGATTCGAATACTAACCGATCGTAATGTATATATTATTTTTTGCATGATTAGAATTAAATAACATACATAAGTGTCCGAAATAATACTTATTTGTATATTACGGGACTAAAGTATAATATTTTACTAATAAATTATTTTAATTATTTATATTTTGTTAAAGTATAAAAGTTTTTAGTTGACATTTTTCTATTCCAATTCGTCAATGGTTTATTTTAATTCAAATATTGATTATTGTAATATATTAATATTTTTTAACTTTATTTTCTTTGAAAAAATATGAATTACCCATATGAAATGTGAAAAATGTTTTAAAACAGTATTATATTTAATTCTAAAACATAATTTTTTTCAGTGTACTAAATCTGAATTTATCTACAATTTTGTTTGAAATAGTTTTGTAAACCGATAGTGCAAAAATATAACAACAATAATAAAAATTTCACTTTGTTAATATCACTTTTTATTTACAAATTTTGTTACTAGTTTCAACCATTACGGTCATCATCAGAAAATGTGTACAATAATCATTACATGCGTATTTATACCAAACTAAGTAACAATACCGTTATAGACATCTGTTGAAGAGTTATTGGTATTGTTACTTAGTTTGGTATAAATACGCATGTAATGATTATTGTACACATTGTCTGATGATGACCGCAATGGTTGAAACTAGTAACAAAATTTGTAAATAAAAAGTGATATTAACAAAGTTACTGTTTTTATTTAACTACTTAACATGTATCACAAAGTAAAGGCTGAAATAATTAATAATCAAAATTTCAAATGACAACTGTTGTGAAATAATTTCATTATACATTCCTCCAATATAATTTTGTAAGGAGCGTTTAAATTCCTTAATACTTAAACAACAGTTTTGCTAAAATGTATAAAATATGTAATATCGCATACGTTTATACAAGAGCTCTATCCATCATATTTCCTATAATTTCATCTTCGTGTATATGTTCATATATATTATCTATAATTTTCAATGTTTGACCCTAGGTCGTTCGGTAGATACTGCACGATTACATGAACGTAAGTTTCCATGCATATTATAAATTCCTGAGGAAAAGTCTTGCAAAGGCTGTACCTATTTCGGAAAAGCATTAGCCACGCTCCAACCAGACACAAAATCTCTTTTTCTAAGAAAACACCCTGTAGATTCATTGTCAAGTAAATGCTGAATACAGTAATAAATACTCAACATTTGGTAGGCAGATGATACACTTTTCTTAGAATACTTAAACAGGTTCTTCAATTACTTCAAAATTCGACAAAATAAGATGCTACAAGCTACAAATAATAAGAATTCGTGTTTGGTACAATAGGTTGTAGCTTTAAAACTTTTATGGTTGAAGGCTCCAATTTTACTTAAATTTTAGATTTTAAATGTCAAATGAACTATTCAACATTGCTGTACAAATTACAATTAATTTTTTTTTGATTAAATGTTTATTTCTTCAAACAAAAGTTGGATCAAAAATTTATGAAATACCATTACTATTTGTTAATACCAGTACCAGTAGAAATATTTTTTTGAAAATAACTACATGTATACTCTATTTCCCACAGTTGATCTTTACGTCATCAATTGTTCATGTGATGCAAATCTTTGAGGGAAAGGGGAATTAATGAAATCATCTTTTCGAAATCATGTGATTTCCGAAGTAAATAAATATAAAAACTGACAAAAACTTAAAAAAAAATACATTTTTTCGTCTGATTTTTTTATTGTTTTACACGCGCAAAATGACAGTTGTCAATTCTTAGTTATGAAGTTAGAGTAACGGACTACTGCGTCAAAGGTTTTCAATTCGATTACGACTTAGTACTTTTTTTGACATCCTTTCTATTTTTCTAATGGTAATACTTAATACTACAAAATTAATACAATGTTTTGTAAAAAAATATTTAAATGAGAAATAATTAAAATTAAATAAATTACATCGAAATAGTACACAATGCAATAAATAAAATTATTAACAATTAAATAATCAACTGAATTAATCAAGAAATGTTTATAAACAAATGTGTTCCTAAGTCGGAATCGAACTGAAGACCTTTGATTCTGTAGTTCGTTACTCTAACTTCATAACCACGAATTAACAGCTGTCATTATAAAACAAAAACATGCAAAAAAAAATATTCTTTTTTGCAAATTTCACTGAATTATGTTAAATATATGAAATAATCTGTATTTAATAATATGTAGCAATACATGTAGTATTGTTCTGTACAATATGATGACTTAGTTGTTAGCCGGACAGTTTTTATTTACCAAAAATTGTTTTCCCATGTTAAATGCCTTTGACAACACTTTTTTGGAACACACGGTATCACACCCAACTGACAACTCTACCATTAAAATGCAAGTCAACTATCTTAAATACATGTCGTCTTGTTCCACTTAGAAATATTGTATAACGTTTGATAGTTTTGTAGTAATGTGATACAGAAAGTATAAGTTTTATTCATGTCTACAGATTTATATTTTATTTTCTATGCACTATTTGAATTTTATTTTAAAGGGTCAGCAATTTAAGTCACGAAATCCACAATCCTTAAGATAATTTGCTAATTCAGTTTGCGTGCACAACAAGTGCAGAGCCGTACTGCAATATTTCCCATCGCACAGTCTGAAGGAATATGTATTTAATACAACCCTGTCCAACAATTTGAACTAGTTTAATATAATTAAATAATTTTCGAAATTTCGAGTAACACCAGTATACAAATTTATGATAAAAAAATAATTCTTTTTATGGATAATAGTTTTGAGGTATTGTATACATATGTATAGCTTTCGGGCATTAAAAAGTGTATCATTTTATAAGCATTCCTACATTGCGTGTAGGCAGAGGAATTATATTTTTTACTCACCTCTCTTCTGCATGAAGGTAAATAGATCATCTAAGAATTCTTTTCGTTTGGGATCATCGTTGATCTCGTAAAGCTGAAAAAAAATAACAATTATTAATTATTGAAAGCATATATTAACAATAAACGTATATTTCCCCCATAATGCAATATTTTGATTTATTAATAAATTTTTTGATTGCAGCACAGTTTTAAAAAAAGTACTCATAAATATTATAGTTCTCGACAATCATTGGTTAAATTGAGTGTATCTATTTATTTTTTCTACGACCATTAAGATATTTGCTTATTGTATGTTTATTACTGCTACCGATACATATATTGTATACACATTTTCATTTCCCAAGGTAACCATAGACAATATAAAGTTATAAATTCATATCTCACAGTTCTGTCAAAAATCGTATTATAGGAAGTAGTCTAATGAAGACATCTTTAGGAAATAATATCGTGGTTGTATAAAAAGTATAGTGTACAACTCGCTTGGAAGTCCATTTCATACTAGCATGGAATAAGTATCATTCCATGCTTGTTGTAAAATATACAGCCTGTTGAGTTTTTCGTGCAATACAAGTTAATATCCGATTATTAATTCATAAACAAATTTATTATACATACAATATAATTTTGTTTTAATATTATACCATCACATGTAGCAAATATATTACCATTTATAAATAATAGTAATATCTATAGATTAATAAAGACAGTTTTTCATATAATTTTAAAATCATGTCAGCCGATATGTTAGTTACTATATAAAAATGAACAATGAAAATTAATATATCTTTTAACTATTCATAGACAGATCTCATTAATAATATGTAACGATAAATTTATTGCTAGTATTACATACTTTGGAAGGTGTTTCCATAGATAATAAGAATGAAGAAAGTGTATATATTATTGGGTGTGTAAATAGTGTATTATAGCAATGAATATAGCATAATGCGATGATTGATAAAGTGTTTAAGAACCACGAACCGTAACAAAACAGTTGGGATCCAAACAATAGCACTAACCACGTTCAAATTGTCTATACGTCTTGTCAGGCGGGTTTAATTGATTGCAGTGAAAAAAACCAAGAAGGCGTGTAAGTTTTATTAATTTTTCATCTTGTGCCGTCGGCAAATTAAAACGTTGATGATCCCGGATTAATTAATGTGTTTTATCCAGGTAATTGCCTACTTGGATCTGACCATTTTTCACAGGGAGTTTTTATAAATAAATAAATTCTTTTTGGAGTACATCAATTTGAGATGTTAACTAGGTTTGAAAATGTAATTTAAATAAGGCCGACGGGAACGTTTCGGACGTAAACTTCTCTTTAATGTGTATTCGAAACCATTTAAAATACTACATCAATTACACTCCTTAACAAACCTAATTTAATTTAAACTCTACTTTAATATCTAACTCATAAGTAAAGATTTCTTGCAATTGCATATATTGTTTCTATTTAGAATATTAACAAACTGTTTTTATATGTTCACGTATCATCAAAAGTTAATTCCAAATATATTTAAAAAATATTGCATATTTTGCATTTAATGATACTTTAAAAATTTTGTATTTTTGTGCATATTGTAATACTTTTTTCAAAACCAAAAACTTTTTTTTGACAAATTTGGTATTTTTAAACAGTACCTACATTACAGGAAATATAATTTTGTTGAACTTTTAACATATGAGCTTTTATATATTTTTAAAATGTACACATAGAAACTATTACAATCGTATTTCATTTATATCTCTATCTATTATTACTACATATATTTCCAAGTAATATTAATCTCCCGAGTGCAAAAATTTGAACTCGTTCGAGTCTGACAAAATTTTAGATTTACGTATTTTTATTGTATTTTATTATAAAAGTGAACTCGAAATACGGACTATTATCTCTACACAAATTAAAAAAACACTAAATTTTCGTGTTTAATAAAAATTTAACTAAACTTTAACTTAACTACATATGTTTCGGTTTCGGCTAAAAATCGTGTTTCGGTAGGTCACTACTTAATTTTTTTTTTTTTGTATATAGTTTCATTCGGTTGAAATATCAACTACTATATAGTATATTAGTAGAGACTTTACGGTATATAACACTTAATTATATTTAGAGTATATATGACTTCGTTTAATTAAGATTATCAGCACAATAAATAGGATGATAAATGAATTTTTCTATCTTATTTTGCTTTCATTGTTTTGGCCAATAAGGATAATTAATGATTGTTATATCATAAATTTCGAATGACTGGACGTCTGATATATTTGCAAAGTTAAATTATTACACTAAGTTCTATCGCATAGATAATTAATACTAGCAAACCGTGTGACCGTATAGATACAACGCGTACTCATTCAACGATAAAGTACATTGACATTCATTTTTATTTTTAAATATCTCTACATGCACAAGAGATATGAAAAATTTTACAAAAAATAATTAATACCGCTAGGAAAAAATATCCTCAGTATAATTTTTTAAGGAGATTTACTGCCAATCTTAAATCATTTAAGGTTTTGGATGTGTAAAGGGCGAGGTATCAAGTAATTTGACTAAATCGTACCCCGTTTCTTAAATTAATCATTTAATCTGTTATATACACTACGCGGCTAAATAAATTATTTAATATACGAAATTAACATTATCTTGAAGAAAAATGAAAAAAAACTTTGCCTCTCTAATAATATATTTTTTAAATTTCTTTTTAAACATGTGGTACAATTTGCCTAATAAAAAAAATTGGACACAAATTTAAAAATCTTTAGAGAGACAGAGTACCAAGTTTCAACAATTTGACAGTGTTTTATTTATTTTGAAAATTTTTAAATTTAAGACGTTTTTAATGGTATTATTACACAGCATTTCAAAGACTAATAGTGAACTCCCTTAAGAAGAGGGTTATCCCAAAAAATATAAAATAACACAAAATAGTTTTCGTTCATAATTTTCTTAAAAGATATATAAACAGATGATACAGAGATCATACCTAACATTAAACGTCAAACTTAAAATTATGTAGTATAACAAGAAAAGTACGTAGAGTGTTTATTCGTTTTTGTTTTGTGTAAATATTTCTTAAGAATGTAACTACAAGCTTGTATGCATGAAATATAATTGAAGTTACATATAAACAAGAAAATATTAACTACCTTACTTCACATTTCGTCCGCAAGAGCGATCTGAGTCTATGATTTTCAGGAACTTAACATGTATACTTCATTATATATAATTAATAAAAAAAATGTTTCCTCATCAAATATATCATATCAAATATTTATTTTATTCAACCCGTTAAAAAAAAAACGATTAATAAAAATCGGTAACCGACAGTTTCAACAAAATTTTAATCGATATTTTTAGGCCAAAAATACCTGTAACCGTTAACCAAAAAAAAAAATAATAATAATAAATATTTTAAAAATATCAGCGAGAAAAAAAAAATTATATATTTTTTTATATCTGTTATATTTGTATTTCAATATGTATATATGTCATGAAAATTTCTACAATTTACATTTTATTTGGAAGTCATAAAAACAGGTAGTCTCTCTGTCAGCTTTAGTCATAAATATACAATTGAAAAATTATTTTTTTGTCAATATTAATGTTTGATTTTGTAAGCAGCTAGAAACATAATTGTGTTGTTTTTTATTATTATTTTTATAAACCGATATATTAACCGGTTTAAATCGGTTTCCAATTTTTAAAAACCAGTTTTCGAACTAAAACCGTTATTTTTATAACGTTCTCAATATAAACCATTAACCAGTATTTTTTTCGGTTACATGCCTTGATTTTATTATAATAGTACAAAAATTAATAATTGTACTTGTAATATGTCCTACTTGTTTCCATTAAAAATGGCATTAAAATTCAAGTAAATTATAAGATATGAGACACATTTGTCGCCCAGTTCCTTGCGTGAATGTCGTGTAAATAAAACATGATACAACAATATAATTTTGTATCTATACGATACAACTTACTAGAACTATTTCCGCTTAGACTGATATGTGCTTCCAGTCGGTATAAATGAGTGTATGGTTATTACCTAGATAAAGCAAATAGGTGTAGATACTACAGTCTGTTTAGTAATTTGCCTGCTGCATATCATTCCACTCCGTTGAACTTTATATGCACAAAGACAATGCACACTTATAGAAAAATAAATAGTTTTTTAATTGTGTGACCATTGCAAACAAATGCAGGACAGTACTTATTTTATTTCTGAAAAAATTGCAACTTTCTTTTTATTTAATTATTTTTGCCATCATTTTTCTCAACTATTGTATTGTATTGAGTTTAATACTTGTAGCCGAAAAATTAATAGGTGTTTGGTAAAAATTCTTGCAGATTTGAAATCAGGGATGTTTTCTACATATATAAGATGATTTTTAGATGCGACAATTTATGGCAAAGTCTTTGTATGAATATTCAAAAAATGACAGTTATTTTAGCTTGTCAAATATTTTGCCTTGTATTTACAGGGGTGTATTTTGAAAACTAGGGTGTGCAAGCTAAAAATTCTGCCAGATTTGAAATCAGAAACCAATACATTTTTATATATTCTAATTTTTTATACCGATATAATTTTCTGTAAGATTTATATACAAATATTTAATATATACGGCACAGTATATATTACTTACAAAATTTTGTTTCTACGGCCACTTATATAAATAGTCATTATTATACAACTCATAAGTTATAAGTTATCTAAGTGTCACATTACATACTATAGTTTTATTTGGTTGTAAATAGTTTCAATGTATTATTTAGAGGTTGACAGTTTGATATAGTTTTATAGTTTTTATGTTTTGTATCTGACGCTATTTACTAGTGATGTGTCAATTCTTTTAATGTGTGATCGTGGTGTAATCGAAAAACAGTCACATAGTGGTCGTAGAAAACTCTTGTGTAACTTTTTCACGCGTAATATTTATCTTACAACTTGCATTTCTAGACTAGTGATACAAATAGCTATTTCTATAATCTGAAAGCGTGATTGGTGGTCGTCGTGGCGGAGAGGGGTTTATTTATTCTGACGTATCGAAACTCATTCGTTTTTGTTACGGTAAATTTTTGTTTAGTTACTATTAAATTTAATTATGTCAGTTTCTCGAAAAAATAAATATTTACGATTTTCAACTAAACAATATAGATACATTAGTAATACCTCCTCAAAATAAAACAGCGTTGTACTTCTCTTATTAATTATAAAATCGAAAATTCGGTTTTAAAATAGGCCGAATAAGCCGAATACCCAATAGTGAAAATATGGCCGAATAGGCCGAATACCGAATAATTATCCGGCTTCGCTCCCATCCCTAATTTATAGTAAGAATGAAGAATTGAGTACTCGGTAGTCATGGACATTTCTAGTTCTGTTTGGCAGTACTGTACTTGCAATTGGGCACATAATGGCAAATTAAAAGCTACAAAATAAGCTGAATAGACCGAATACCGATAATTATTCAGTTTCGCTCCCATCTCTAATTAATAGTAAGAACGAATAAATGAGTACGAGTTAGTCCTGAACGTTTCTGGTTCTGTTGGCCAGTGCTGTGCTTGCAATTGGGGACATAACGACAAATTGAAAACTACCAAATCCAATCTCTAATTAATAGTAATAACAGAGAAATGCATACTCGGTAGTAGTGTCTGTTTCTGGTAGTGTTTGGCAGTGGTGTTGGGTGCAATTGGGCACATAATGGCAAATTGAAAGCTACCGATGGCTGATAAGCCTGGGCTAATCGTCGTAATGTGGTGTTAAACTCGCGTCGGCCATTGTTGCACGGGGTTGCGGAGGTTAAACACGGTCATTAATAACCCTGCTTAACTAATCTGTCTGCCGTGGCCATCTATCTTTACAAGTTACTTTACCTCTGGGCTCCTCACAACACGGCTATGTGTTGTAGTTGTTCATGCAGGTACTCTCTATAGTGTAGCAGTATACACATGCCCAACACTCACATGCCCAACAACACTACATCCCATAGATTATAAATTACAAATTATGTTATGTATTCGTATTGCTGGGTTAATTATTATGGGATGTATAGGTAATTAACACCCTGATATAGGTGCACCAGTACCACACTATCCGCTCGAACATACATCTCTACGTACATCGAGTTAAAAAATTCAGTAATGAAATTAAAATTATTTAGGTATTTTATTTTAAATACAAAAATATAGAAATTATAGAGGCTTACTCTTTTATACGGTACTTATATAAGTATAATTCGGTGAAAAATGAGAAAAACGAAAAATCTATAATTTCAGTTTTCTGATCGGGAATTTTTGCTCCAAAATTTAACTTAAGTACACAAGAATACTCTAATTCCAAATATTTAAACAGAATTTCATTATCTGTTCCCATTCTCGAGATATTTGAGTTTAAAGTTATACCTAAAAAAAACCTAAAAGGTTTTTTAGGTATAGTTTTTAACTCAAATATCCCCTTAAATTGTTAGGTTTAATATTTCAGCAGCATTACTATTCGATTCTACAGGCAAAATTATACAAGTATACCAATTTTCAGGTTTTTAGCTTAACAGATAGAATTCCTGCAAGAAAAATTCTGAAAATGGCCAAAAATCAGAAAAAATGTACAGGTACCATCAAAAACCTATTTCTTTAGGTATTGCCAAAACTGTACTTTGAACACAAATATCTCGAGAATGGTAACATAATTCATTTCGGTTTGAAATTTGAAATCAGCGAATCGATATTGACTTAAGTCTAGAACCCTTAAAGGAGTACACGTAAAAACCTGTTTCATTAAATTAAAAAAACTATTTTTTTAAATATATTCCTTAAGGGGTCATTCTACGACTTCGATGATCGATTCTACTGGTAAAATTACATAAGTGTGCCAAATTTTAGATTTTTATTTCTACAGATACAATTTTTATGAAAGTCAAACTGAAAATAGCCTATATAAAAAAAACAAGATTCCTTAACCTTTTCTCGATTCATAAATTTAAAAAAATATGTACAAAAATTAAGGGCCGAATCATTGGTTAATAAAACAGTATCACATTGAAAAAGTAAATAAAATATATTACAACTTATATTAGTTTTTTGATACGATATAACACATCCTAGTTTATAAAATATACTCTTGAAAAATCAATATGACATATGGAACTTATTATAAACCGGTCATAATTTATTCATTTATATGTAAATCATGTAATAAATTATTTTTATTGTTAAAAATTACGTTGTATATAAAGAAAACATCGCAGATTTTACACCCAAAAGATTTTTTTACGTACACTTCCTAGTTTTTAAAATATACCCCTGTAGAATCAATATGACATATGGAAAATATTATAAATTGGCTACTATTTATTCATTTATGAGTAAATTATGTACTACTTTAGTATTGTTGTTAAAAATTACGTTATATAAAAAAGAGCAAGAGCTTTTTGCATTCACCCTCTACGTTTTTAGAATACCCCCTTGTAAACATATTATTTGTATTAAAATGTAGAAATCACCCCTTAGATTTCGTAATGTACCCCTGTAAACTTCCTAGTACATATCTACATATTTTAAACAATAAAAATTTGTTACCAATATATGTAAATAACAAACAAATTTTGTTTTAAGTAAATGTTAATTTAATAGCTTTATTTCAAACATACTAATATTCGTTCACCGTTATCACACTTGATAATTTATCTATTTACTCAACCATGTATCCTTTATTAATTACTACCTCACCTAACCTCAATTGTTATCAATAAAGTCACTAGCCTCCTATCTATTTAATTGCTGAAAAACATGGCTACACCCGCATATACGCCGATAGTTACCCTTTCAAGGTGCCACGCAACCGCAAACCGTTAAGGATTAGCCATTAGAACTTAATCCGTGATTCACCAACCAGGTCCAAACATCGAAGGCGATAGAGCATGGATAACAATCCCTAATTATCCTGCAAATGCCTCCCCATTGTCCTGGCACAATGGAGGTTACGGCTCTGCACACGCGGTGAAGTTTCCAGGGTCGAGTCAGCGCCTCCCGTCAAAGATTATGGAAATCGGAGTATATTTAGATACAAAAGGTGTAGCTCAACACAATATAGGTCATACAGGTAACTACAATGCATTATGGACTGATTGTTGTGTATAATAGTGGATATTGTTATTAAAATTTCGAGTAATACCAGTCGATATCTTTTCATAAATATTGTAAAAAATTCTCACATTTAAAAATTAAGTCAAAACTGAAGTGTAAAAACGTAAATCCCTTACTTTTTTTAGGTCCCATAAAATTCATATTGAAAAAAAAAGTAGATCATTAACAAATGATTTTGAATTGTTTTAATATAACTCTGTATATTCAACGATTTTTTTTTGAAAAATAGATTCATTTTAAAAGCTATTAGAACATTAAATAAAATATTTCATCATAAAAATTTACGTGGTATATATAAAAAAATATCTTGATTTGAAATATGCATTTTTTTTAAATAAACCTTTTTGGAAAAAATACTAATTGATTTAGGAATCCTTTTTGACTCAATTTGACGTTACTTCGCAGGATTTATGAGAAAATTTTACTGATTTACTTCATAGCTCGAATTACGAGGTTTGTAAATTAAGTTATAAGACTGGCAACATAGCGTTCGAACTTTTTTGTAAAGCAGTTTTTTCTTACGGGCCCTAAAAATGAGTAACGTCAATTTTAAATAGCAGTGTACCATCAGGTTTTGTTTCAGGCAGTACAATGAAAACTTTTACAAAACTTAAGTAGACCTACGGAGGACAGTGTTTTTCGGTTTTTTAGACATTTTCAGAAGGAAAATAGTCGATTAAAGATGAAGAACGCAGCGGAAGGCTTTCATATTCAGAAAATGATGAAGATGTCGACAGAATCTGGGATCTTGTGCAGTCAGAGCAATTGAATAACTGGGAAAGAGTTAAATTTGATTTTTTGAATAATTCGTTGGGGATGAGAAAAATCTGCGCAAAAATGGTTATAAAAAAAATGAGATTTTAACGAGTAAATACACATTCCTGTGGCTCTTCAGCCTCCTTATTCGCCTGACTTGAGTTCTTATGACTTTATTCTCTTCCCAAGATTGAAAAATCACCTCAGCACAGTACCGTCTCCAGCACTGTGTGGCTTCCCAAGGAAGTTATTTTGAGGGAGACAATATTGAATTGTAATTCTATATTTGTTTGATTATTACACGAATGACAACAATTCAAACATAATTTTTTTTATATCAACAGAATGTTATCATGACTATACTACTAAAAAATTAATAAGAATGAAACGAGGCATTCTGATTGGGTAAAAATGACGTCTGTGGAATAAAAAAAACATTCCTGAAGTTAAATCTGTACTTATTTTTAATGTAAGTGGATTATTTTTAAGTACGAATTGGCAGCTTGTAGAGTCATAAAATTATAATAACATGAAACGAAAAAAAAATCCTTTTAATAAATTTCGTTGAATTATATTATTAAAATGAAGTAATCTGAATTAAATAAAATGTAGGAATACATAGACATTATTATTTTTTGTCGTTATGAAAAATTTGGTTCTAACCGTTAAAAAAACATCTCGAATACAAATTTATAAGAATTTTTCCGGCGTACTTTTAATCGTCATATATAAAAATTGAGGAAATTATATTCTTAAACTTGTATGTAAGTTAATATGGTAGACAAATTATGTAGATAATATAGTTTAGTGTTGGAATAACATTTAATATAAAACATATAGAGATTAAGAATGCTTACACATGTGTATATTTTTAAATGTGGCAGCCGATGATATATGGATGTTGGTATCAGATATTTCAAGAAGAGTTAATAAGATATGTATCCTTTAATACATTTTTATAATTGCTAGCCCGAATAAATTTATTCAGTATTAATATATCATCACGTGATTTATAATGACCAATAAAAATTCATATCTTCACCCTCACACCTCGAAACAATTACAGCACTTTTGTTGTGGAGTGTACAACCTACACGATTCATCCATCTTGTGTATCGTTGACACATTCAAAATTAAAAACACTGAGTTGAGCCCCAGTGGAGCGGCACACGGGCATGGGAGAGCCCGGCCACGTGCCGCTCTGCAGCGATGAGGTGTTGACAGCCAACGGCTAAATGGTTTGATTGCATTTCTTCTATCGGGACTCGAACCCGGGTAATTAACGCGCAGGGGGATTTCACGGCACGGGGATTTATTGAGCCTGATGACAGCTCGATTGTTAACGAGAATGGACTCCCATTCTATTTTTAACTGCACCAACACTAGCTTTACAAAATTTAATTCTATAATTGTTAATAAACTACGGATGCACTATAAAAATTTTGCAGATATTTTATATGTTCACCGATATTAAAACAATTTTTCATAACGAACTATAAATCAGGGTTGCCAAAATTATGATTTATTTAAAAAATCAAAAAACGGTGATTTTTTTTAATTTTTAAGAATATCTAAGTATTAAAGAACTTTTTAAATTGTTTTGAAAGGAATATTAATACTTTTTTTCATAAACACCAACGAAATCTAAAATAAAACCAAAATTATTCATCTGAATAAAACTAGGAAGAGTAACTTTTTGTTACACATTTAATTAGTTATTTTTCTTTCTTCTGTTATGACAATTAAAGTGATAAAATATCATATAATTTAAAGATATTATTAAATATAGATCTTATTTTGGTTGTTATTAATAGTTTTATGGCAAATAAAGACAATTTCATTATACTTTAATAAATCATGATTTAAAATCATATATTCGTAATTTCCTGCTTCCCTGATTATTTTAGATAAAAAAGCTTCAAATAAAAGTTGTAGAGCAAACGTTTATCTTTCAAGTTAGGTTAGTTTTATTATTATCTGAAATTACTGTTTGAAGTGAACGATATTACACAAATTAATTTTGAATTTAAAAAGTTAAAACGGAATAAAATTGCTATATTTTTTATATATTTTAATATTAAAATAAACTAATGTAATTAACTTGACAAATAAACCGTTAAATATTTGGTAAATTTTGTCTCAATTCCAAGGGTACTGCTATTTTTCGGCTGATTTATATAATTTTCATATTAATTTTTGAGATTATAAGGCTCTTAAAATTAAATTTGTATATTGATTCAGATGCAAAATTTTATTGATGATAAAAAAATGTTACAAGATCTGCACATGTTTTCAAATTCTACAAATGTGTAATATCAGTTTTTTTGGTATGATAAAAGAAATAGTGTGTTTTTAATTTAAAACAGTCTTCTCAAATATCAATTAAGCCGAAAGTGATATAAAATATTTTAATTTCCTTTGGAACAAAAAACTTTATAGTTTCACCGTTAGTTTTTTAAGCCACACATGGAGTCTGGTCCAATTATTTTTCTGGGTATACGTGATATTAAAATATGGATAAAATTATTATAGACTTTTTTATACATCTGTTTGGAAAATTAATATTTCTAGGAAATCGTAAAATGTAGAATCCATTTGGGAATATTAGCCTAGCTATTGTAGTCTTCAATAAAACCTTTTTGTATTTGCCGCTTATGGTGGGCGATAAAAAACAGTTTAAATCCGCTCGTAAAGTAGCAACTGTGTGGAGTGGTACGTCTGAAGATTGCAAGAATCGCATTTGTAGATATACAAAGACATCGATTGCATCATTTCCGGTTCAATCTGCCGTGTGATACGGATTACCGGAACTCAATTCCGGCTTTCCGGTTGGAGACTTCGTATATCAATCAACGCGATAATGATAGTGAATGGACAGATTATCTACATCTACACCAAACGGGATAAATACAAACACAATCTTACAGATAGTTTCCTTCGATACACACACTCATGTCAAAATATATATATATATATATATATATATATATATATATATATATATATATATATATAAAACAACATTTTTGAGCTTAAATTCAACATGTACTTTTGTTTGTTGTGCTTAATCCCAGTAAAGTCAGAATAACTTATACGGCAATTAAAAAAAAATACTATCTTTCAATCAGCAAACTAACTTATAAAAACAAATACCCATTCTCAAAAATTTGGTTTTATATGCAAATTTGTAAAGATTTTATCATACACACCTAAGTTTTTCAGATATACCTCTGTAAAATTAAAAGCTAAATGGTATTTTCAAACACCTATACGTACATCTTGTAAAAATAAATTATATACAAAAATCCCAATGGTAGCCTTTTAAAACGTACACTTGTGTGTTAAAAGCATCAGTGAATTTAAATTTGTAAGAATTTTTAAA
The DNA here is from genome assembly GCA_035578165.1 of Stenolophus ochropezus. Classification (NCBI taxonomy): domain Eukaryota; kingdom Metazoa; phylum Arthropoda; class Insecta; order Coleoptera; family Carabidae; genus Stenolophus; species Stenolophus ochropezus. Next base: position 706,257 of record JAQOWZ010000043.1, read on the forward strand.
GTTCATCCCTAATTTTTAAGATACACCCCTATAAAGTAAAAATAACGTAAAAAAATATTATCTAAAATGACAATCTTCAAACAACTACTCATTAGATCTTGTAAAAAAATTATCATTTTCAAAAATAAGTTTAAAAATTAAAAAAATGACCATTTTATAAAAACCTTTACATAAATAATTTTATGTCATTTATTACCAATTAAAATTAATAATAATTATTCCATAGCTGATGTGGAGAGTACACCACATATACGTCGAGAAATGACCCAGAGAACAACCAGCAAAGCACCAAAATATTATATTCTATCTAATATCCCCTGACATCAACGTTCCTGTTGATATATGGCCAAAATTTTAATTAAAGTGATCAGATGAAGTTATAATCATCATATATTACAGCGCCATCTCTTTCTACTTGAAGCTGCTTAGCATAAAAGACAGAGACAGCTACACAAGTGGTGATTCCTGATGGCTTAAGACGGACTAATTTATACGTATGTGTAGGTGGGAAAAAAATAAGATTAATTCGATCTCAGATCGAAGATCAGGTGATATATTGATGGGTGCGGCGTTTCAGATGCTTCAAAGCTTTTGTTCTTTTCTTTTTCTTATTGATTATTCGTAATTAATTTGAGGGAAATCGAAAAATGTTGCATTGGAAAGGTCATTGGCTTTCGTTAAAGGGGTGAAAATTTAGGGGCTGTAATATAAAAAACTTTGCCGAGTTGAATTCAAGTTCTAAATCAATTTTTTCTTAATGAATTTTTTTGCCTTTAGAAAAATGATATTTACAGAAATAAGTACATTAAATTTAACCAGTGATAGAATTCATCGAGAGTATCAATATTTATTAATAACTTTTTCGAAATATATATTTTTTAGCATTTTTACTCCCCCATAAATTAACGAATCATTCAAGTTAATATATAACATCTAGCTAAACAAAAAATATATAAATTATAATAATTTTACTTATCATTTAGGCTGAGGAATTTGTATAAAATAGATGAGTTATTCATATGTTCACAAAATTTGATATATGATGTCACTTAAAGTAAGTAAATTTAAAAGATAAAACAAATATGAAGTATTTTTATGACAAAATTAAAAAAAAAAAACAATTATATAAGGAATATATTTGCATGCAGGAATCAAGGTAAGTTCGGTTCCGGTTTTAGTAACACCAAAAATAGCGTTTTTTTGTTGGTCATACAAATTTTATGAAGGAAAATTTAGATATGAAATGAGTTTAAAATGTTCTGAACTGCAATAACAAACTAATTTTCAAACTACATATTGACAAATGTACCGACTGAAAATGTATATAGAATATATTACTACAATGGCGGGAGGTAATGTGTTGGACACATCAGATTTTTTCAAATAACTTGATAAATAATGATTATTAAAATCTTTAAAAATGTCTGCCTGAATAGAGAGAACACGATTATTGTGCTTAATAAGTTCTATTTCTATGGTTAAATATAATGCACTTATTTCTGTTACCTCTTGTATAAATGGTAATAACTAAACCATAGTATGTATGTATTTATTTACATTTATTTTATAAGTGTCCGTTATATACGTTTTTTTAAATTTTATATATCCTCAGAGATGTGAACAGTTCGAAAATATTAACGCAAGTCGTAAGTATTTAGTACGAACAGATTGATTTCAGAGAATAGATAATATTTTGGTGCCTTAACCTGTAGTAACAATGATTTTTTCACAGGCTTACTAATTATATAAATAAACAGTGTAAGTATAATACTTTTTGTTCGTTAACCGGTACTTATTTACTTTATTCATTAGTACACAACTGCTAACTTGAACCTAGTTTCTTTCCTCGGTCAAATACTTATCTTATAACACAAGCCAACAATTTAAACTAACCTGCTTGAGACAGAGATTAAAATCCATATTCACCACTTGTTACCACCTTGAATTTTGGCTTAGCACTGACAAATTTACAACCTGTAAATGCTAGGTTCCATCCCTTGTTACCTGCAGAGTTCCTGGTATTTACCTTCTGGTTACAATCCGATTATAAGTCTTATGATGAATAATAGAACGGAGTGATATCATATTTATAAATGTATAATAATAAAATTTATTAGATTTTTATTATTTTTCTATGTATTGTTGAATCGCAAAAGATATTATTAATAGTTTATAAATAAAGGTAATAAAATACTCCTATCCACAACCTTGAGATTTGGTCGTCATATGTTTTATTACAAATGTCATACTTCATTTTTATTTTCTATTTCCCTTATTAACCATTATTGGGTGTGCCTACTTCGCACATATCGATAATAATAAATTTATAATTCTTATATGATATTTCAAAATCATAAAATTTTAGTAAGTACATTTTTCCTATCCTAAACTCTATACAAAATTTGTATTTAATATTTTCCAATTGTGTACTTTAAATCTAGATTAAAGTATTATAATAATATTGTATTTTAAATTCAATTTGCTACTTGAAAAGAGATTAAAATATTAAGGGATTAGAGAAATACAGTTTTTGAAAATTTTCTTTTAAAGGAACAAGAGAAAAACTTAAACTAAGTAAAGTGTGGGGTTGTAAATTCAAACGTCCCTTTCAAAAAATATGTATTGATTATATAATGAGTGTCAATTTTATGTTATCGATAATATTATCTCTACGAAATAAACTTATTTTTGTACTTCTGATTCCGAATTATGTTTTCAAATTTCTCTTTCTAGAACTATATGTATGAATATATTGTAGTAAGCGTTTACCAGATGTCATGACACATAAAAAATTATAAATAAAATAATAATTAAAATCTACTAACAAGATATCAATTAAATTTCGCTGTAGACTCTTCAAGAATTTTTTTCTATTTTTTAAATATGTCAATATAATATACCTACTGCAGGTTGATAACCAGTACCAATAAAATGCAAGCAAAACGAAACAAGTATTTTTTCAATTGAATGTCTGTAAAATCTGTCTGTCCCATTTAGCATATTGGAAACATTTTTGATAAATCACTTTTTATTTTCGTGCATCAAAAATCGATTGTAGAAAAATAAATCAGTATAAAGCATTATTTATATTCTGAGATCCAATTACCAAGTACATTAATTACCGATTTTAAGAGCACGAGACAGAGAGAGATGAAGGTATAGCTTACAAGGTTAAAGAAAAGGATGAGATTAAACGATTTTTACATCGTTTTTTGTGGTATATTGTGAACGACCACACATGCTATCCTAATTATATTAAATAGATTTGAATGTTTGATAAATTGATGTATTGTCTACGCAGGAAGTGGATTTGAATTTTAAATTGAACTGTATCGAATATTACATTTCAAATAAGATTCTGCGAGATATATGTATACATAAAAATATGTAAAAAAGTATTCCTGAGTTTAAATCAGAAAGATTTACTAGCGTGCAACCTTCAATTTTATATTTTTAGCGTAAAACTGTTTTTATACACCAGAAAGAATGCAAAAATACCCATTTTTGTACAAAATTTTGTTTTTTGAGAATAGATAATATTGATAGATTTCGATGCACTGATTCAAATTTTCTAACACAATTTAATCATCTCTTTTCGTTCTTGAGATTTTTGCTCTCAAAGTTGCACCTCAAAAAAGTGTGTTTTTTGACATACCTGTAAAATGGGTAGAGACACAATCTCAACGATTATACCATTCGATTATACTTTAGAATTTTCTCGATTTTCGCCGATTTTCGTTTTTTCGATCCAAAAATTGTATAAGTTGGAATAAAAATCTGAAAATTGCAACACTTACGTAATTTTACCCGTAGAATCGATTGGTGAGGTCGTCTAGGTCGTATCTCAACTCACTTGAACATAAATATCTCGAGAACGGTAATAGATACTTGAATTCAGTTTGAAAATTTTGAATTAGCATATTCATATTTACTTAAGTTGAGAAAATGAAAAATTTCGGAGACAAAAAGTTTGCGAGCGAAAAACTGAAATTAGAGGTTTTTCGTTTTTCTTAATTTTCATCTAATCGTTCCAAAGAACGTATATATAGAGAAAACATTGTATATACCCTTTAATTTTTCGTCCTAAGTTGTGGAACACCCTGTATAAATTAAATGACCGGTAAAGAACTGATTGTAATTAAAAAAAAATATTAGTAAAAGAATTCTTAACGAGTATGAACTTTAAAATATATATTTGTTATTGTAATAAATACTTAATTTAGTCATACAAATACAGAAAGAGTTCGTGAGCTTTGTAGGGGTGGTGTGAAGCGATGGTGGTTGTGCGCTGGGAGGCCGTGATTGGTTTCAATTTGCTGTGCGCGAATCCTCCCCTCGCGTTGCTCATTAGAAGCAGGAATCAAAGGTGGCCGGTGTGTAATTATAAAGTATTTACCAGAGGCTGAGACAACGGCTCGCGCGAAGGCCGGGCGGCCGGGTCATTCATCATGCGCCAGGTTCATAGCGTATGCAGACACGCCGGACTATTCCCAAATCTAATTCAAAACATTATAGTATCCAGGGCAGAAAAGGAACTATTACTAAATCAAATTCAAATCCAGTGCAGAAAAGCGTTCAGATACATGCGAGTTTAATTTTTACGTACGAGCTTTTATTGGCGAGATATACACTATATTGTTTAGGAGACTACATAAAAAACTCTTGTTCTCGTTTTGTTATTAAACAATACGGAGAAGAGGGAACATCGGCTCATGGCTTATTAATTGGTTTTGAACGTAGAACATAGAAATAATTTTGCTTAAATATGATTGGTTTTGGTCAAAATGGCTTTTTTATCGAGATGTACACTATATTATTTTGCCGACTACACATAAACGTACACACCTAACCTATTCTAAGCAAATACAACCTAATCTAATCTAACCTAAACTAATATAACCTAATCTAACCTAAACTAACATAACCTAATCTAACCTAACCTAACCCACCCTTAAGTTAAGTTGGATTAAATTCGATTAAGATAGGTTGAATTAAATCAGGTTAGATTAGGTTAGATTAGTTTGGGTTAACCAAGTCTGCCATTTTTTATTTATGTTATGCAAAATAGTATTTTCTACAACTATTAAGATATTTGCTTGTTGTATGTTTGTTATAGCTACGGACACATAGTATATTGTAAACACATTTTCAATTTCCACGTTTACCATAGACAACGTTAAGGTATAAATTCATATCTCACTGTGTCAAAAATCGTATTGTTTAATTTTTGTTTTGTAGCTAGTTGCTAAAAAGTAGTGAAATGAAGACATCTTTATTATTAAAGTATAAATGAATTAGAAAATAAAAAAAACTTATAGATTTTAATTCAGGGATGTCTTCTAAGACCTACATATATAAATTTGAAAAATGACTAGCAAAAATTTAAAGTATAAACATCAATTACAGTATACCATAACTAAAAATACCTTGAGGTATATATATTACAATATCCTCTACACCTATTTTTGGGTGCAATAATCTAAACAGCATCTGAAGCTATTTATACAAAATGTGGCATTTTCGTAAGCCTGCAAAGCCATAATCCCGGAACTAGGGGATATTTTCACCCTTAACCCCGGGGTTAATTTTAGTCACCCTTAAATAGTTAATCAGTGGCGCCGACGCGAAGCGCTAATGGGGGCCAGCCCCGTCATTACCGCCGCATGAATAATGAATTCCTAGTTGTACGCCTATGTAATTACCTTCAAAATAAATGCCTAAGTGTTCGGTGTCTCTGTAAACAATATTTGGAAAGTAAACAGTTTTACAGGAACCGTTAGCTAAAGTGGAATATTCAGATGACCTAAACGTACAATTAACGCCCATGAAGACGTTTTATTTTCAGTCAGGGGTCACTTATAATTAAGCATATTTAATTACGGTGAAATATGTATCCTATAGTCATCAACCATTTTTTTTTCTTTAATTAATCCGTTCGTGAGAAAACTTACTTTTTAAATTAATACCACAAGTCTTTGTTACTATGAATTTATAATTTAAACTCTCCACGCCAGCTAGAGTTCCTGTGAGGTGATTTCTAGTACACGACTCTTACGTTATAAATACATAATTAAAATTATTTTCAATAACACACATTACTAAGGTAGTAATAATTATAATAATAATATATAGGGAATGATATTGCATTTGAAATTTTAAACTCTCCACCGCAGTTAGAGTGCCTTAGAGATAACATCTGGTAACTGTTCCTTTCAGTATAAATTTACTTATATTCATATTGCAATGTGTAATTAATAAATAATTATTTATAATATCACTAAGTGACTAGAATTTTACCGACAATTTTTGACACTTGAACTAGGCAAAACTACGATACAAATTTTGTCAGACGATGTACCTAAGCAACATTTATTCGTGAAATTACCACAACAATTTGCACTAGTGAAAATTGTCAGTGTAATTCAACTACGATTGGCTAAATTTCCAAAATACTGTGATTTAATTAAATGACAGATTATGACTGTATTTGTCATAAGTAATATAATGCGAATATAGAGAATAATGTTTTAGTCGAGTTGTCGTTACTTCGTAGGAATTTTGAGTAAATTTTACCGATTACATATTTGTTTGTTTATTTTTTTACATTTTTTTAAACTAGTAAAATGTTTAATTATTTGTCACATGTCTACGTTTTAAATAATCCTGTCATTGTATTATGGGAAAATAGATAAAAGCTCTAGAGACTCTTCTCGGGAACATTCTCCATGTCCATAGCTTTTGTTTTTGTTTACAAATAAGTTAAATGGGCTAAAAAGACCGATTTTTTAATTTTTAAGCTAATCAAATATAACTAGAGAGTTTAATAAAACCTGTCAAATTATTTTCAATTTATTCTCATTCTGTTATATTCAAACTAATAATTTTACCACAAAGAAGAAAGACAAAATAGAAGTAAATAAATGGTATATTTCTTCTTTGTCTTTTCCATGATATATGACGCTTTTTTCTCAATATTTTTGATATGTCAAATAAATAAAATTATTTTCAATTCAGTTTAATATTATACACAGTCGGAATGCTAGTGAAATTATCTTGACAAATACTTGGTCTTTTAGTGACAATTTATTTCAGAGATTTGTCCTGTTAAATTCTTTTCAGCAAATTGCCAAGCTACCAAGTGTTATATAAATAAAAAAATATCCAGCGTAATCAAACCTCTAGTGCTTTTACCATCGATTATTTTTCGAAAAAACAAAATGTAATCATGATGATTCTAGTATGATTTTATCAAAAATTATCATGCAATATAATTGAGTGAGAATGATGTACGAGTATATGGAATAATGTTGTTAATTTGATATGTCCTTTTGGAAGAAGTTAATATAATTTTGAGTGTGTGTCTGCGCCGGATTTATTCCCGGTGTGTCATTCCGTAAGGTGCACGCAGTGTGGGCGTTATTATATTGAAATAAAAGCAGCACTCAGGGTGGCTATAATGGATGTGAACCTGTATTGTGTCCTACAACATCTGCAGAATAAATATAAATAATTGCGTATGAATAAGAGGCTGAGATTTAAAACTAATTACCATATTACATAAAACTTCTCCCTTCACGGGACAGGAGTGCCCAGTGGCGGCTCACAGGCACGGAAAAAGGGGCACCAAGAATCACAATCACAAACGAGAATAGCTAATTTAAAATTGGCTTCAAAATTTTATTGATATCTCCTATATATATTAATATAAATTAATAAAATTTAATACGATGTAATAGCAAGGTAAAACCGTTTTTCTTGCTGGTAGGAGGCATTAACTAAGCCTGTTACCTCCTTGAAACTGTAAAAACTGTTCTTTTGTATATTGTACAACAGTTTATTTGTTATTCACTTGTAAATAAAATTAAAGTTACAACCAAATCTTGACAGTTACTAATTTTTTCAAAACCATAACTAAACATAATTTTCAATAAAGTAAACAATACTACAAAACTGACAGTTAACTTTACATGGGTGGGATTCTATAACTTCGGTTGCTATCATTTGGACTTGTCAAATCAATTAAAAATATCAACTACATAGTATACTTGCTATTTTGTAACAGTAAAATTTATGCGTACTTACATATAGCCATACATGTGTAAAGAACACTACAAGTCTACACTGAATGATTGAAGGAAATACGCAACTTTTAATCTTTATATAGTTTGAGAAAAGTGCCTCTTTCCATAGTGATCGTAGAAGAAACTATTTACAACACAATAAAACAATACATTAGTACAACATTTCTTGTTTATTTCTTCATTAGTCGTAATGTTTTAAATTAATTATAGTTACTTTTTCTTACTTATACTGCTATCATAATTTAGATAAATCAAAAATTCCCTAACTGTGCGAGCACGTACTTTATATACGGTCTTCCGCAATGAGACACTTAGATAACCTATATATTGTTCAACAATGTCTATTTACATGGGTGGTCGTAGAAAAAAATTTTATTTTAAAACAATTATTATTAATTTGTAACTTTCAGTAACACAGTTTAACAAATACTAATAATTATGCGTACTTTACACAAGGCCTTCTGTAATGTGATACTTAGATAACCTATAAGTTGTACAATAATGCCAATTTACATGAGTGGTCGTAGAAAAAAAATATAATTTCAAAATTATTATTATTAATCTACAACTTTTAGTAATACTGACTGATAAGTAAAATAATGAAAGGTAGACAATATGTTTGAAGTAAGAAAGGTGGCATGCCCCCGCCTAAAGTGTCCCCCGCGCCGCCACTGGCGCCATACACAACTCTTCACACATACAAGTGTCCATGAGTCAATCGTAAACATTATAACAATGTGTGGTGCTTAACGCGTGTACTTTATAGCCCCAGGTACAAGGATCAGAATCTTTCATCCCATCGCGCCGGGGTTCGTATTTGTCATTCCAAATTAATTTGTGTTGTTATTTGTTTTGGTCTCGTTATTGTTTTTAAATTTATTCACGTACCGATGAATCATGACACAAAAAATTGCGCCTCTATAACATTTCATATACATCTACTTTATAAAAATATATACACTTTTATTTCTCTGAAAGTATCTGAGGTACATGATTCCTGACCACTTTTACTTGCATTTTAGTGGTGAAGGTTGTCGCCTACAGCCTCTGCTATCTATAGCTTATAATGGATTTCGAACCACTCAAACACAAATTATAAAAGATAATTTTTTTGACGACAGTAAAACAGTGAATTTTCGAATAAATATTTATAGATCCTTTAAAAATATTTTTTTTATTATTAAAAACTACACTATATATGTAGAAAACTTCTCTGATTTCAAATATCAATGATTTTTAAGCGTACACCCTTATGTTTTTGAAGTACACCCCTGTAAAGTTCAAATAACATAAGAACATATTAAAAAAATTTCATTTTTTCTTCGCAGATTTTGTAATACAAATTAGAGAGCAGTAAAATTAGGTTATAAATATGTAAAAATCTTCCCGGATTTTAAATTCGCTTGAATTTTTATCCTGCACCCCTTAGTTCTTAAGATAAACCCCTGTACAATCCATATAACATAGGAACGAATTAAAAAAAATGATCATATCTTAAACATTTTTTCGTAGATTTTGTTAAAGAAATTACTTATTAGTATAAATTGGGTTATATATGTAGAAATCTTCCCTGAATTCATATCCGCAAGAATTTTTACTCTACATCCCCTAGTTTTTGAGATATATCCCTGTTAAGTCCATATAACATATGAACAAACTAAAATAATATCATTTCTTAACCATTTCTTCGTAGCTTTTGTAAAAAAAAATTACTTATTTGTAAAAGATACGTTATATATGCAAAAATCTTGCGTGAATTTAAATCTGCAAGAATTTTTAACCTACACCCCCTAGTTTTTGAGATACACCCCTGTAAAATCCATACAACATATAAACAAACTAAAAAAAAAAATAATTTCTTAAACATTTCGTCGTAGATTTTGTAAAACAAATTACACATTTGTAAAAACTGAGTTACATATGTAAAAAACATACCCGAATTTAAATCCACAAGAATTTTTACTCTACCCCCCCTAGTTTCGGAGATACACCCCTGTAAAGTTCATATACGTATAAAAGTTAAAATCTGTGCCCATATCGGGTAATTACGAAAGGACCAGATTGTCCCGAATCTGCATCCCTGTCGGCTGGAGTTCTGGAGTGGGCACTTCCGGTAGAATTGGCAACACGAGCCGCAACATTGTTGCCGAATGCCCGGTATGAATTATGAGCATCGGTGACATTTGTTAGGCGTTGTGTTGTGGAAATAGCTCTACAGAAATAGATTGTCTGTGGATTATTTTCTTTCTCACAAATGTTTATTAATTTTTTGTTGGATCAGCGTTTTATTACACTCGGGATTTATATCTGTAATAACTTTCAAAGAAGTGACAAGGTTTATTATTAATAATGATGCCTTTGAAATTTTAAACTCATACTTTTATTGATACTCCCACATATTTAAAAATAGAAAAATCAATTATGATTCATTTATTTCTTTTTTGCATTCTCTACATTAGTTTAAATGTATTGTCACTTTAACAACACTCTTTGCAAATAAATTCAATTGAACAGCCAGTTAAAAAAATATTAAGTATAATATTAAAAACTAGTAAAAGTAGTTGAAAACTACATATATTTAATTTTTATATCAACTGTGTTGAAAATTTTGTATATTTATACAAATTTATATAAATTTCAGGGTTGAATTTTGAAAACAAAAAGATATATTTCAAATCAAATCAAAAAATTTGAAATTAGTGTATCTATATTGTTAGTTATAGAATCGTATAGTATTATAAGTTTTATAAGACACGAATGGAACAATACGTTGTATAATACGAGTATAATATACTATTTTTTATAATTTGCTTCACTTATTTTATAAAAATCTTACAAAATTCAATTAAAAAAATAATAATGTGTAATCTAAGCATATGTGTAAAATATGTTAACTCTATTGAATGAAATTGGGCACATTTATCTGTCAAAATGCATTTAAAATATTGTGAAAATATTTACAAATCTATACGTTATGACTTACGAAATTTTAATATGCTTTTAAATTAATTTTGTTTATTCAGTTTTTCATACTCAGAAACAATATAAATTATATCAAAAACATTTAAAAATATTTGAGATTATTTATTTCACATTTAAAATGGGTTGCAGTTTTTAAAAGTACCAATTTTACAAAAACAAAAATATCAAGAATAGTTTAACAATATCCTATATTATTAAACTGATTTCGATATAACAATAGGGCAATTGTTAACGCATAGTATAAAAACAAATTGTTGTATGGTTTCATGGCGATATAAAAAATGCAACAATTTTAAAAATTTATAATTTTTATTGGTTGTTCTCTCTCTCTCTATACTATATAGAGTAAATTAATGATAAGTCACACCCGGTAATGGGTACAGAAGTTCAATGTCTGTACTGTAAGTATATAAATACTTATAGCATGAATTTCGAAACGCATAAACTAAGATTGATCAATCGTCAGAAACCAACATGTGATGTTTGATGATCATATGAATCACACATTTAATTACCTCTAAATAAACAATCAGTAATTAATTTTGCGTACTGCTGTAAATTCCTAGAAACTACGTCAGAAATTTCACAATATTAAATACATATGTCAGTTAAAAACTAAAATCACTAGTACATTTCTCGTTTTTTAACAATTATATATTTTAAAAGCGCAATTAAATAATTATAAATAAGGGTAGTACTTCTTGTGTACAATTATAGACAGGTGATACTAATATTGCAAATATATTTTTTTAGGAACATGTGTTCTATATCAAAACCGGATGTGGAAATTTCGAATTTGAGAAAAAGACAGAGCCGTAATTCAAATTTTAAATGCATTTACTCAAAAGCTAGAAATATTTGTTACAGACCTGTATATATATTAAGGCCGCTTTAGACTAGCCTACAAATTGTACAAGATTTTGCACCACTTTTAGTATAATTTAAATTGGCTAGTATCAAACAATAAATTTGAATTGAAAAAACAGAACTAAAATAATTAAATTTGTGATCTCAAGCGTTTCTAATGTTTATTTGTTTTATTGTATATACTTTAGGTATAGAAAACTTAGTGTTACTACTGGTACAGTATTGCAAAATTTAAATGTAAATGAATTTATGGTTAATTTTGCTTGTCACATTGTTTCATTGTCATATTCAAGGAAAGTGCGCAGAATCAGAGCCAATATATTGTGCAAGAAATTGCATTGATATCATACAAAACTTCGTCAAAATCCAACAATTTTTAGTACAAAATATTGTACCGTTTCTTATACTATTTATTATCTGCCTTTTCTGAAGATGTATAAACTGTTGCAAATAAAATTAAAATTAAAACTAAATTCTGATGTCTGTCCTAATGTTATCTCAGAACAATAATAAAAAAAAATTCAATAATGTAATAATGAAACAAAACTGACAGCTAATTTGTAAAACTTTTACAAGTTAGAAGCTTGTAATAGATATTAACATACCAAGAGTTGTTATACCTACTTATATGATATGATTAATAACATCCGTAGTTTGTTTAATATAGTTTACTGATTTCACATTATTAATGATTATTAGTTTATAAAATTATCTATAACGTTTCTATGAGTCTGTATGATTTGATATATCGCCATTGTTACAATTACAATTACGCAAGTGTTGCATGTTATTTCAACAAGTCAGTACTGTAATAATATTACTGTACAGATACAATTGTATCTTACTTTTGTTTAACCGATAAACAATTTAAATAAACAAATGTTTACAAGTAAGTAACAAACAAAAATGTAAATTATTAATGATAATTTAGTGAATATTTTAGATGCGAATGCATGCTATCGTGGAAGAAGTATACATGGTAAACTACTTCTAAAATCTTTCTCCCTAATCTAGTGTAGCACGTGCGTCCACATATGTGATTCTGAGAGTAAATTACCGACGTTCAGCTGTCTGAAACATCTGAATGTGCTCCCGTGTTAACAGAAGACGATCAGGGAACGCCATCTATTCATTTGTTTCCCAATAATGACTCATTCCTCCAAATAAATTATAAATCTCAAATTTTAGAAAAAACCACAACGGAAGTGCCGTGCCGTCTTAAGATCTTATTTCCGGTGAAGTGTACCATTTGTTTCATTGTTTAAAATAAGACAATTCAAAGTTCTTTGATAGTAATTTACTAGCGGCACTTTTGATCGCATCGGCTATGAAAATAAACATCAGGGATGTAAAATATGACACCAGCTTTGATTTGGTAAGAACAAAAGAGAATCAAAAACAAATGACTAAATTACTTAGAATTGTTTTAATGATAAACACTTCTGGTATACCAAAATTTCTCCCAGGAACTGTTTTTCTCAAAAATTTTTCATTTTATAGCCTTAAGTAAAAATCGATTCGCTGTTTTCAAAACCTGCAATCCTATTACGCCTTTTCGATTTTATTCTGTCGCTTTATTAACTAACTTTTATTTACTTTCAAAACATATAACCCCGTATCAAAGTTGTGTAGAGTTAAAACGAACCAAATAACATTATTAAACCAAAAATTGTGTTGACAAACGCAAAATATCCTAAAAATACTTATTTTTGTGCCCAAAATTTTGATTTTGGGAAATAGTAAACATTGATAGATCTCAACGCGCTGATGTCAAATTTTCAAACGGAATTTAATTATCTCTTTTCCTTCCTAAGATATTTGCTGTCAAAGATGCACCTCAAAAAAGTGTGTTTTTTGGATATATCTCAAAATTGGATAGAGATACAATCTCAACGATTATATCAATCGATCCTACGGAAAAAATTACGAAAAGAAATGTTTTCTCCGCATATACGTTCTTTGGAACGATTAGGTGAAAAATGAGAAAATCGAAAATACCTAAATTTTAAAATTTCTTCGAGGAACTTTTTTTCTCCAAAACTTTTCATTTTCTGAACTTAAGCAAACATCGATGCGCTGATCCCAAATTTTCAAACAGAATTGAATTATCTCTTACCGTTCTCGAGATATTCGTGTTCAAAGTTGAGTTTTAGCAATACCTAAAAAAATAGGTTTTTTAGGTATAATTCTTTAAAAGTTAGGTTTACGACTTCGTTGACCTCAGCAATCGATTCTACGGGCAAAATTACATAAGTATACCAATTTTCAGATTTTTATTCCAACGGATACAATTTTTAGAGCAAAAAAACGAAAATCGGCGAAATCGAAAAAATCGCCTGATGAACCCCTTGCGATTTTTTTCGATTTTTGGCCATTTTCAGTTTTTTCCTTCTAGAAATTCTAACTGTTGAGATAAAAATCTGAAAATTGGTACACTTATGTAATTTTGCCCGTAGAATCGAATGGTGAGATCGTAGAAATCGTAAACCTAACCATTTCAGAGTTATACCTAAAAAACCTGATTTTTTAGGTATAACTTTGAACTCAAATATCTCGGGAATGGGAAGAGATAATTGAAATCGGTTTGAAAATTTGAAATCAGCGCATCGATATCTACTTAAGTTTAAAAAATGAAAAATTTTGGAGACAAAAAGTTTCGAAGCGAAAAATTGAAATTTAGGTTTTTTCGTTTTTCTCATTTTTCACCTAATCGTTCCAAAGAACGTATATGTGGGCAAAACATTTCTTTATATAACTTTTCCCGTAGAATCGAATAGTAAAGTAGTTGAGATTGTATCTCTACCCATTTTTGAAATATACTCAAAAAACACACTTTTTTGAGGTACAACTTTGAGAACAAATATCTCCGAAACAAAAAGAGATAATTAAATTCTGTTTGTAAATTTGATATCAGCTTATCTAATACTTTAAAAAATATTACAAACAAAATATTGTAAAATTTGGAAATTTTTAAGCTTGAAATTAGATATTTTCAAATATTTTCGGGTTTACGCAAAAATACAGCATCAGCGGCTTTGGAAATTACTTCCCTTGTTATTACTACATATTTTTCCAAGTAATATTTCTGTCACAGGTCTAAAAATTCTAACCCGTTGGTGACTGATAAAATTTTTGGTTTACATACTTGTATATTTAATATATAAGTTTTACTGACTTATTGAAAGTTGAATTTTACTCAATAGATAAATAAAAAATTTTGCTCGTTCACACTTTAGAAAGGTAAATTTCAAGCCAATTAAAAAAATTCGTTCTTATGGAGTCAGATATTGAGGAAAAATACAAAAAATCAGAAAATATGCAGCAATTTGCACAAAAACTCAAAATATGCTAGATGTCGTAAAATATGCATTTTTAAATTCAAAATATAAGCTTATAAGTACATGAATAGTACACAAATATACGAATTTTGAAAACATATACCTAGCAAAAACAGATATGCATTTACATCTCTATTGGGTATTTTACAAAATAAATATTTTTAAATGTAATATATTCTACATAAAAGTTACAATGGAAGAATCTATTGATACTTTTCAATACTTTATACCCTTGCGGGTATTAAAACCCCATACCAGATACGTCATTAATAAACAAGCTAGTAAAACATAAATAGATAAAATATTTGTCTAAGTAACAGATAATACTATTCACCAAGTAAAAATTTATTATAGATAAATTTTAAAAACACGTTTTTTCCATTTGTCAAGATAATATTAATTTTAAAGTCAACTTTAATATTTTAGCCCTAATGTGATACGACAATAATAATAATTAAAAATATTTTTTTGGCACATTACCCTAACATTAAAATGCCCTGATGCCAGGCTAAAATTAAAATTCAATTAGAGAAATTTAAAAATAGAGACAAGTCGACAGCTTTAATCTAGATCAGTCTCAATTTTAAATTTGGAAGACATGAAAATGACATCAAACGGTTTTCTCTATTTTATTGTCGGTTTCAGCCTCCCTACCCAATAATAGGTAGGAGGTACGCCTGTAGTGACTTCAACATTCAACTCAGCTGGGTTTCAAAATTATGTTTTGTAAATTTAAACTTAAAATTCTCAGAGTTTAATTTTTTATAAATCCTTTACAGAATTATGAAAAATTTTAATATTACCATATGTAAAATTTCCTGCAGAATCGAATAACGAAAATCAAACGGTTTTCTGTATTTTATTATCGATTTCAGCATCCCTACCCAATAATAGGTGGAAGGTACGACTTTGGCGACTTTAATATTCGATTCAGCTGAATTTCAAAATTATGTGTAGCAATTTTCAACTTAAAATTCTACATGGTTAATTTTTTATGGAATTTAATATAAAAAATTAAATATTTAACATAATACCTAGTTCACACCTAAAACTGGGTATGAGACATGGTCTCAACGACTTCACCATTAAATTCATTAGGTTTTAAGTATAAATACCCAAATTTTCAGGAAAAAAATACGAGCTTTTTTATAAATGCTGTACTGAATTATGAAAAAATATGAAAATATGTGTCCGTATGTAAAATATCCCCTAGAATCGAATGATGAAAAGTACAGGACCGTATGGCTAACTATTTCAAAGTTCCAGACCGATAACTGCAAAAGCAATTAAATTTGGAGGATAATTATTGCGTGCCCTTTTTTCCGAATGATTTCTACGCCCCTGGCAGGCAATAAGAAATGTGGCAATTCACCGAATCGAATGTCTGAAGGACCGCCGTTTTACGATCTTTTTCCTTCGGACCAAATCCCAAAAAAGAAATAACATTATTTAAATTTAAGCAAAAATAAAAATTAGATTACAACTGCTGGTTTCTAAATTTTATCTATAATAAAATGTATCTAAAATAGGTTAGTGAGGGTACCGCCATAATTATAAAAACAAATGAATTATCTGTGCGAATTCGTGTAAATGTAACATTAATTCTCAATTTGTTCTACAGATGTCTCTATCCCACACTTAATGAAGATGTAGGCTTGTATAGATTTATTGAATTCACCCTATATTTAGGGGTGAGATGTTCATTACGATATATGCCGGAATTAGGGAGGATTTTCTCTAAATTAAATTTACTAATTATAGCAAAAGAATTCATAGTTGCAGAAAATATTAATTAATCAACCCTTTATTTAACAACATTTTATATAAAAGAAATCATAATAATTGGACCAACCACCAATGTACTAAATTAGTACACTGTAACGATAAATTACTACATTATTATTATTTTGTAAATAATAAATCTTTTAAACTAGATTGTTATAAATTTTAGAAAAAAAATAACACAATATCTTCAATATTATTGACAATTTTTTTTCTCGACGGGATTTGGTAATAATTATATTAATAATTCATAATATTTTGTAACTTCAGAGATAAAATAAGATTTAATTTTGAATTTGAAATTGACAAACTATTAGTCTGAAGTAAAAATTTTGTACACATGGTTTATTCTATTTTTTTTTTATGACAAGTATTAATAAAATGTTATTTTGAGTGATTATAATTTAGAATCACATGACCGAGAGAGTAATTACAACCACTCAAAATTTTGTCAATTTATTTTATCCCTAATAAAATAACAAAATATTTTACGAAATATTCAAATAAAAATTAAAAACAACATGAATTATTATTATAATTCCTGTCAAATTTCGCCGAAAAAACCGTG
Organism: Stenolophus ochropezus; assembly: GCA_035578165.1. Lineage (NCBI taxonomy): Eukaryota > Metazoa > Arthropoda > Insecta > Coleoptera > Carabidae > Stenolophus > Stenolophus ochropezus. The sequence goes on from JAQOWZ010000043.1 coordinate 723,875, forward strand.
AACCTTATTTTATTAATCATCAAGAACGACATTATTTCCTCTCAACATTGACAATTTTATTCTAGATTCTAGACAATTTTCAAGACTCTAGATTAGTTAAAAATGTTAAATTTTCGAAATACAAATATATAATGTGAACTTTGTTCCATCCAAGTTGAAACAGTGATTGTAAAATAGAAAAAGAACACTATCGAAGAAATATCTGCCCTTCTAGTCTTGAAACAATATTTTTAATCTAGACTTAGACTTAGTCAAGTGACGACTATTTCTTAAAAGTGAATCTAAAAGTGAAGTTTAAAACAAAAATTTACTACAAAGGAAAGTTTTAAATTTATATTGGTGGCTTATTTCTCTAGTACCACTATTAGATAAGGCGTTTTTTTTAAAACAGATGTGAATGAACCAAGTGAAAATTTTTATTATTATTAATTTTGGTTCCTGCTAGCTAATCCTGTCCTGCTTTACTGTGTGAAACTCCACGTTGCAGGATAGTAAAATCCTGCTGGGAAGCAGGAATAATTGCAGCTAAGTTTATAGCAGGTTTAGTAGGAGTAGAGAAAAATAAGTTAAAGCAGATACTCTATCAAAGAAAATCGGATGTGGCGACGTATCAGTGATATTGGGATGGAACAAAACAAGATGTGGGAAAAATATTTTGCGCTTGATATAAATTAGATTGCGGTCAGATTCTGATATACAGATCTACCGCATAAAAATATTATCTTGTTATGGTATTGTCTTTATTTTTATTTATATATAAATATATCTTGAAATTCAGTTGTACTGTTGCAACAATTATGATCTTATCTGACGTAGAATTTAATTTTGAAAAACTTTGTACTCTTTTTTTTAAATATATCAGGAGAGCGAGTATCCGCATTTTTTTTAAATGTTATGTTAAAGACTTACGTTCCGTATTTCATTGCACACTCTGTATATATCACACATGGCATATTACGTTGGGTGTGTAAGTACCGAAGAGGTTGTTGTTAGCTGACGTGGAGAGCGCACCACAGTTCAACAATTTTAAATGGAAAATAATAAGCCAATTCTATTTTTGTTGATTAATATAAAATTATACATAAGAGTAGCTACTTTCGTTGTGATTTTGTTCATTATTTACACATTTACAATCTGTAAGTCTTACAGATTTGTTCAGAATTGGCCTATAAATGATAAAAAAATTACAATTTTACATATTGTATTACATCTGTATATGAAGAAAGCTGCCGTATTTAAATAAAATAAATAAATAATTTATCTTATGACCTATAAGTATACACTTTTTCAGAAACACTAATGCGACAACTATGAGTCTATTTAAGTGACTTCGAATCTCTTACGGTTCTCGAAATATGGACATCTCATCTGATGTATATAACTATTTCACATACCGTGTGAAAAAGGTGTTGTCATAGACATTAACATGGGAAAACAGTTTTTGGTAAATAAAAACTGTCCACTTTTCTGAGACACACGGTATGTAATTTTTACTTAATCAGAATGCTTCATTTACTAAAGGAAGGCTGTTTTAGCGACAAAATTTATTAAAACCACAACAGGATTGTTATGATTTCGTTTTGCTGCCGTGATTTAAATTTTTGATACTCATTTGACTCTTCACAACAACTATTTTTATCGATAAATTCATTTCATTATATACAACTTTGAATCAATTTAACTGACTTCGTATAACTGGACATCTCATCTGATGTATATGATTATTTCACATGCCGTGTGAAAAAGGTGGTTTCATAGACATTTAACATAGCAAAATAGGTTTTAGTAAATAAAACTATTCACTTTTCTGCGACACACGGTATGTAATTTTTACCTAATCAGAATGCTTCATTTGATAAAGGAAGGCTGTTTTTAGCGATAAAATTTATTAAAACCACAACAGAATGCTGTCGTGATTTAAATTTTTGATACTCATTCGTCTGTTCGCAACCGATAAATTAATTTCATTAAAATTGTATTAATAATAAAAATAAAAAATCTATGTAAACCCTCATTGTTGCATTTGAGGAAAGAGGTAACCAGGTATGGGAATATAGTGTATTCTGTATTGGCTGGGTTGGCCCGATGGTATCAGCTCCGCGAATCGCATTGTAGATTGCAGCGAGCGACGCGCGTCTACATAACTTACTCCCGATGAAATTATGCGCTATAAAAGAGATGAAATAACGTAGCCAGGCGGCAGTCGTAAAACCTTCAATAATTTAGCCACAGCCGCAGAGCAACTCGGCCTAGGTGTTCCGAGATTTACTCCGTGTATATCAGTCCATGTTGCATTGTGTTACTATTTAGCATTCGCAGAAAGCGCACACAAATCACAGCTTTAATACCACGTCTCAAACATCATTTTCAATACACTCAAATACCCTTTATATAGCAGCTCTGGCTGAACTGATAATTTGAAACATATTTTGTACTGATTTTTAATATATTCACAATTAGACAACAATTTATATTATTGGGAAATAAGAAAGAGCTAACTTGGAAAACAACAAAATTTATGTACTTATAACTTTACTAATACAGAGTGGCCCAATGAAAATTATCAGCGTAATTTTTGGCCACTTAACATCAGTTTTGCAAAAAAAGCTCTAACATGTCAATTTTAGTATAAAGAGGGACAAGTGAATGGATTAATACCAATGGCATAACTTCAACCCTAAAATGGGGGTGGACTGCACCTCAAAAATTTTAAATGGAAAAGGGTGTCAAACATGACAGTTAGAAAGGCCTTTCAATTATCTTTTCAACAGTTTTTTTATTTTTCAAATTCGATAAATAGTTCCAGAGAATTTTCGTTTAAAACAAATTTTATCAGGTGTTCAAAATTGCAAACAGGTAAGCTTAAACAAATGACAGAAACTTAAGTATCAGATTATTAGGTGTTCAAAATGACTACCATCAACTTCCATACAATACTAATATACAACGGAATGACTTAATTTTTACTACAAGAAGAAAATAATAGTGTTTTTATTCGATAACTATTTATATATAATTTAATAATCGAAAAATAGTTCCAAACGTGGAAGTCATCTTGAAATTTTATCTTGTTTTCATAACAAATTGCACCACAGGAAGATCATACTCAAAATTAACAATATTAAAAAATAGGCTGAGAACTGTTATAATCGAACAACGCTTAAAACATCATCTAATACTTCTGAGCAACAACAATGATATTTTAACAGTAATATCATATGAAGATATTATAGAATATTTTAACTTATAACTGAGGCAACATCTTTGCTCCAATTTAACCGATTTTGTATCTCTTACAGATCTCGAAATATGACTACTGACTAGAATTTTACCGATTATTGCCGCTGTGATGACAACATTCTGTGGTATTTTTATTTAAATAAAAATTTGAACCTCAAATCTCATCTCACTCAAATCGAAATTTATTATTATTAATGAACTTAGTAATTGTAAAATATATGTTTTGACAAATGTTAACGCAAAATACACTTATTAACTATTATTTTTATAATAATTGTTATCAATTGTTTTGTTCAGGTTAACTGATATGTTGAAGGTAAATATAAAGTACAAAAACACATATAAAAGTTGTATATCATTATAAATTTATATATAAATATATGTATCATACCTCAAATCAAATTCTAGTGGTTGGAAAACAGTACACTATCACTAACAAGCAGTTTATTAATAAATTTGTTGCATTACATTAACAATTTACTGAAACGTCAAACTTAATTAAATACTACCGCCACCTGTGGTAACAAACTGGAACTAAATTTTTATTTTTGAAAAATAATATTTAATTTTATTAATATTATAATTATAAACTTTGTTAAAGTGTTTTTACAGTTATATTTTAGTTTGAATATACATTTTAAATTTAATAATACCAGCAGATATCGTAAAAACATAACCTATACATATAAATAATACATACGTACATACAAAGTAAAAATTGATAGATACATATGTTTGCAAATATAAAATAATAATTTCATACCTTAAATAAAGTGTAGTTGTTGAAAAACACTAAATTTTCTCTAAATTTAATAGATTTTTTGATAAACACAATTTAACAAATGACAATCTATTCAATAGTCGACACTAGCGCCAGCTTTAGAGGAGAACAGAAACTAAATTGTTATTAATAACAAATATTTTGCTTATATTATTAACAATTATTATTTTAGTAATAATATAAATATTTTCTATGATTCATTGATAAGTATTGTTCTTCAAGTAAAATGTTACGACAGGAAAATATTAAAATAATTACAGTTTCGTTAAAAACAAATTCAGTTTGCTTAGTAATTTCGTTCCATATCGTAAATAAAATTAATATTTCGATATCTCCAAGGTTCTTATTTACGTACGTTTAATAATTAAAACGCACACATTCTAAATATCTTGAACCTGTAATCATAGCCTCTCGTAAACCATGTCTGACTTTTTTATTACAGAAAATTACAATCGTTTACGAAACAATTATCTCCAAATAGAACCATGTTTTAGGAAAAATGTAACAATGAATGTTTAGGAGTTATAAATATGTATTCATTGTAATAACATGTTTGAAAAAAGTAAATAATTCCAAGAATTCTTACAGACAATACAATAATTATAATAATCTATTGCATGTTGACGATTTATTTGTTTTTGATAGCACAAAATTATTCACTTTTTTATGGACGTAGTACTTTACTTAAGTTAAAAACTATATTTCTTAAAAAATATCTCAACAGGTCAGATTTTTACCTCTCGCCACTGACTGAAGGTATTGGAATCATGCTAAAAAACACGATTTTAATATTTTTACGATGCTGTCTGTCCGTGTGTGTGAATGGATGTTGTAACAATTACTCAAATTCTAGTGAATAAAAAAAGTTGAAATTTTGGATATAACATTCTGATATTTGACAATTAATTCTGATTAGATTTTGGTGTTAATCGTGCAACCGAAAGTGGTGTTTTCATGAAGATCTGAAGTGTTTTTCTAAAATATCTTAATTATCAGTATATGAGAATTTTTGTAAATATGTAAAATTTTACAATTCAAATTTGTTTCTATCTAGCCCCATGTAACGATTGCAAGTAATTAACGATTGGGTAAATTTGTTACAATTGCGGTTAATGTTTATCTATGGAAATAAATGTTTGATATTTGACATTGACAATTATTATAGTTGACAGTGAAAATATTATATAAATAATTATCGAATCTAAATATATTACAATTTATACATATTGCAAAAATGAGAATTAAGATTAAATCTGCGAAGCAAAAAATGTAGCAGAAATATAAAAATAAACAAAGAAGTGATAATCATATAACAACAGATTTTTTCATATTAATATTATAATATTCAAGGTGTAACAGAAATAAATAGAATCTATTTCCTTGAGTTGACCTTACGTCATCATCTTGCATCTTTGTTGTATACGCATAACATAGATGAGACTTTTATTCGCTATCTCATTATCGTATAAAGAGAGGTATATATGCTATCGAAGTCTAACCAACGACAAAAATAAAATAGAAACAATACTGTAACCGCGATAACCGATATTTTCAAATAGGTATTTATACTTTTTTAAACTACAAGGAATGTAAGTACAGTATAACATTCGAGAAGGTATACTGAGGCGAAAAATAGTTGTTTTAAATACTTACATACCGAGTCGCTTATTATATTGTTCGCGTCACCAACTGCTATTGATTTCAAATAATTTTAAAATATTTGCAAAATATGTCACCTAAGAGTTCAAATTTATTTATTTGCAACTTTTTATAGTTAATTTTGTTTTTTGCTACACAATCAAATGTATATGAAATTCGTTGATTTTTTTACCCTACAATAGAACAGTTATTTTCTATAGTTTTACCGTCTAGATCTAGATTTTCTACAATCTTGTCTCTTCTAGACTTTGTCTCTACTATCAAGACAAGACTGGCAAAAACATTGTCTTTAAATTTCAAGATAAGGCACGACTTTCCTATTCTAGATCAAGATGAGAAAATTCTAAACAATCTAAAGTTACGCGCAGGTTAATGTAGAGTCTTGAAACAATCTAGAGTGTTAATGTCTAAATAAATCTTTTTAATCTAGACTTAGAATTAGTTATTCCTTATGTAGACGGCGACACTTTATCAGAAACTTACGACTTATATTGCTATAGAAGTAACTTATATTTACGTCAGCGAAGGTGCAAAAATATATTTCTTTCTAATTTTGATATATAAAGTGTCACTTTTTAAAAATGATTAACCATAGATTATAACTTTCATAATAAATTTATTCGAAATAGTTTACAACTCACATTTGTCAAAATTAATTGTTTCAAATAAAGATAATAAATAAAAAAAACTCTCGCTATTTGTTTCACAAAAATATAAATAACTTGATTGCAATTTCGGCGAACGCCATAGTCTGATGAATACCAATTGTTAATTTATGTGTGAAAGTTACAGAACAAAAATATATGCAGGAAAGCTATTTGACATAAGAAACAATATGGCATAGATAACCTCACAAAGAGTACCTTCACGCATGCGTAGTGTTGGCAATTACAGTGAAAAATGATATTTCCCACACTGCACATGCGTAGTGTTGGCAATTACTGTGAGAAATGGTATTTCGCACACTGCACATGCCCAGTGTTAGCAAATTCTAGGAGAAATGATTTCTCACTCGTTAACCCACGATTTTGGGAAATATGCCACTTTATAAAGTGAGAGAAAAATATCACTTTCCATAGTGGTTGTAGAAAAAAATATTTTTCTTTACAACTATCAAAAATTCTTGACCCATTCAAACCACAGCACAATCCAGAGGACCCAAAACTGCTTAAGAATGTGCTCTTGTTTCAGTAGGCCAAGAATTAAAGTAAGAATTTGAAAATGTTCTAATTCCTGACTTACTGAAACCAGACCACAATCCAGAGCAGCCAAATTTGCTCCAGAATGTGCTCTGGTTTCAGCAGTCCTAGAATGAGAGAAAACACTTCAGAATTTTCTAATTCCTGAAACCAGAGCACAATTCAGATCAGCCAAATCTGCTCCAGAATGTGTCCTGGTTCCAGTAGGCCAAGAATTAGAGCAAACACTTCTGAGTACTCTAATTCCTGACCTACTGAAACAAGCGCACAATCTAGAGCAACTAAATCTGCTCCAGAATGTGCTCTGGTTTCAGCAGGTAAAGAATTATAACAAACACTTCTGAGTGCTCTAATTCTTGACCCATTGAAACCAAAGCACAATCCAGAGCAGCCAAATCTGCTCTAGATTTTGCTCTGGTTTCAGCAGGTCTAGAATTAGAGCAAACACTTCTGAGTGCTCTAAATCTTGACTCACTGAAACCAGAGCACAATCCAGAGCAGCCAAAACTGCTTCAGAATATGCTACTTTGACACTGATGAAAAACATTTATTCAGCAAATTTATGTAGATTAATTAAAATACTATAATGAATTGTTTGTATTTCGCGCACTTAATAAAAAAAAATAACTATAAAATACTGTTAAATCTCTGGCTACATTAAATGTACATACATTTATTCCACCCTGTATATCATTCATTCAACCATCCCCAATCCCCCCCGTAATAAAGAAGCTGTGACCCACCTGACGCACCTGTTTGAACTGTTCCTCGAAGCTCCAGGTCTGCTGGCTTGAGGCGGAGCCCTCGGAGCTGTGGCTCGAGCCAGAGCTGGGCGGCGGCTGCGGCAGGGGGGGCATGAAGGGGTGCGGGAAGGGGAAGGTCACGGGGAGTGTGAACCCCCCCTGGGGGGGCTGCGGCAGCAGGGGGGAGCTCATCAGCGAGGAGGGCAGAGAACGGGGGGTCTCGAAGTCGTCCTGCAACAAGAACGCCTGTTACAGTTACTATAGTTAGTCTAATTGTGTACAGTGTTTACATATTTATTTGTAAAATAATATAGCAAAGCAGAAATTTTTAAATTTGGTGTTTTTGTATAAAAATGTCAGTAGAATGTAATGGTAAAATAAAAAAAAATCTACAGGCCACCTTTTCGAAAATAATGACTTCTACCCAAAATTGGGTACAACATACGGCTTTAATTTTATCAACAGTGAATTCCTCATGTATTCCTACATTTGTACACTAATTTTCATAAAAATATATACACTAGTAGGTATTACATGAACGAATTTGTTTCTAAAAAATGTCGAACAATAAAAACGCATAGCTTTAATTTTTTTACAAACTTATTTGTACAAACTATATCCATTGTACAAAAATGTTGAAACTAGGTTCTTTTATATAAAAATGTCCATAAAATGCAAGGGTGAATTCAAAAAAAAAATATATGTTACCATTCTGGAGATACAGACTTATACCTTAAAATAGGTATGAGGTACAGTTTCAATTTTATCACCGTTAAATTCCTCATACAATTTTACATACGTACACAATATTTCATAAATATATACAAATTGATATAATTTGTATGAATTTATTTCTAAAAGATTGTAAAAATAAAATGTTGTATTTCCATTTTTTATATTTCTTTACTATACTCGTACAAGTTATACCCATATTTAAAAAAAATTGATATTATGTATTCTTATATAAAAATGTCCACTAAATCGAATAGTGTACTCCAAAAAATTCTATCTCTTTCCTTTTAGAAGATACGGACATATATCCTAAAATGGGTGCGAGATACAGCTTTAAAATTCCCACCATCAAATTCTTCATATATTTTTACTTACGTACCCAAAATTTTATAAACATGTATAGACTAGTATAATTAATATTAATTTATTTCTAAAACATTGAAAAAATAAAATGTTGTATTCCCATTTTTATAATTTTTATTCTACCAACTATACCCATATTTAAAAGAATTTGATACTACGTATTCTTACATAGAAATGTCCATCGAAACGAATAGTGTACTCAAAAAAAAATCTCTCTGTTTCCCCTCTCTCACCTTGATATCCCGGACCTGCATCTTGAGCTTGGCCAACACGTCGGCCGGGTGGTCGGGGTGTATGCTGTGGTGGTTGAGCCGAGGGCCCCCGCCCGGCACGCCGCTGCCCGGGGCCCGGAGCGCCTCGTCGCAGCTGTCGCCCGCCTCGTCGTGGTCCACGTCGCCGTCGGACCGACCCTCGGACAGGTCTTCTTCTCCGTGCGACTACAACAAGAGGGGGAGAGTTGGTAGAGTTGGTGGTAAAAGTATGAAGAGGTTTATACAGAAGTGACAGTAAGACAGAGAAACGAGAATTAGAGAGATGGGGGAAGGGAACAAATTTAAAGGGCTCATTGTTTAAAATCGGAAAGTTTCCTCACATCTTAGTGAGAGATAGGAGAAGGGAAGATATTTAAAGGTAAGATAGTTAGAATTAGTGTTACAGCACAGAATAGGTTTATACAGAAGCGACAGTAAGACAGTGAAACGAAAATTAGAGAGAGGTGGGGAAAGTCAACAAATTTAAAGGACTCATTGTTTAACATCGGAAAGTTTCGTCACATCTTAGAGAGAGATAGGGGAAGAGCACAAATTAAAAGGTCTACACTATGCTCCAAGGTCATAGAACTGAATAGGAGAACATGAAAGGTACCGACACGGAGTGTCACTTCTGTATGTAACTATTTTGTGTTTGTAGATTAAGGAATAGGGGTTGAGGTTTTTTTTTGACATGATTTTTGAAACCAGCAGACATTTTTACATGGGTGTACTCCTTTAAAATTTAAAAACCCGTATACCCAAAAGTAGGTATACATTGGTATACTCATTTGATTTGTTTTTAGCAACACAATATTTTACAGCAAAAATCAGATTTTCAATAAAAATGATGTAAAGTTTTCCACTGATTCCATACCCAAAACTAGATGTTGTATATCAAATATTATACAATGTTGACCTAAGCTTTCTATTACACATTATATATAACTTTTGGCTAAACAAAAAAGATAATTGTATTAAATTTACATATCGTTCAATTGTAAAATTTGACATAAATAATTTTCAAAGATAAAATAAGTAAATATGAATTTTTTTATTGTAAACTATATAAAAAGATGGAAGAAATATACAAGAAATAGATTTTAGTTTTCTTCGGTTTCCGATACAGTATTAGAAATTTGATGTAAGGAAATGTCAAGTATGAATTAAATTAAAAATATTCTAAACAAACTAATTTTAAAACTATTTTATGTATTAAAGATTTTTTTATAGAATATATTACTACAGTGGCGGGAGATAATTTGTTGGACAGACCAGATTTTTAGAAATTTATGCAATAAAAAAAATTGTTTAAGTTTTTGTAAGATTCAGAATTTGTACACCTAAAATTATGTATTATATAGTGCTGAATTTGGAATAAACTTTTGCATAAATACTCAAATTTATATTGAAATCCACAAGATTTTTTTGCAAATAGTCAATAAATGTTTTTCAAATATCTACAAAAGCTACCAACCACATGGACAGACATATACAAGGTGTGATACTTCCAAAACATTTTAAACTATTATCTGTCGAGTCTACAAATCTATTAAATAGACATAATAAATTACCACACTTCAATTCTACGCCTGTTCGGTGAATAGATTTAAGTAGGGCTTTAGAAATCTAGCAGGCTAGGTAGTCCTGGCGCCATAGCCCATTCATAACAATGACGTCACTACTTCCAAGTATTCCCAAGTAGTTTTCAAGTTGACATTAAATTTTGCACACAAGAGCATGCAAATTGAAAAGAAGTTTTTATTGGATCTCCTTACTGTGATAAATGATGTTGGTAATTGTTTTACCGTAGGGGGATGATTGACATTTTTACTAAGGGTAGTTTACCCTTCAGCATTCTTATGTTCAATAAAAACAATTGTAAGTCTAGTTGGACAATAGTCACATTTCTAGAAAGCTAGATACAAGTCTCATCACCTGTGTGAAATTACTGTTGAAGTGAACAATATTCCATAAATTTATTTTGAATTTAAAAAAATAAAAACAAAATAAAATAGCTATTTTTTAGGGTAAATTGACAAAACAGTAATTACAAATAATAATAAAAATAAACAAACGCAGCAAACTTGACAGATAAACCACTAAACATTTGTTATTTTTATATCATCTTCGTAACTAATTTCTCAGATTTCAAGACACGTAAAATTAATTTTGCTTATTGATTCAGATATAGAACTTTAAGCTCTACAACTGTTATTTAAAGCTTTTTTACGTAAAATAATTAAGGAAGCAGGAAATTACAAAAATATGATTTTACATGTTACCACCCTGTATGCATTTTTTTGTATTTGTATGGATAATAAGTTCTTATACAGTAAAAAGCTAAAATATTAAGTCATATGCGAAATAAAACTTAAAAATTGGTATACAGAATGGAAACGAAAGTTGGGCACATGGTTTTACTCGAAAGTTATTAGATACAAAAAATGTACTAAAAGTTGTATATAAAAAAAATATTTAGAAAAAATAGAAAAATAAAACCATGTGCCCAATTTTCGATACCACCCTGTACATTTATATAGGTTTGTATTCAAAGAAAACATATAGATATTATGTACTAGATTCATATAAATTATCAAATAAAATACGTATATAAATATAATCAAACTTTCACCAATAATAATCCAATTTGACAAAACGAGATTCGAACTTAGGTTTTTAAAACTGGAGATATTTTTATCCAATTGTCATTTAATCGTAGCTTATTTGATTGTATTTTAGTGTAGGATAATTCAAAATGATCACATTACACGTATAAATCTCGTACTCATAATAAGGTTTCCGAAGTCTTAGCTGAAGACGTAACCAATATCTTAAGGGTTGTCCATCTGTATAGATCCTGTACTATTTTCTAACTTTGTCCACCCCTATTATTTGCATATGCAACCTTGATGAGGCTTCATGCACCGTATTTAATAAATAATGCAATTTCAAATAATTGGATTTAAAGAACAGATTCTTAAAGAAACCATACAGATTAAGAATTGATATAAGAAATACAATATTCTTAAACCCGCGTACACTCCAATAAATCACCAAATATTTTAAAGTACAGTCATTAAAAACAGATAAAGTCAATTTCTAGAGAATGAAGATATAGAAAAACAACGATATCTGTGTATATAGTTATAGCTTGCATGGATAACATTATAGATAACGAAGGAATCCGCACCCGGTTTCCAGTGGCAAAAAAAATGTTGCAGGGATGTTCCTTGCATAATACCCATAGATAACTTCACAAATTCTTGAAATCTGAATCACAAAATTTATTTCGTTTTATATTTTCGCCTATATTTTTTTTAACAATATCTTTAAATATTAAATAATTATTAACAATTAATATTTTTTTTGTTAAAATATTTGAAAAATATGGGTCACTTGACAGTTTAGATTTATTTATTTATTTACCTTATTTATTAAATATAAGTATACAAAATTAGTATGATTTTCATAATTTCCCTACTAGTATGACAGTTATTCTTATAACACTCCTTTAACAATAGTAACCAAATAATAAATGTTATCAGAAACTGACTATTGTTGCTTTGAAAATATTATTATATATAATATATAACCACTTTAATATTGTATTGAAAACTTATATGTAATAATATTAAATTTATATGGATCACATACATATCGATCAAGTATTATTTTTTCAAATTATCGCCACTGGAATTTAGTAACATGCTTAAATAATTTATTTTTACGATCCCAATTTTGTTAAAAATTGTTGTAATTATTATATAATGATATTTAAATTACGAAAGCGCTCATATCTTTTATTGATTTAAATACAAAGAGAAATTATTTTGAAAGTCAAACTAAATCCCTGTTTTTAATAACCGTAGTGACATCTGTATTTGTTAATAATAACTAAATTGTTATTAACATTTACTAATACAATGTTTTCGATCATATAAAAAATATTTTCAAACATATTTTTTAATATTAATACGTCAAAAATATAAATAATTTATATTCTTATTGTTATTTAAAATATTAAATAAATATTTTTTGTGGGCGTGGCCATAGACAAAGTATTGATTTTCTCCGATTTACACAACTAAATACAAGCAAATTTTGTAAAAATAAATATGCTAAAATACAAGTTAATATCTTTATATTTCATATAAAACAATTAAAATATTGTATTGTATACGTATTTGTAATAAAATAAAATTTATATCGATTAATATTAACATCGATCAAGTATTGATTTTTTCCTGTTCACACCACTAAAATTTGATGAGATCTATAAAATATTTGAAATAAATTCACAATATACACAGTTTTAATTTATAATAATAATTTCTTTAAATATATTGTAATGTTTTCAATAAAAATAAATAATTATAATAATTTATTTAAACAAAACATTTTCTTAATAGTTTTAAAAAAATATGATAGATGTCACAGGGGATATTAAAATCAGAATAAATTTTCATAAAAAGCCAATTTTTGGCTAAACTACGCATTTTTCGAAAAAATGTCACATAACAAAATCGATTTAAAATTAAATTTTACATAGACTATATTTTTTCTTTTTTCAATTTGTGCAAATTTTGGAAAAAATCATTTTTGTATAACTTGTTATAAGTTGCATAATTTTAGTTGTCAGATTACTGTGTGTGGTATATGTGTGTGTATATGGAGCAGCTATTTTTATATAAACACAACGTTGTATCCGAGGTACGTGTATATTTTTAAATTATAAATGGTATAAATTAAAATATTTTTTGTATTTGTTTATATATTGAGGTTAAAACTATATAATATTGTATTTAGCATTGTAATTATGAATGTAATATGTATATTTTCTATACGGTTATAACGAGCAACTATAAACAAAATAAATAATTATTAATTTTTATTTGTTATAAGCATGTCATTGTTTAATTTCTTTTATTGTTACAGATTATCGGTGAGTGAATAATCCAGTTTTATTTTAATTTTGACACTAAATAAATATAAAAATATTAAAGTGTTGTATGGTGCATTTCCTATCCAGCTTTAAGTGTCTGTAGTAGTGCATTGCCAGTCTAATAATAAGTGCATATAAAGGAGTTAAATATATAATAATAATAATAATAATAATAATAATAGTGTTTATTTCCCAACAGCAAGCCAATTACAGGGAACAAGTATATAATAAATATAGATAATACAATTAACAACAAAATTCATTATTGAATAAACATAAATAATAATACATAAAAAAAAGAAGAGAAGTTATTAATAATTAAACAAAAATATCTTCGTAAATTTGTTCAGCAAAATGGCACATTATAAAACAAATAACAACTTTACTTATTGAAGTGTTACAAAGAAATATCTACAAAGTATTGCAAATAATAAAGAGTATTGTGGTGCATTGTCAGCCCAGCTATATGTGCCTGTAAGGGTACAAATGTATCATAAATAATAATACGTTTAAATATTAAAAGATAATAATAATTTATATAGTTTAGCATTATTAAAGATTTGCAAATTCAGGTTGCAATTTTAAAACAATTGTGGTGTATTGTCAGTCTAGTTGTAAGTGCTTGTTAGCCACAAATATACCTACAATGTACATAAATAATAAGTATTGTGAGAATAAAAATATTGTGGTGCAACGTCAGTCCAGTACTAAGTGCCTATAAAGGACTTAAATATATCAAACAAATAATAACTTTATATTGAAGTGTTACAAAGACATATCTACAAATTGTTGCAAATTTTAAATAGTATTATGGTGCACTGTTAGCTCAGCCACATGTGCCTGTAAAGGTACAAATATATCATAAATAGTAATACTTTTAAATATTGAAGTTAATAAAAAAATATATTTGGTTACATTATTAAAAATTTTATTATGCAAATTAATCTTGTAATTTCCTAAAAATTTTGTAGTGCTCTGCCAGTCCAGATGTGAGTGCTTGTTAGGCACAAATATATTTAAAATATATATAAATAATTATAAGTATTGTGTTAATAAAAATTAACATATAGTACCGTTACCAAAAATTAAATATTGCCAAAATGTTTTGACCACAAGTAATTATTTTAATTGTATCATAGCATGCTTAAGCAAGGCGCCATTTTAACTGCAACTGTTTCTTTTTCCGGTGCGTGTACAAAGCAGGTGATGTTAATTACTTATATTCAATTAAATGCAGAAATGTTCATACAGTAGTACTGGTAGAATTATATTCCTATGACTGTAGTTATAGTTATATACTGTGAAAATTTTTGCAAACACTGGTCTTACTGAGAACTGTTAGAAATACCAAAAAATAAATACAATGACTCCCTTAATGTTTTCCAGGCGTTATGATCTGTATTGTACTGCAATTTTAAAGTGGTGCAGCAAGTCAAGATTTGGGCGGTACACCCTTTCCTGTATAGAAAGAGAGGGTAGATGGGTAGATAGAGAGGGAAGAAACCACCCCTAAGTTATCCTTGAAAGCAGTGTTTATTTAGTTACCACCATTTAAATTTGTTTAGGATTTCTACCCTTTTTTGCAGTAATAAAATGCTGCAGTTTCTCTTGCTGCATAATTATTTACTTTAAATTTCTTTTTTTCATTCGTAACTTTCAATAACTTTCACAATTTATTACTTATGAATATATATAAAAAATCAACTGTAATTGACCGACAATACGGAATATATGTCGTATAAAAATAATACTTCACATTACTAGCAAAGTAAAACAGGTTTTACTGTTTGACAACATAAAATTGTTCCCTTGCCAAATTGAATAATTTATTTGTATTTGTAACTAAAATTTAAATTAGAACCAAATCATGCAGTTTCTAATGTTGGGTTAAAAAAATTTGAATAATGTAAACGATACAACTATTTGTAAAAATTTAATAGGTTAGTACCTTGTAAAAGTTAGTTACTCTGTCAAATAAACAATTGAAATAAAAGTATTTCACAAGTGAGGGAAAAAATTTTACTTGCAAAAAAAAGTTAAAGGGATCGTGTTAAAAATATCAGATCGAGCTTATAAAGAACAGCACCGGCAAGAGTAGACTAAATTTTGCAAAATAAAAAAGTGACTTCACTTCATTTTTCTATTTAATACTTAATCTTCTGAAATCTCGTCAAAATAATTATTTATTATGTAGCACTCTGTAAAATGAAGCAAAATTATTGCAAAAATGTAAATAAATAAATATATCATGAAATCAACACGAATTATTCAAATTAATAATAGTTTTACGCACAATTAAATATTGTTCTGATGCGTGCAAAATTTTATGCAATATTCCGCGGGAAAATAATGTTATCGTATATTATTTGCTAATTGTTTATTTTAATTAGGATAATTATACATTGTTAATCCAGATGTAATATCATGCGTGTGTATAGAGTACACCCTCAAATAATTATATATGTACATATGAGATATACAGGTATTTAAAACATTTTATTTATTGATGTATTTTTTTGCAATATTTTATTATTTATAAAATTTATTTGAATAGTAGTTTATACATTTTTATATAAATAAGTGTACTTATGTAAAAATGTATGGAGATTTTAATGTTGATAAAATTAAACTTGTATCTTGCACCCATTTTAGGGTATAAATCCATATCTCCCAAACGGTAGTCGATAGAATTTTTTTGATTTTGCCATTCGATTCTGTGGACATTTTTCTGTAAGAAATCAAATTTCCAAAATTTTTATAAAATGGGTGTAACGTACACAAATAAATTTGTAAATAATTATTTGTTGATTATTTTTATAAATTGCAATTATTTGATAAATAAATTCATACGGTTTGTACTAGTTTATATATTTTTATGAAAATAGGTGTATATATGTAAAAATGTATGGAGATTTTAGTGGTAGTAAAATTAAACTTGTATCGTGCACCCATTTTAGGGTATAAATCAATATCTCCCAAACGGTGATCGATAGAATTTTTTTGATTGTACTATTCGATTCTGAAGACATTTTTATGTAAGAATAACAATTTTCAATTTTTTTTCTAAAATGGGTGTAGATTGTACAAATAAATTTGTAAATAATTGTTTGTGTTTTATTGTGCCTGTATTTTTTATTTATTGGTGTTGTTTTTTGTGCAAGTCAAATCCGCCCCCGCTTTATCTATGACGTCATTTCCGACCTACCCTAACGGGTCTCAGCACGTGACCAGTTCGACTAAAAATACTGATCCCTTGTCGCCGTCTTTCTTGCACTTTAGCAGCTGTCTTTGTCTGCACTACACGATTATTGTCACCAGACACATGACTTTCAAGCTTTTAAAATAGAGATTCAGGCTTCTTTAGAATTTTATGATTTGATAACATCTTGCATTATTTTAGAATAACAAACTGTATCTTCAGAAGGGGTGGAGATGATTTTTTTTGATTTTGCCATTTGGTTATTTAAATATTTTTAGATATATGACAAATTTTTAATTGTTTACACAAAAAATGCATTTTTCATAATTTTATATTAATTAAACTAGTTACAATATTTTTACAATAACTTGTATACGTATGTACAAAAGTACGAAAAATTCAATACAATAAAAATTAAAATTGTATCTTGCACCCATTGTAAGGTATAAATCCTTATCTTTAATACGGAGGCAGATAGAATTTTTCTGATTTTACCAGTCAATTCAGCAGATATTTTTATGTAAGAAAACAATCTTTCAATTTTTTTCTTAATGGAGTTTGACTTGTACAAATAAATATATGAAAAATAGCAAAATGCATTTTTTTCTGTCATACTTTGCAAATAAATTTATATAAATTGAACCAATTTATAAATGATTATGAAAATTATGGTAGATATATAAAAATGTACAAGTAATTTAATAGTGATAAAATTAAATTTGTATCTTGCACCCATTTTAAGGTATAACTCCGTATCTTCAAAACGGAGACCGATAGATTTTTTCTGATTTTACCAATCGATTCAGCAAGCATTTTTATATAGGAATACCAATTTTCAAAAATTTACTTCATGGAATGTGAGCTGTACAAATAAATATAGGAAAAATACAAAAATAATTTTTGGTTTTGACATACTTTACAAATAAATTAATATAAATTGTATCACTTATTAAATATTTATTAAAATTAAGGTAGATATGTACAAATATATGAGAAATATAGTAATGATAAAATAAAATTTGTATCTTGCACCTATTTTAGGGTATAACTCCATATCTCAAAAAGGGGTAGAGATATATTTTTTCTGATTGCACTATTCGATTCAGCGCACATTTTTATGTAAGACTACCAATTATTAAAATTTTCCTATGTCGAATGTAGCTAGTATAAATATATGAATAAATAATGTGAAACGCAATTTTCAAAAATGAGTTTTCTGGGCGTTTGGAAGTGGATATCTTTATTAATTCTGTCTGGGGTTGGGCCAAATCTTCACCTCGCCATTTGGTAAACACGTGTGTCGGAAATAAAACATTAATTTTAAAGAAATTAGAAGCTTTGAAACAGATAAATGACTTAGTTTTCTATAATTAAATGATGAAAACAGCAGCATGGTTTTAATTAATACTTGGAATTATTTATTCTACTTTCAATTCTCACCATTTGTGGCATGCTATGATTTAGTGAATATTTATTTGCACGAAGCGTATTGTTAATAAAGTGTGCATACAAAATATAAATACTTTGGATTAGGCATAAATATTCCGAGAAGCAGTAAATTTTCTATACCTCTACAGGTACATTTCAGATTTACAGTTATAAGAAATTTTCAAGGAAATTTGTGTTTAATGTTTGTTCCTTTAGAAACTATTGACTATGGGTACGCCCTCGGTACATTATTCTCTCTTTCTGGCTTAAAATATTTCTTACATTCATTTACTGATAACATTCTTATATACCTACTAATAAATTCATAAAAAATCTGCAAATGTAAAATAATATTTAAAATGATGCAAATTTATATTTTGCACTTTCCCCTGCAGATAATAGCCTCTAAAGTAAAAAAATAAATATATTTTTATATTTATAACATTTTCTTTTAGAATTTTAAAAATTTAGTTTATATTTTTCAGTTTTCAAAATATTTATCATGTAATAATATAATGTAAAACAGTAAAACATACATGTAGAATGGGTAATGTTTATATTTTGCACTCTCTGCAGCAGATACTAGCCCTAAAGTAAAAAAAATAATATTTTTTTATATTATTATTATATTATTTTTTTCTTTTAGAGTTTTTAAAATTTAGTTCATATTTTTCAGTTTCCAAAATAATTACAAGGTAAAAATTAATATATAAAATAGTGGAACATACATTTAGAATGAGTGAATTTATTTTTTGCATTCTCTCTAGCAGATATGTTTTTAAATATCTAAAATTTATTTATAATTTGTATTTTACCAAACAGATTAAGTTACTTACAAATATTTTGTAGTATTACAGTAAATAACAAAATATTTTTTTAATATAAGTATAAAATTTAATAATCTTTTCGAACAGGTAAAATTTAGCTTTATTTTACACTTTCCTAAGCAGATACTTATATTTATTATTAATATAGGGTTAAGCTATATTGCAATAAAAAACAATTTAATATTTTCTTAGTTTTAGTAAAATTTGGTAATGTCAAATATTTCTTATTTTTCTGAAAACTAAAATATTTTTTGCTCTCCCCCCTTTACACACTAGTGCCCCAACATCCTCAAAAGTGTTGTATCGTCCTATTCTTTTAAAAAAAAAAATATATTAAAGTTGAGTGAAATGAAATATGGCATATTTTGTATGTATGAAAATTGAGTGAAATTGTATGTGGCATATTTGCAATGCCGGGCTAGTACGGCCCTGCATTTCGTGACTGCTGCATCTGCAAATATAAATTTCAAATGAGTTCGCCTCTGGCGTCGTCACATGGCAGCCAACATGAACAGACAAATTACCCCAGATGCACAAATGCAACAAAATCTTTTCGTCTACCGTCTTCGCCGATTGTCTTTTTGCACGTTTATCGTAATGGTTCTAGGGACTTTTATTTTTATAATAATACGTGCCTGAGGATCGAGTGTAATTAAATAATCGTGCATTTCCTATTAAACTTCTCGAATTTTCACAATTTAAAATGAAATCGTACAAAATATTTTTTCATAATACCTAAAGTAATAATAACAACACGACATACTTATACATAATTTTTATCTTATAGTACCGATTTTTAAGGAACTTTATTTCTTTATTTTTATAGTAACTCTATTGTTAGTTTTGAAATTTAATAACAAAACTATTTATCAACAACAATAACAACCAATCATTACGTTTTTCAGTAAATTAAACTAAGTTAATTTAAAAAGACTACTGTTTATAGATCGTCGTGTACTCGCTTGTGCGTCAAACATTCCACTCAAGTATAGTGACTTATTTCCTTCTCGTATAATATAATGTTTTATTATATCATATGTAACTAAAATAAGTAAATAATTAAATATATATGCAAGGTGATCAATAGCACGTGATAGATAAGTGACCTAAATAGTTCTTAAATTTTATTTTGCGTTAATAAGTGTTAATTTGCGTTCATAGGTCTTTATTATTATTTATTATTCTGTCAATGTGCTGTCACTATTTCGAATATACCTAAAACTATACTTTTTACTTGCTAAAAAGTATAATATATGTTTTTCGAAAAAAAAAGTAAATTATATGTCTGTAAATACAATATATTTCCCTGAGTTGGTACTAACGTCATCAATCGTAATTATGTGATTTAAATCGTTGAGGAGGAATAGGGTTCATGATATTATCATGTCGGGTGAAGTCATGTGATTTCCAGAGTAAATAAATGTCAAAACTAATAATATTATTATAAATATAAGGTCTTCTTGTCGATTTTGACGAAATTTGGTAAAAACCTAACCTAACTTAACCCTACCTAATCTAATAAAACTTAACCTAACCCCTACCTAACCTAACTTAACCTAACCCAACCCAACCTAATCGAATACAATTTAAGTTAACCCAACCTCAACTAACTTAACCTAACTGAACCTAACTTAACCCAATCTAACGTAAGCTAGCCTAACTCAACCTAACCTAACTGAATCTAACCTAAACTAGGTTAATCTCAATCTAATATAATCTAATCTAGAATAGGTTAGATTACGCTACGTTACCTCAACTAACCTAAGCTTATCGAACCTAACCTAACCCAACCTAACCTACCTCAACCTAACCTAACCTAGTCTAACCCAACCTATCCTAATCTAACTCATCCTAACCTAACGTAATCTAACTTAGGTTAGGTTAGATTTGGTTATATTTCGTGCGTATGTGTGTGCACATCTTTTGCATTAAATAGCTTTAAAAACAAAAAACAGCGATTACAGGGTCAATTCTTGTACTATATATTGATGACGTGATTAACTCCAGGAAATAGACCGTACATATTTGTATTTAAAGTCAATATTATTTTTGCTTATAAATAGAAGTATAAATGTGACAAGTTTCTTGATAATTTTGAAGCACACGTGCGGTATGAAAGCACAAAACTTTCAATTTCAGCGCAAAGAGCAATTAATTTGGCATAGTTGGCTGTTATGGCGATTAATCCGTCTTAATTAATTCGACTGGTGTAGTTGGCTGAAATTATCCCGAGCGGTATTCCTTGGCAGATGCTGCAAGGTCTGCGCGATGTGAATGGGCTGCATACGCACTGTCTTTGATAGACAACACCATCGCTGACTTATTAATAAATAGACAGAGAAACCCCGCTAAGGACATGGGCGGGGAGCCCGAAAATATCACGGGGACAAGAGAAATGTACCTAAATTGCTTATTGTCACCATATATAAGACATTTTTTTGTGCAAATATATATATAAAATATAAAAAAATATTCAAAGAAATTATGTTTGTTTGTTTGGGGGATATGGGCATATACCCTTAAATGGGTGCAAGGTATAATGTTAATTTTATTGCAATCAGTTTGTCACACATTTTTACATATGTATACAAATTTTTATAAAAATATTTTAACTAAAATAATTTATATAAATTTACTAGTAAAAAATAATAAAAACAAAATTTAAATTTCCCATTCTTTACTAAAACATTTATAGTTATTTATGGTACAAGTGTGTTACATTACAGATAAGTCACGTGAGAAAAGTTTAGCTCATGAGGCCGTTAGGCCGAGTGTGGTATTTTTTCAAGTGACTTAGGTAATTAGTGCCATACAACATTTTATCCAACACATTTTAATCATTGATATAAAATACATATAAGATTTTTGACATATGGAATTTCGAAATGACATTTAGGAACAAAATAGTGTAGAGAAGGTTTTATAACGTAGTTACTATGATACGAACCAAAAAACAGTGAGCTAATATATTTAGCTCACTAGTGACTTATGACCTATTTTATTTATCTAAAAACAGCATACTTATATCGTTATAATTACACGGTGTTGGATAAAATATTTTATAAAGGATTTTACATGTAAACAATTAATAGAATCACTGACGAAATCAAAAACCCTTTTTGAATATACCGATTTTATCCTAAAATAATACAAGGACTATATAGCTATTTAAGTTATAAGTAAGAAAAATGTGGTTTTTTTAACGCATGCAAAAATTGCAGGCGAGTTTTTAGGAGCAGAAGTTAAATAACCACCCACACAATATTTTTTCTACTTCCGTTTGAATCAGTATAAAAATGTATTTGAAATTATGAATTTTTGATACGTTGATGACATTTGCAATTTATGTGTTACTAAGTTACTTCAACAAAATTGTTGGTTATACATAGATAAATGATATAAAATAAAATTGTCATTTAAATTTTTTGGATTGTAAAATACAAGTCTCTGTGAGTTTAATAAATGTAATAATAATATTATTAATATTTGTAAAGATAATAAGAACTATATATTCTATTTTTGTAGCTGTTAATGTTTCTATATATGCCTACTTTCCAATTTGATTTCGCGTGAAATAATGATCTCATTATTTCACTAGTGAAATAATGCAATCTGAAATTAAGAGTCTCTTATTAAACGGAAGTAAAAAAATCACAAAATTCTACAAAAGGATATATTTCCATAACATATAATACATATTGTCAAGGGAATATAAGAATACAAATAATATATAACAGGTTTTATAGTATTCTTAGTAGTCTTTAAACTCCAATGATAAGACCAAAAAAATATTGGTTTTCATTACAAAGATATACGGACGAATATCATATAATGGGTATAAATATTTTCTCATTGTATTCCCCATATTTTTTTGTGTACATATGTAATTTTTATTTATTATTGAATATATAAATAAATTTGTAATAAGCCTGATATAGTTGAAGAGTTGTTATTGGTGTATTATGATATATTTGTTTATATTTTCTTTATAAAAATAAAATATTATCCTAGAATTTTCCTAGCTATAAATATACTAATATTGCGTCAATGTTTATCAAATTTAATAATAATTTTTCATGGGTTTTCCAAAAAACTATATCTATAAGCATTATTGAAAATTATTGCATATTATTAATAGGTGTTATCTATTTATGTTATGTTTTTACTGGAAATAATATTGCACAATCTTATATAAAAGCTGTAGTTTACTTGTATGTAAGTACGACACTGTAAGCTATAATTTTTTTGGTTGTATAAGGTTTCATTTATTCTTAGAAAGATGCATTCTGAGAAATTAATCGGACCCTGTGTTTAATTTTAGATGTTTGAAGTCTCTTTGTTCTAAGGGCGAAGCGAATAAATGTTGAAATCTTTCACTCATTAATAATTATTATAAATGAGATATTTTGAACGCGACGAAAACTAGAATTATTTTAGTCTGCGACGTTTGTCTGTGATAGACACATATGCACACACAAATTTATCATTTTACATGTGCTCTTAATATGTAGAATTTATAAATAATTACTACATTGCTATAAAACGCTTAGCTCTTTGAAATTTTTGTTTTTCTTAAATGTCTAAGTTTATGGCGCATCAAAAATAAATCTGGACTGTAGGGGTATTCTTCTGAATGCACCATTAAAATAAAAGCGATGCGTCACCAAATTATAGTTTAACAAAAATATTATAATTTTTTAATGGGTAGTACTATTTATAAAAAAAAATATGTTTACAGATAATAGCATATTATACACCAAGGTTGAGAAGACTATCACAAATGACCCAGCGTCAAGTTATGTCTTGAGGTGAGAGCGAAGCAACAGAGGGATATAAGGCGCTGGTCAATAATTTTATTCTCAATCGTGATATATACTTTTTCACAACTAGCAATGCAATCCCAATCATACTAAAAAAATATATAGACAATAACAAACATTTTGACATAAACATTAACTTATTTGTTAATATTTACAAAAATAAAGCAGACTGTCTTTGTTTTCATGTTTGACATTTCAGTTTGTCAAGCTCACTTTTTATTTTTAATTTGGTTTTATTTGATTTTCTATTTAAATTGTGAATCCATACTTTACAATTCTCTTGAGTTAAATGAATCATTTAATCAATATTTGGATTTGGATGAAATAAGTGACCATGGTTACCAAGTGAGCGGTAGTGAAAAACAATATCTTATGTCAAATAAAGGTAAAAAATATTGGCTGTCTAGACCATAGTAGTGAAAAAAATATGTTATTTTACGATAGCGGTTTTATTTGATTTTTCACAAGAAAGTAAAATGATTCATTATACAATACATAGTACTGTCAGTTTAAATAGTACATTATATTATAATTGAGAGAAATATAATGTAATCCATGAGTTAAATGTTTAACGCTCGAGCATTTTTTTCTGGGAAAAAGAAAAACTTCTTATTTGTAATTAATATTATAATAAAATCATGTCAGTTATGTTATGTCAATACAAAAACAAAACAATTTTCAATCATTTAAACAATACAACAAAACTGATAGCTAACATGTAAAAATTTTACAGGTTAGTAGCTTGTAAAAGATACTTTACATGAACGAATAAAACAGCAGGTCATCCACCAGTACGAAATTACGAATTTATTTTAAATATAATTAAATATATTTATTAATTGACATAAGTAGAACACGATACACTTTTTATATAATTATATGTTAATTTTATTTTGAGTCAACAATTATGAATGAACTGTTATAAAAATTGGCGAATTCCACGAAAATTCGGCAATTTGTCGGTTTGAACGTCTGCTAATCAGATCAGGGAAGATTACAGGGTGCATAGACGTCCGTGCGAGGGGGGCAGAGGGGCACACACGCAACGTAACACAGTAGCGATGCTTGATGCCTTTGGAAATAAATATAGCGATCACGAAACCAACATTGCTTAGATTGCAAGGCAAAATTATAAATTAGAAATTTAATCCTAGTAAGTATTTCATTGGAAAATATTTACACTAATGATATATGGAATTATAAAGGCGTATCTACTCCATCTAAATATTTATAAATACATTATAATCATCAAAATATTTGCATTGGAATTGGAAGTAATTAATATTCAAATAATTATTCGACTGGCCTATTTATTTGTTTAGACTGCATTTGTTAAATATAACAAACAGAACTATTAATGGATGTATGTTAATAAAATTTGTACATTTCTTATAATGTATAATGAAGTTTTCCATGTTTTTTTATTGTTATATACGTATTAATTATCATATAAAAATATTACACATATCTATTTGTATTAAGCAAAAGGATTTTTAAGAAATTATACTTTTTTATTATAAACATATTTATTTATAAATGCTTTTTAACGTGAAACATGGGATTTATCATATCCATCGTTGCGACTTGATTTATTGACAGAATCGTATTTCATTTTCTTATTTAAAATAAAATATAGGGAAGGAATTTGACACTTGTTTTTTGAGTTATAAAATTTTCTGACAAGCCTACACCTAGTGCTACAATTTTGGGAATCGTTAATAAGTTTGGAGGAAATGGTAGAATAGTAGAATAAGCTGTTACTTCACTTGATCTTATATATCTAGATTCTTTTTAAAATCTTCAAAATTTAGATAATTAAAAGTTCAAAATATTATAATGGGGTCCTTCACCATAGTAGCAAATTAGAAAATTGATCACTTATAGTCAATCCAGACTTTAATTTTGTATGATAGGAACTATCAAAGCATAAAAGTTATTAGTTTTTAAGTTATTTTAGTTTTTAACAAAAAAGAAAATTTTCTGAAATTGCTCCTCGCTTTCAAATTAGATAAAGTTTCATATAAAAAAATAAAATAAAAATAGTTGTAGATTGAGTTTTTGCTAATGAGCTAATACTGGATGATTTATTTGAAAATTTATTGTAATCATTATTCGTTATACTTACTTTTTTGTTTTTTACAATATTAAAATTTACTACTTCTTTCAAATTCATTCTCTTTGTTTCATTTTGAATGAGATAAGCAAATATACATTGCTGTCAATCAAATATTAAGTCGTAATCATGGATATGATAAAACCAATGTTTCACATTAAAAATACTCACAGTATAAGATTCTATTTCAAAAAGTAATGTAATAAAAAAAAAATTATATTTCTGTTTTGTATAAAAAAATAAACTACTGTATAGAATTAAAACTTCTATATTTGGAATGAAACATAAATAATTTAATTTTAGTTATACAAATGTTTAAATTCAAATATTCGTTTTTTAGAGTGTATAATTAAAAAAATTTGAGTACGTGCCTGTGTAAGTTTGGAGGCACAGCAGCCGATATCTCAAATATCTGACATGAGGCCATATTCTCTGTTTATAATAAAAATACATCTATACTTTTTCTATTAGCTCTCCACTAACGAACGCCGGCCGTCCTAAGTTAACACACACAGGTATTCCATCTTCAAATATACCTGTTTTGCTTTTACTATTGGGCGTACAAATTAAAATATCAAACATTAAGGGCATGCTATTACAACTTAAACAAGAATATTTGAAAAAGGCATTCCTCCCGTAAAAAAACCAAAATATAGTAGCCAACAATAATTGATAGCTTTCCCATATCTGGACATATAGATAACCATATCTTTTTCTTGTCCAGATAGATCAATTTTTATTGTAATATATTTCAACCCTTCCCAAAATCTCACACAAGTATACATCTATCTATACCTGTTTTTATACCAGCGGACAAAACAAGAGGGGACGTATTGCATTACACATCTCTCGTATCGATCAAAGGAATTGATTTTGAGAGACACTTTGATTGATTTTCATTTCTTATCGATATAAAATGCTGTTAAATTTGAATAATATATTTTAATTAACTACCGATTTTATAATTTTATTTCAGACCACACCTATACAATGGTGACAATATTATAATGAAACGTTTAAATATGAATATAATACCACATCCTGTGGTTCATGATAAATCAATTCTACAAAGCTAATACTGTCTCGTGCGCCCCGCTGTGGGCCTTAAACCCCCCCTGTAGATGACAAATTTATATAGTGCGTCCCACATGTCGAGGTGTTTTATTAAGTGTGAGGATTTAAAAAGGGTATAAACTTAAAACCCATTGGAATTTCTTAAAAAAATGTAATTATACATAAACAACTATTGAGTACTTTGTACTTATTTTTAGGTATAAGTTTCTTTCAATGTTATTATTAGTTTTTACGGAAAATTTTAAGTAAAAATCTTGACTTTCAAAATTTTTGTAAAATAGATGTGGCATATACAAAATAATTAAATAACAATGTTTTTTTGGCATATTTTACAAATAAATGTGTACAATATAAACCACTTTAAATATTTGTATGAAATTTGGTACATGTATGTAAAAATATACGACGCATTCAGTGCCAGTTAATTTAAAGTTGTACCTTATACCCACTTTAAGGTATAAATCTATATCTCCAAAACGACATGCCATAGAATTTTTTTGACTTCATTTTTAAATTCTACGCACATTTTTATGTAAGAATCCTGACTTTCAAAAGTATTCTAAACTGGGTGTAGTTTTACAAAAAATAAAACAGAAACAAATTTTTGTCATATTTTATAAATAAATTTGTACAAATTATACTAGTATATATATTTGTACGAAAATTTTGTTCATATGAAAAAATGTATGAGGAATTCAATGGTAGTAAATTTACAACTGTACCTTGCACCCATTTTAGGGTATAACTATATCTCCTCAACGGAGTTAGCTAGAATTTTTCTTATCATTCGATTTTATGGACATTTTTATGTAAGAAACATGACTTTTTCTAGACAGTATGAAGAAATAAATGGTATGACAATATGAAGAAATAAATTTTAGGGTAAACCAAAACAGAAAATGCTAGAATTTTTCTGATTTCATTATTCCATTCTATGGACATTTTTATGTCAGAAACACATCTTTCAATTTTTTTCTGGACTGAGTATAGGTTGTATAAAAATAAATATAATAATGGGAAAATGTATTTTTAATTATTGTCATAATTTACAAAAGAATTCATTACAATTATACCAGATTAAATATTTTTACAAAAATTTATATACATATGTAAAAATATATGAAGAATTTAATGTTGATAATTTTACACCTGTACATTGCACCCATTTTGGGGTATAATCCCGTATCTCCAAAACGAAGACAGCTATATTTTTTTTATTTCACCAATCGATTCTACGCACATTTTTATATAATATTACCAATTTTCAACATTATTATTAAATTAGGTATAGTTTCCACAACAAAAAAAGAAACGGAAAGAGATATTTCAAAATATTTTAAGTACTACACGTCTATAAATAAAATAAAAATCCGTCACGATTCTTGAAATAATGAAGTGAATTCTTTGCTGAAGACAATTGATATACAAATAGCTCTTGTCAATTTGAGGATCGGTCAAAGCTAACTTGATCTGATATCGGTACGATCGAAGCAAGGTATCGACATTTATTATATTAATTAATGTTTGTTGATGTTGTCTTGAGACAGTTGTATTGAATCGGATGGAATCACGATTCTAGACATTTCTTCGCACCGAGGGGTCAGTAGCGTAGGACGATATATTTTAGGAAGGGGCATACACTTTGAATAATGCGTCCAAATTTTGATCTTTATGATACTAGACCAAAATATTTTTATAAATCGATTCATTATTCGTAGATTACGAGAAAATAATTATTAAAAAATTGGGGAATCGATGTAATATCAGGGTGATAAATACGTGACCAAAGTCACATATACTGGAAACGAAAAAGACAGTTGACCTTTCTTCTAAGACCTTACCATGTTGTCGTCACATATCCCTTCTCCAAAACTTAAATTACGAATAATATTATTGCAAATTAATGTCTTTATCCAACACATTGTAATTATAACGATATAAGTATGCTGTTTTTAGATAAATAAAGTAGGTTATAAGTCACTAGTGAGCTAAATATATTAGCTCACTGTTTTTTAATTCGTATCATAGTCACTACGTTATAAATCCTTCTCTACACTATTTTGTTCCTAAAGGTCATTTCGAAATTCCATCTGTCAAAAATCTTATATGTATTTTATAAAAATGATTAAAATGTGTTGGATAAAATGATGTATGGCACACGTGTGTTAATTACCTAAATCACTTGAAAAAATATCACACTCGGCCTAACGGCCTCGTGAGCTAAAGTTTTCCGACATGACTTATCTGTAATGTAACACACTTGTACCATAAATAACTATTACCTCTCTCAGTAAGAGAGATATTGGTATCATGCTAAAAAACGAATAGTGCGTTTTCAATATTGTTCAAGTCCTTAGAACATAATTTTAATATTTTTACGATGATGTCTGTCCATGTGTGTGGATGGATGTTGTCGTAACGATTATTCAAATACTAGAAAATAAAGAAAGTTGAAATTTTGGATATAACATTCTGACACCCTATATTAGATCTGATTAAAATTTCGTATTTATCGTGCAATCGGAAGTGCTATTTTCATGAAGATCTGAATGTTTTTCTGGAATATCTTAATAAATTTTGAATATTTGAAAAATTTGGTAAATAATTATTTAATATTATGTCTTTACCAAAAAATTTATAGTTCAAATTTGTTTCTAACTAGTCCCATTTAACTATTATAAGTATATATGAATTAGTAAATTTGTTACAATTGTGGTTTACCTATGGAAATAAATATTTTGTATCTGACAGAGACAATTACTATAACTGGCAGTGAAAATATTGTAAAAATATCGAATACTCTAAATAGAATTATACTAATACTGTTAGTACTAATTATATTAATAATTTATTTTACCCTATTATAATGAGAAGCTATAGTGGTTTTTACATTTTGTAAGTTATATTCTAAAATTCATTTATGGAAACATAACGTATTTTATTTTGTTGACATAGTACGAATTGACGTGATGATTATTATTTTTATAGTGTGAACCTCTCGTTCTTATAATATCTGTTAATTGCCCGATCAAAAAAGTAAAGTAAAATAACTTACAACTTTTTCGAAAACCTGTATTCCGTATAAATTGCAGCACTTAATTATTACAAAAAATAAAATTCCCTGACATGAAATTATTAATTTAATTGAAGCCAATTTATAGAAAATATGTAAATTTGAAAATACTTCAGACTTCAAAAGAAAAATTCAGTTGTACCCCATTTAACAGTTGGCATAAAAATACAATGAATCAATTTGGAAAAACGCCAATACAAAACAGTTTGGTACGCACGTACTATAAAAGTCTGACGCAGTTTTTATTGGAGCATGCCAAAGGAAGTTTACTTGCATTTTAACAAGATTGGTCCCTTGTCCCTTCTAAGTACATGTACACTATGGTATTTATTTATATTTAGTAACAATTTTTCTTTTGTGATTCAAATCGCTAAAATGAAAAGGGAATTAATGACATCATCTTATCGTTTGAAATCGTGTGATTTCCGAAGCAAATAAATGTCAAAACTGACAGTATTATATACAGTTACAATAATGGATAAAATATACAAAACTAACGAAACTATCAACACACAATAAATCACCTTGAAGATAGGGCATATTCGCACAGATGTTTTATAAAGAATATAGAATTAATATTTAATTGTTTTAAGGTCATATCTCACACCCAATATTAGGTACAAACATATGAAAATGGTACTAATATAAAAATATTACCATTAATTATAATGTTACTAAAATGTATAATTAAATATTTTCATTAAAATTTATATATATATATATATATATATATATATATATATATATATATATATAAGTATATAGTTGTTCAAAGATCATAATTGATGCAACAAAACGTTGCAGTACAAATGTAAATAAGGCAACATGGAAATAAAAAAAATATGTGACCGTTTAGTGAAGAATCATTGATTATAATTCTTATTGTTTGTATATTATTATTGTTATTATTTAAGTTGAATATAAATTATTTTTCTTTAATATACAAATATTAAAAAAATATAAGTGTCACAACTGACACCTAGATAATTTCTTTTATTTCCATGTTTGTCTGATTTCTAACAAAAATACAACATTATATATTTAATAAATTTTGTACTGCAGATTATAAATTTATCTGATGTAGAATTTAATTTTGAACAACTTTATACTCTTGTAGTTTTGATCTCAATCTGTCAGGGTTAGAGTATCCGTAACTTTTTCAAATTCTATGTTAAAGTGTACAATATACGATTTTTAAGATTAGTTTTCATTAGAAATTTTGTGAGTACCCTGTGGAACAGTACGCCACTGCTGGGTATAATAAATACATCGCCGTATAATATCACGCAGAGTGACACTGGTAATATCAAATATTTATAAATGGTCTGTTTGTATCCATTGTCATAGACGTCCAACAGGGGTGGGACGCGAGCTATGAATAATGATCTACACTCATCTCCAATCTTGATCTGCTGATAAAGTGGGAAGATATTTTAGCATCTAGAACGCTGCGAAATTATATCAAAACAAAACAGCAATTCCAAATTTAACGAATTTTACATCGCGAAACCATAGGGGCTCTATCTGTTCCGCGAACCGTAAAACCAGGTGTTTGCACTAGATACACTGTAATTTATTAAAATATTATCACTCTAACGAGTTATTCTTATCATCACAACACTCCAGTATCATCACTTAAAATTCTTTTGTTTCTGTTAAATTTATTCAATATCTACTATTTGCTGTTTTACTAATAAATTCGTACAAGGTACACCACTAAATATATTTTTATCAAAATTTGTGTACTTATGTAAAAAAGTATGGGGAATCTATTGGTGATAAAATTACAGCTGTACCATGCACCCATTTTAGGGTATAAATCTGTTTCTCCAAAATGGGTAATGGTAGAATTTTTTTGATTTTTTTATTCGATGCAGCAGACATTTTTATGCGAATATATGTATTTTCAAATTTTTTCTACGTTGGGTATGGCTTGTACAAATTAATTTATAAAAAAGAAAAAAACGTGTTTTTCATATTTTATAAATAATTTTATATAAATCATATCAAATAATATATTTTTATAAAAATTTGTTATCACATATAAAAATATATGAAGAATTCAATGGTCATAAAATTAGAGTTGTACCTTGCACCCATTTTTGGGTATTAGCTTGTATTTCCAAGGTGTGTTCAGATAAAAAATTTCTAATTTTGTCATTCGATTCTACGAACATTTTTATGTAAGAATATGTATTTTCAAATATATTTTTTATGTTAGATGGGGTTTTACAAGTAATTTTGTAAAACATGGAAAATATATACTTTCATTTTTGCCATATGTTATACAAACAAATTTATACAAAGTACGCCACTTGAAATATCTTTAAGAAAATTTGGGTAATTTGTAAAAATGTATGAGGAATTTAATAGAAATAAAATTAAAGTAATATGTCACACCCATTTTAAGAGACAATCCCGAAACTTTGAAACGACTGAAGATAATATTTTTCTGACTTTACCACTCGATTCTACGGACATTTTACTGTATGATTCTCAATTTTCAATATTTTCTATCATTTTGTGTGGTTTTTACAAGAGAACTTATAGAGAATGTACTCAAAATAATTTTGTCATATTTTACAAATAAATTCATACATTTTACACCACCACGAATATTTTTATAATAAATTGTGTATAAATATAACAATAAATTAAATCATAGTAATATATTCTACCCCTTTTAGGGTAAAAACCCTTAAGCACAAAATAAGTACAGATGAAATTCTTCTGATTCCTCTATTTGATTCTGCCGGCATTTTTATGTAGAAACAAGGTTTAAAATTTCCCAACTTATGTACAGTTGTTACAAATGATAAAGGATGGGAAATTCTATAAAAACTGGTCAGAGAAAAAGGTCTTACCGATTTTACAATCCATAAGAACCTGCCTTAATCCATAGCTTACGATTTCTAATTTACAACTCTAGAAAAGTCAGGTAGTTTTTCCAAAAAGTTGTAAAGTTGGAGAAAACATCATAAATACCCCACTGCGTCTCGCAGTAAAATTTCCCATAATGGCTGTCTTTATAATATATAGCTCGCTATCACCGTTTATATAATTTTATAAGGTGACCTGAATGATAAAAATGACAATAATAGGTGGTACTGCGTAATATAGATAACGAATTTTGCATAGAACGATTTTGTTTGTATAGATAATAGTTTATTTATTAAGTCTGCTGTTTTGTTATTCACAGGTTTAAAATAAGTCAAAAGTTACGTAGGTCAAGAGAATATCATATCGAATTTATAAAGAATGGCGCTATATACTAAAGGCAAAATATGGAATAGATATGTAAACTTTAACATTTTAGTTCCACATATTTTTACTTTCGGGCCAAAAATAATAGAAACAATAGTATATTATACACCAAGGATGAAAAGACTTAATGAATAATACTATTTTACATTATTAGTAACGAAAAATAGCTTTTACTGCTAAGGAAAAAATGACTAGCAAAATAATGAGCCGTTTATTTGTTCACTTGTAAATAAAATTAAAATTATAATCAAATTTCGTGAGTTACTATGTGTCAAAACAAAAACAAAACACTTTTAATAATGTAAACAATGTAACTAACATTTTTTACAGGTTACTTTGTCAGGTGAATACACAGTTCATGTAAATGCCCGTTTACATGTAACAAATAAAACAGTTATTTAACTTACAAGGAATGTAACGTCGTCTTTATTTGCTAGGAAGTTGTAATAAGTACATTTCGTGCTATATTTCTCGCGCCATTGTTTAGGCTTAATTGTTCAAAAGCTTGTTTGATATTGGTATTCAATTTTTACTTTTTTTCAATTTAGGAATGTAGTAACTAGTAAGTGAAAAATAGTATATTGTAACACTAGTCTAGTAAGGCTACTATTGCAAAACGAATATGAATATTGAAAGAAATACTATACTATATCACTCCTTATATAAGTACTATAAAGTGTAGTGGTAAATAAATAAATACTTGTTATTCTTGTAATTTAATATTGTTTGAGTGTTGCCAAGTAATGTTTTCAAAATTCTTTCGAGACTTTACCAAACGATCGAAAAAAAACAAATGTTATAAATCACTTACATATCTCGTAGCTATGAAATACACTCTTACAATATAAGTAGCACAAGAAAGTAAATCTATATTAGGTTGAATATGTGCTTCATTTAGTTTCTTAATAAATAGGCTTTTGTAATCAAATCTACAATTATTTGCAGTCATTATATATTGCTAAACTTATCATTCTTATTTAAATTTTAAGAAACTACAATATTTGTGAATTGTAAAAGTTTTCTTAGAGTTATATCCTTGAAATTGTATTATAAAATATCCTTTCGAAATCGATACGAAAGTATACAATATCACTCCACGAAATTAGCCAAAGTAGTACTAAAGTAAAACTTTACAGACTCTTATGTCAAAATTTAACTTTACGGACTCGTCTGTCAAATTGAATTAAAGTATATTTTAATAGTATTATATTTTTGCAGATTATTTTTGCACTACCTAAAATAATTTATCTGATTTGATGCAGACGACGTCTAAGCATGTGTAAATATAAATGAAAATTAGAAAGAAATATTTGACACTTTGACAGTACGTTTGTTATCACAGCCATCCCTGTCTCAATAGCTAGCTGACGATTTACAAACACATAATGCTATTTATTTATGTTTTTAATTAATAATTTAACAATTTCGGAAAAAATATAATGTACATCTAAGGACTAAAGTATTTTTTATTACTCACATGGCTTATTCTATATGCGTAATAAAAAATTATACTTTAGTCCCTTGACATATAAATAACTATTTTCTTACTTTTCTAACAATTTGATAATGCTTTTTACTTATATAAAATAAAGTCAGTATTGTAATCGCGAAATTTTTCGGTCTTCGGGTTTGAACGGAAATATCCATTTCAGTCAGCAAATATTTTTTTATCTATTTTCACATAATTTTTTTATTGTCTTTCGTATATTAGAATAAAATCAGGTTAAAATATAATTTTCAAAGTTTTTGTAAACAATAAAAGTTGTGTTTGATTGTTTCAACAATGAATCCCTTCGAAAACAAATACCCAATATTGGGTGTTTGTTATTTGAGCATATTATCTGCATTCTCTTTGTGTAGGGCAAAAAGAAAGAAAGCAAAATTCGGTCTGCAGTTTATTACAAATAATTACAAGCGAGCGAAGTAAAAAAGCTCTTAAGCTCTTGCCAGGGGCCCGGAAAGCTTCTTCAGGTTTACTACTAATTAAATTTGGGTGAGCTTAATTTCGCAGTCGTAAAACAAGTGATGAGTCGAGTTGCTATTGGCTGCTTCGGCAAATTATTGTGTTTCAGAATTTACATACACGAAATTATATACTAACAAAAAATAATTCGTTTCGTATCGGCTTATTTTTATACATTTGCATTAATTGTAATATTTATTTTATGTTCTTCATTGTTATTTCTTGCTATATATTTAAAAATTGAGAATAAATGTAAGTAAATAAAATTCAAATTCAACATATACAGTGAGTATTTTTTAACGTGAAACATGGGATTTATCGTATCCATGGTTACGACTTCATATTTGATTGGCAGCAATTTTAAGAATCATTAATAACTTTAGAGGAAATGGTAGAATAGTAGAATGGGCTGCTAGAGCACTCGATCTTACACATCTAGATTATCTTTATTTGTGTCTTTTAAAATCAGAAGTTTGCACTGGGAGAAATTTTCAAAATTTAGATGAATTAAAAGGTCAAATTCAAAATATTTCTCAAAATATTACAATAACCTAAATATAATGGTATATAATTCAAAAGGTTTGTAGCAGATTAAGTCATTGCTTAGCAGTTAATGGATGGATTTTTGAAAATTTATTGTAATTATTGTTTAATTGTTAAAATTTAATACTATGCCAAATTCATTCTCTATGTTGATTTTCATGAGACAAGCAAATACATTGCTGTCAATCATACATATAAAGTCGTTACCATGTATATGATAAATCCCCATGTTATCCGTTAAAAATACTCACGGTATACATTTTGTTAAAATAACATTTTCAGAAATTCTGAAGTTTGAAAATTCATATCTCAAGAACTAGCAGACATATTCAAATTCTGTTTGAGATTTTGAAATCTATTTAAGCAATTCTATATATTTCCACATTAATTTGAGGTAAATAGAGCCTAATTGTAACCTACATTGACTTTTTGGTTTAATAGTAATATGTTCTCCTGTTTAGTCCAAAATTTTGAATCTTCACATCTCTAGTACCATAAAAGATATTTTAATTTTCTTTGTAAATTTTGAATCTATACATCTAAATCTATTTAAAACTACCTTTAATGTTACATAAACATGGCTCATTTTGCATCTACACCTATTTTTTGTATAAGGGTATTTTCAGAATTTAAAAACTCCATATCTTGAGAATTAAAAGAGATAATCCAATTCTATTTTCAAATTTGGAATCAGTACATCAAAATCTATCGATATCCACCAAAACCTGAAAAAAAATTTCGACCTATTTTTCACCCCTTCAAAAAAACCACCGCTCAATATAACAAAATTGGTGGCAGATACGACTTCGGCGACTTTACCATTCAATTCCTCATACCAAAAAACATATATGTACCAATTTTCAGGATAAAATTAGCATTGGTGCATTTTTTATTAAACATTTAAAAAATCTGAAAAAATCATAAAGGGTATACCTTAGATTTTTCTCAATTTCAGGCTAGTTTTCACTATTTTCACTCTTATTTAAATAAAATCTACACCATTTGAGAGTCACACTTGAAATTTGGTACACACATGTAAAATTTTCTTTAGAATCCAAAACCGTTATCGCCGAGTTTGTATCTGCGCCCAATTTTGATCCAGAGACCATTTTTGGGCTAACGAGGTCAACACTTAAAACGCAAATATCTCAAGAACTAAAAAAGATATTTAAATTTGGTTTGAAAATTTGGAATCAGCGTATTTAAATCTATTTACTGGCATATTTAACTCAATTTTGGGGTGCGACCCATTTTAGAGTGTAGAAGCAAAATTTTAGCAAAACTTGAAAATATTTATAATTGTAGTTGCACAGCGAAAATTTGAGACTAATAGGGCCAAAAATACAGGAATTATAAAAAATAAAAAAAGACAAATATTATTTTCATGGGCTTCAGGAGAAATACACATATATGTATGATTCAGTATAAACAACTGAAGTTTATTATAATTAAGTAATTTTGCAAATGTATGTGCAATAAATAATAAAAATTTTATTATTATGAGAATGACATTTAAAGACAATTACAGTTGTATATTAATGTAGAATTTAATATTTTTAGCTATGGTAATATGCGTTATAAATACTCTAAGAACCGGACGTGTATGTGGTATATAAAAGATATTTATTTAATTAAAATATATTGCAATTATTCGTACTAAATCTGTTGTTATGAATTTATGAAAGTTGCAAAAATCATCAATAATACAATTATAGACAATTGTGCTTGTCTAGGAACCCTTATCTATTTATCCTCTTATAAATGTCAAGATCTATTAAATCATAGGGGTAGTTATTTCGGATTTACTAATCCTAGATAATCAGATTATTGTTAGGAAAATTTTCTTAGAATTCTCGTGCAAGTTTTCGTGGTATATCTATATAGAAATATAGTTTATTAAAAAATCAATGCACCCTTTTTTATTCCCATTTAATGAGACTCCCCATTGGGTATCACAGATGTGTGAATCTGTAACAAAGCTTCTGATTGGTCGACACGTTAAGCCCCACCTACTCTAATTCAACGGGGAATATTACCCAGCCTACTTTGATCAGATAATTGAAGGGGTGAATTTTATTTTTAGAACACTAACACATGCATATACCCTGATAATATATTTTTTATTTTTTTGTTTACTAATAGTTATCTATTATATAAATAAACCAATAAAATTTTTATTAAAATAATAAAAAATGTCAAATAAATGATTACTTATCTATATAGATACTTTATCTGTAACCAAAATGATAACGAAACCACAAAAATGTATCTTGCATTTTTAAACCATATATTAACCATATGCCCCTGCACATGTGAGGGTAGTTCTATTTTTAAAATGGCAATATGGTAGCAGTCTCCCTTTTATAGCACACTTTAAATTTAAAACTGACTTTAAATATTAAAAGCCAATTAAACACTGGAATATACAAGCCGCAACATTAAACATTTATAGAACAAGAAATTTTAAGCCTATAAACAAATAAAATTTTAAAGAGAGTAAAAAAATTAAAAAATCAGACAATAATGCCCTAAATAATTGCAACAATCAATCAATTATATAACAATACAATTGATCATATTATATTGTCAGTATTTCGCGACGGATATAATAACATTTCAATCAAATAAAATTACCGAAGACAACAAACAATCTGTTTTAATTTTACTTGCATTTTTATCAATACAGGCTAATGTGCATCAACAGTTAAAACTATGAAATTCAAATAATTATGTTCTGAAACTATATATAGCAATAGCTGTATATAGAAGCCTATATACTTATATACATAATATTATGTGTTAGGACTGTATACCAAAAATAAATCTATATTTATTATTAGTACAAAGTTAAAAATTAATTTAAACTATACATAAATATATACAAAAAAGAGTATATATTTCAAGAGTGTTAAAATGTTAAAAATAAATTTGTTTTTGTTTATATTAAGGGTGACACCTTGAACTAATAAATTTATGTAAAACTAGATATAAGTATCAAGTATATGATACTTTACTTAAAAAAACATATACATATGTATTATTATTATATACACAAAATTAGAATAAATATGTTTTCTCCTTATGTATGGAAGGAAACAGGGATTCACAAAACCGCTAAACGAATTGAAATTTATGCGAAGCAGTTCAAAGAATGTATAAAAAGTTAAAGAAATGATGACAAATATAGCTTAAGAACAATTACTTAAAAAAGCAGTTTAAGTTTAATAAAAACAAGACATTTATTAGGTCATGAGATGGACATGATTTGGATTACAGTACAAACTGATATTTAGCGCAGACCGTCAGTTAGATTATGTGTAAAGACAGGGGTGTAATTGGGCCTTGAAACGGATTCTAATGTAAAGAAACAAAGCATGGACAGATTATTTGTAAAAAACAGGGGTATAATTGGGCCTTCAAACGGATTGTGATGTAAAGAAGAGGCTGTAAATTGGATTGCTGTATAAAGTGATATTAGGGGCGGACCCTCAGTTGGATTCAGTAAAGAAACAGGGCTGTAAGTTGGATTGCAGTATAATGTGATATTTGGCACAGACCGTCAGTTGGATTATATGTACAAACAAGGGTGTAATTGGGCCATGGGACGTATTTTCATGTAAAGAACATGGGCCTTCACATGGATTATAGTAAAAATTGATATTTGGCGCCGACCGTCAAGATATGAATGTAAAGAACTGGAACCGTGAGTTGTATTGGGGTATAGAGTGATATTTGGCGCCGAACGTCAAGCAGATTTATGCGATATGAATGTAAGGAAACAGATCCGTGAGTTGTATTGGGGTATGGAGTGATATTTGTGTTGGGCCGTCAGTTGGATTGACTTACCATAGGGCTCTCATCCCCCAGATCGCTCTCCCGTTCATGGGCGTCAAGCTCCATGGCGTACACAGGAACAGGTTCTCTGTTTTTGACACGAATTTTGCCGATTTAAGCGAGGAAACCCCCCGCACACAACAACACGAAACAACGAACAACACACACGACAAGGATGAGGTGTTACACTGAGCAAGCTCACAGGCAGTCTCAGCAAGCTGCGGAACAAGCGCGGGCAGCCGCCCCCCACCACTCCGCCGCCAGCCAATCAGCGCGCGGGGCGGGGAGACTCCCAGGGCGGGGTTTCATTCCCATTGAGACTGGATGATAGTGTTTTATTGGGATCACAGCCAATCAAAAGCCACCTGGCCTCTTCTCATCCGACACGATTGCTAATTTGCAATTATGACTTTTCGATTGTTAAGTGCTCTTCCATTTTTTTCCTTAGGAAATTTCTAATTATATATTCATGCGCTGTGAAAACACAAGTAAAGTTTCACACAAAATAAAAAACATTATAACGGTCTTTTGTGCCCAAAATAAATTAATATTTTTTTTCAATAAATTTAAAATAACATTCAATAATTTCTACAACAGACATTAACATATATTTATTTTTAATAAATTGTCTTCATACTTTTTTTCCTATAATTTAATATGTACGGATTACTCGATGTCTTGTTTCTTGTGGAAATACTACTCTACATCTCATGACAACTATTTACATTAATTTATTAAATATTAATAACTAACGTCTATTGCCCATCACTGGGTACTCCATTTTTATATCAGATATCAGTAATACTTTATATTGAACAATGTTTACCATTTTACCAGACATCTAGCTGACTTGGAGAGTGCACCACTTGGCACCTCAGAGCCATTGCTTTAAAAAAGCAGTATTTCTCAAAAAATATAAATAAATTAATATTTTACTGTGGCTTTTATAAAATAAAATAAGAGCAGCTAAATTTTACGTGTACATTTATATTTTAACATCTTGACGAACTAGAGCTGTATAAATAATATAAAAAGATTGTGTCTTATATAAAACAAAAAAAAAGTTGAACCTTAATTAATGTATGTACAATACAATATTTGTATGTTATATACCAAGGATGTGAAAGGATTATAACCCGAATTTTTTTATGTACACTCTCAGAAAGAAAATTTTAAATTTTTATTCTTTAAAAACGATGTTAATGTTAAAAATATTATAAATTTTAATATATGAATTTTGCCTTTTCTATTGTTATTATAAAATATATTGCAGTATAATAATAGTACATTATACACCAAGGTTATCTTTATTGACCTAGCGTCAATTTGTGTCCTGAGGTGCGAGGTAACCGAGGGACATAAGGCGCTTTTGAGTTTGATTTATTTATGATTAATATAAAATATAATGGAATACAACAATAGTATATTATACACCAAAATTGAGAACACTATCGTTATTGACCTAGGGTCAAGTTGTGTGCCAAGGTGCGAAGCCACCGAGGGACATAAAGCGCTGGTTATTATTGGTCTGAACGGTGGTATATACCTATAGCATTTAAATCCCAATTTTATTTAAAAAAATATATTGACAATAACAAAACTTTTGACATGAATATTTACTTGTTTCTTAATATTCACAAAGTACGTTGTCTTTGTTTTTATATTTGACATTTGAGTTTGTCAACCTCACTTATGATTTTTAATTTCGTTTTATTTGATTTATTTATATATAGTAGATGCCACATTTAAATTGTGAATATATACTTTACACTTTTCTTGAATTAAATAATTTAAATAATATTTCATTTGGAGACTTGAAGTTCTTTAAAAATAACAATTTTCATTATCGACCATGGTTAATTGTGAATGATTGTGAATATGGTTACTAAGTAAGCGGTAGTAAAAAACAATTTCTCATGTCAAATAAAAGTTAATAAATAATAGTAGATTCCACGACATTAAATATTAGGGGCAATTTATTAACATGATTTCAGCAATTTTATTGCAGAGATAATAATGCTGTCTTTATATTAATTATAAACTTCCCCAATAATTTTCTCTTGATTGCTCAAAACTGGGGGGAGACAGTTTGGTAACTGTCACCCCTTACACCCCCCTAAAACTGCCAGGAAAAATATTGGGACATAAATAACTTTAACATACATCAATAAATTTTTGGAATAATACATATATAATGACATATAAATTTTTGTTTGATAACATATGTTAATTCTGTTTTAACAAATAAAATATAATAAATAAATTATAAATAAAAGTAAGTATGTATTAATAATAAATTCTAGACTTACTTCTAGGAGTGTTTAAATTAGAAATTTAAGTACCAAATAAATTAGTAATAAACGTATTGAAATAAAATTTTAAAGCCAAACAAAGACTTCTAAGAATTGAACACCAAATTTGGTAACTAAATATAGTTTTTATATCCAATAAATGCGGTGATTTATGACTGTTGAACAATTGGAAGGGTTGTCCAAATTCCCATTCTCACGAAAACCAAATATTAACTCTTTATCTGAGCGGAAAGGCTGGGCTGTTGATTTAATAATTTTTAACGAACTTTATTCCATTGTTTGAGTAACAATAGAAAATCGTTCCGAGAACATGGATTAATTATTGACAAAGACCAGATTTAGCAATTGTGGGAATTCGGACCCCAGGTTTACCTGTAGGAATTAAAATACTTGCAACGCAGGTAAATTTGAATATTCGTTATGAAAACAGCCTTTGGATCATCAAAATGGCTTCTTTGGCAATTAAACCACTTTTGTTTTATGTTGACATTTCTACAAGTGTTTAATACTTCATTTGTTTAACTTTGCATTTTAAACTACAGATCCGTACTACGAATTTTAATTTAATTTACAAAAACATTGATATGAAATTACAAATATTTTACATATAATCTTTCTATTGACAATTATGATTTGCTATATAGAAATATCTCTGTGAAAATCTGTACTATCTTTTGAATTTTGAATTGCTAAAAAAATGTGCTGATCATTTAAGTGGGGGTGAGAATAACCAAATTTTGAAAAAAATATTATTATTCTATAATATTCAACAATATTAAAAAAACAAAATTTATATATATATAACAATAAATAGTCCAGGCTTACTTATAAGAATAAGAAAAAAAAAGTATATATTAAAAAATACAATAAATATTTTTTTATAAAAAAAAATTTCGAATTTACAAAAGTCCAACTCTCTTAGGCTATGAGGATATGAACTGGTTAACATATTGTTGTCATTTGTCATATGTGGTACACTCTTCGTACAAACATGGACTACATATTTTACATTTTATCCAATCATCCTTCTTTTTTTTTTTTAATAATTTTACTTGCATCCCACATATTCGTTTTCATAATCTTCAATTTCTTCATTTACAAAAATTCTGCAGAACTAGTGGAATAGCAACTAGATTGTGTACCTTTCTATGTACTATGTGCCAATGATTTTTTTTGCTGTTTACTGTTGAATTACTCTTTTTAACAATCCATCTCTCCTCAGAATAAGGTGGTCCATCTATCCTCAGATCTGAGGTTATATGGACCAATAAATTACTTATGATTATGTACAAATAAAACCACATTTTTAAGTTACATTAAGTCTTATACTCATGTTTATAAAGTATGTGCATAAATAATTAAATTAAACCTACCGAAGTAACAATTAACTAATTGTGTATATAAGGTAAAAAAAAATTTGGCAATTTTTAAAGTAAATCTAGGGTTGACAGCATTAATTTTCAAGCGGCTACTTACACTGTCTCTAAACAACAAAAATTAACATT
This sequence comes from Stenolophus ochropezus, assembly GCA_035578165.1. Lineage (NCBI taxonomy): Eukaryota > Metazoa > Arthropoda > Insecta > Coleoptera > Carabidae > Stenolophus > Stenolophus ochropezus. The sequence continues at coordinate 767,740 of JAQOWZ010000043.1, forward strand.
ACCTGTAAGAGAAGATTTATTTATGAAATTAAATAGTTAATAAGGTAATATCTTCAACATTGTTGACAACTTTGTTATTATTACATCAAAATGTAACCCAATTTTTCAAGTGACATAAAAACATCATCAGTAAGCACAATCTTACGAGGTCAATTTAAATTTGTAATTAGCTACACTCCTGAGTACAGGTCTGGATAAATAAATAAATCCTTAAGCCGTCTGAAAAGTTTCTCGTTATAAGTACCAAGTATTTATTTAATTAGGTACTGGATATTAATTGTGTAGATCACTAATTAACGACTTCGCATACCAATACAAAAAGCCTCTTGAGAACTTGCGAAATAAATTTACTTTCATTTACGAAACGTATTTTTAATTGTCATACACGAAATTCATTGTTCGTTACATCTTATTATAACATAACATTATTTACTTATTTAAAATAGTAGCATATTGGTACACTCAATAGTTGGTAAAACACAAAATTTATTTATTTTACTATAGTTATCTTAGTTTAATATGTTCAACATTTTGAACTATATACCGGTATTTTAATAACAATACGGTATCACAAAACTTAAATTTGTATAGTGAAATATAAAAGTTTATTTTTGACTAAAATTCTAGGAAAAAGGTTTACTAAACTCCTTATTTTGATATTTGCAATGAAGATGGTGGAGCATATAATTTTATTATAAAACCAATTAAAATAACGTATATTTTTTTCTCATGATTTCCTACATTTTTATTTCGATACATAAAAGTATCGATATTTTTCTTTTGATCCGCTAATAGTGTTGTTAATTTTTATTTTATATTTTTCATACTCAAATACTACTTCTTTCTCAGTATCGGGTATCTCTAATAATAATATCTAAATTATGCAAATAAGCAAAAATATATGTTGTTTAAAATTATGAAAATGACACATTCAAAATGTATTTTTAAAAGGCAGTTATAAATAAAGATAGATACAGATTTATTAGTTTTAAAATTAATTGGCACACCCAACAATAAGTAATATGCCGTGATGTTATTTATATTTTGATATATATTTGGTTATAAATAGATTTGTTAAACAAATAGTTTTAGTGTTTTTACCTACTTTTGTATGTGAGGACTATTTTTATATAACATACGACAAAATCTGTTTAAAAATGCTGTTATTTGAACTCAATATGATTTTATTTATTATTTAAAAAGGTGTTTTTTTTTAATTGTTCTATTTACCATCTTTATAATCTAAATCATCTAGTTAATGTACTATATCATATTTTTCGTATTTTATTTTTGAATTTTAACTCTTATTTGTTAATTTGTTGCTTAGTTTTATATTTCCAATAATTTGAAAATAATTAGTGCAACCATTATTATATGGATTCTATGAAATATTTAATACTTTACTTGAAAAAAAAATGGTTCAGGTCTTAAAGAAACATTCTGGATTTCATATAATGGATATTGTATATAAAATGTATTTGAAAATTACTCAAAAATTTATGTACACAGGATGTAAATAACTTTATTTATTTTTTTATAAAATACATATATTAACATATAAGCGATACAATTTTAGTGTAGAAATTATTTAAAAATATTAATTTGTTACAGTTATGAAAATAAATACGATTGAATCCTATTCTGTAACTCAATTTTTGACAAGTAAAAGCAAACATTACGAGTGAAGTTTTGATATTTTCTCCAGTGCTACTTATTTTCATGAAAGAAAAAATTTAGCAACTGGTTAAAAATTAACCACTGAGTTACAGTTTAATTTTTAATCATTTATGGAGTAAATGTTTATATTTATAAATTTATTACCTAAATTATTTTTATACCTAATTCCAAATATTTACTACCCATCTAAAACAAGAATTTTTAAACCTGTTTAGGTACATATTGTGACATATTTTCAATTGGAAATCCCATTTCTATTCTCTAGAAATAACAAAGATATAAATGAATTGAGAGTTGTAGGATAAATGTGGTAGTTTCTCATAAAAAAGTGGGTAATTTATCAGTAGTATTTATAAGTTGTAGCGGCAAAAAAGCGAACGAATTTGGCGGAGCATTCTCATTTATCTGGGGCAGACAGGGAGTAATGCGGGAGTGATAAGAACAAATAGCGAATTGCTCAGTTGAGCAGGAATCCACTAATGGCCCGATTGATTCATTGTTGTCTATAGCAGGAGTTCCACGCAGGAATGTTGCAGGAATCATCTACGAGTACAATATCAACAATGTATTACATGCAAAACATTTGTACTTGTGATACAATTTGAAATTACTTCACTTAGTTTATCCACTATTATTGTTTATTATTTTCCTATATTTGTTGTGTATAGCAGGAATTTTGCAGGAATCATCTTCAAAACACACTACACTATATCAACAAATATATTGCATTAAAAGATTTTGTATTTGGTGATACAATTTGAAATTACTTCACTTAGTTTTTCTACTATATTATTGTTTTATTTTGTTAATTATTTCCCTGAATTTAAATAAATATATTGCTCACATCTTAATACCTATTTCTGGGTTTGCTTTATTACGTACGAAAAAGAAATTTAAAAGAATTTCAATAACAATTTTTTTATGTAACTTCATAATTATTACATTCAAAGTAATTGTACTTGCTGGTACAATTTGTAATTACTTCACTTATTTTGTCCACTATTATAGTATATTATTTCCCTAAATTTGATGTATGTAGCAGGAGTTCCACGCAGGAATGTTGCAGGAATCATCTACTACACAATATCAACAATGTATTACATTCAAAGCATTTGCACTTGCTGGTACAATTTGAAATTGCTTCACTTCCTTTTTCCACTATTATTTTTTATTTTGTTAATTATTTCCCTGAATTAAAATAAATATATTACTCGCATCTTATTACCCATTTCTTCGCATCTTATTACCCATTTCTGGGTTTACTTTATTACGTTTAAAAAATAAATTTAAAAGAATTTCAATAACAATTTTTTATCTGTCTTCATAATTTATTATATATAATTATAAGTATTTATACTGCTACTGAAAATAAATTAACACTTTAAAATAAATTATAACAGTATAAAAATATATAAATTTAAATTTTTACCCATTCATTTCAATCTATAAAAATTATCAGACATAATTGCAAGCACACACTAATATATAAAATGTTATAAACATAAAACTAAAATATACCTGTACTAAAACAAATAAATTTTGCTTTTTACCCAATATTGGATATGCCAAAATACTTTTTACTATAGGTAATACTACTAATATTAGTAACAAATATATCTTTATAGTTTTCTAAAAAATATCACATATTCTTACAGGTATTTGCAATGATATGTAAAGTAGTGTATATTTCAAACTAAAATATAACTGTACTAAAACAAATAAATTTTGATTTTTACCTATCATTGGGTGTGCCAATACGCTGACATTAATTTTATTAACAATTTGATAAATGCAAGAGAAATGGACTTTTGGTTTTAAAAGCACAATAACGAGATATCTCTCATAGGGTATGTCAATTTTGTTGATTAAAAACAGTGGAAGCAGCCGCTTGAATATTAATGCAGTCAGTACTGAATAACCTAAGATTTATTTTAAAAATTGTCAAAAGTAGGTTTAAACTAATTATTTATATACATATTTTATAAATATGTGCATAAGATTTAACGAAACCTAAAAATGTGATTCTATTTGTACACAGTCTTAAGTAATTTAGTGTTCCATTTCACCTCTGTTCTAAGGACAAATAGATCAACAATGTAAGGAGACATGGACCAAAGGATTTTTATTGTTAACAAGATTAATAGAACGGTAAACAGAAAAAAAATCATTGGTACATAGAAAGGTAGATGATTTAGTTGCTATTTCACGAGTTCTGAAGAACTGATGTTACATGGGTAATGAAAGGGTGATGATAATGAAGAAGCTGAAGATTAGTAAAATAAATATGCAAGATGCAAGGACGAATATTTGAAAAAAGGATAAAGAAGGATGATTAGATAAAATAAAATTTGTAAGCGATGTTTGCACCACATATAAAAAATGTCAACAATTGGTTAACCAGTTCATCTCCTCCTAGGTTTGGTTGGTCTCACCTATACAGTGAAAAAAAGTTGAATTCTTTTCTAGCTTTCAGGAAAGAGTTTATTTTTTTCCTTATTTTTAGAAGTAAGCTTAGATTATAGTTTGTAATAAATAAATTTTGCTTTTTAAATATTGTAAAGAAACAATTATTTTTCCAAAATGTGTTCCATGTCTCTTCCACTTTCTATACATCTTTCTTTATCTGTCTGAAATATTTAGCAGAAATTGTTACAGGCACTCTCACTGTTATGGAAAGTGTTTTATACTTCAAACTAAACTAATATCTAGTAGAAAAAAAAATAAATAAATTTGTATTTTTACTGTGTGTCAATCATTCGAATAACTAATACATTTTCTTGTGTTCTTATCATTTATTACGAATTATACAGACACTTAACCTATTACAGTAAATGCTGAAGAGTTAAACTGAGTGCCTGAATTAATCAAGTAGAATTTTTGTTGCTTAGAAATGTATGATGAGAATTTAGAGTACGCTATAAGTAGTGATGCTATGTAATGTTTGTATGAAGCTCATACAATGTTAGTGATATATTTTTATGTGTAATGTGTGCTGTCTGGTAAACCACTAAAACACATGTAATTCTAATTCCATCAAGTGTGCTTACGCTTGTTCTCGACAGTTGAAGCACCACTATACCAGTGGTTCCGAACCAGTAACAAGGAAACTACACTCTTCACGTCGTTCTCAGAAACGCTGTGATCCTTTGCCCATTAACCAGCTTAGATGGAGATATGAAATAATAAAACTGAGCGACAAGCCAGGGGCGTACGCCGGGTTTTACCCACGGGGGCTTGCCTAATCTAAAAACAACCATACTGCACTCTATTTCTACTTCGTCATTGTCGCTGCAAAAATAATGTATTTTTGATACTATAAAAATTATAGTATATTATACACCAAGGTTGAGAAGGCACTTTCTTATTTTCTAGTATTTTTAGAATTTAAACATATTAATATTATTTAATCGTTATGTCAATTTTATATATTTCCTGTCAAAAGAGTAAAAACCAAATTACTTTTAAGTAAGTTTTTCTACATAAAAGACAAAGTTACACTTATTTTGTTATTTTTTTAGTTTCCTTTACTTTTTAAGCTTAAACTGTAGCTAAATAACACTAGAAATAATTTCCTTGCGTTAAATATGCTGTTAAACATTGATGCGAGCTATTGTTATTTATCTGTCAAAGTGTGAAGACATATTTGGTTATAATAAACATATATTTTTCATGTCATAGTTGTGGATAAAATATTACTCATTCGAAAGATTTATAACACTCGCCTTCGCTCGAGTTGACAAACTTCATTCTCATGTGTAATAGCACACATTACATGCTCATTGTATAATATACAACGAATAATTATATATATATATATATATATATATATATATATATATATATATATATATATATATATATTAGTTACAGCGTAGTACCCATTACTGGGTGTAAAAAAATAGCAGATATTAAGAGACATATTTTTGTCAGAAATAAATTGTAAAGAAATTAAAATATTACCCATTAATGGGTGTGACAATTATATAGTAGGTACTTATATCGGTAAAGATGTTAGTCAGACTATTAGCTGTGGTGAGGAGTGCACCACAGAATCACAATTATATATTATATCAAGTAGACTACAGAACAAACAATAGATTATAAAAAAAAATTAGAGACCATAATAGTTACTGTATATTATACAGGCAGTCACCCATCCTAAAACAAACTATATTTACTTATGCTTGACTCAACACTTGTTAGATGTCTTTTTACATATAATATTTAATTTTTTTGTATAAAAATATTTTTTAAATGAAAAATAAAAGAGAAGTATGTATATTGTGGCCCCAACAAAATACGTATCGGTTACGCGTATGTGTTTTTATAGTACGTCAGAGGATGTACGAGTGGTGAAGAGTTAATATTGATAATATAGACATCGAAGGCGCAGTTCTCGTATAAACACAGCTTGGTACAAGTATTCAAGAACAGAAAGTAATAACTAATATTGACATAATACATTTATATGTACCCATACTTTAGCTTACAGATCAGCCATACCACACCCAGAATCGACCCCGGGCCCGCTCAGATGACACACATAGACTTCATTGCTAATATAAGGACACATTCAGCGATAAAATTCAAATGTACACTTGTAATCACTAATATGCAACTCAAGGTTTACTTATCGTCAAATATATAAAATGAACATTAAATACTAACTATTTTTGATAAATAGTGAATAATTTTGAATTTATATTGTTTATGAATAACAATATTATTTTTATGTACTGATTAAATTCTAGTTATTTTCATTATATAATAACACAAAATTTTCCATTTATTCTCCAGTTACCTAAATACAGATTCTGTTAAATCTTAATAATATTTGTGGATATATTTATTTAACATTACAAGTTTAACAAACATAAAACTCAATAACTAGTAACTACAAAAGAAAAGTATGAGAAAATAACTTTTTCCTACAACTGTGTATAAAGTACATATTTTATGTCCTCTTTTGAGTTTGTAAAGTCACTTTTCACGCACTGGTGGCACATTTATCAATTGTTTGTAGTTTGAAATTAATTTTTATTAATATTTCAGTTGTAGGAAAAATGTTGTATACAACAATACAACACGTGTGTAACACAGAATTTTCATCTCATACTATAAACTATGGAAAGTGGCACTTTTCTTACACTATATAAAACTTGAATGTTTCCAGAACTGTGGCCATACATACTCGCGTTAAACATTTACCTCATGAATTATATTATATTTTTCTCTCTTATAATATAATGAACTATTAAAACTGTCGATACTATATATTGTATAATGAATCATTTTACTTACTTGAGAATAATAAAATAACACTACTATTGTAAGATAACATATAGTTTCTGCAACCTCTATAGAAAGTGGGACTTTTCTCACACTACATAAAGCTTGAAAGTTGTGTATTTCCCACAATCGTGAGAAATCATTTTTCACAGTATTTGCCAACACTGCGCATGCGTGAAGGTATTCTTTGTAAGATTTCCTGCATCATATTGTTTTTTATGTCACATAGTTTTTGTGCATGTATTTTCGTGTTGTAACGTTTAGCAGTGTGGTTGTAGAAAAAGTATAGTGTGCCACTCGAACAGAATCACCTATTTCTCAACTTGTGTGATTCTAGCACTCGATTTCATTTCGTGCCGAAGCTTTCACATCTCATGGGAAATACGCGACTTTCTGCACTTGTATATATAATTAAAAATCCACATTTCTAATTCAAAATTAAAATCTTTTTACATCTAGAAGTTATTTCCAATCAGTTGAACATGAAAAATTACAATTTTAAATTTTTCTCTCAAAAATGTTTCATATACTGCCGGAATAATCTCAAAATACCCATTTTTGGGTAAAATTTTTTTGTTTTTTAAAATAGCCTAAATTGATAGTCCTCGATGCGCTGATTTTAAATTTAGAAACAGAATTTAATTATCTCTTTTCGTTCCTGAGATTTTTGCTCTCAAAGTTACTCCTCAAAAAAGTGTATTTTTTGGGTATATCCCCAAATTGGGTAGAGATACAATCTCAACGATTATACCAGTAGATTCTACGGGCAAAGTTACATAAAGAAATGTTTTGTCCCCATATACGTTCTTTGGAACGATTTGGTGAAAAATGAGAAAAACGGAAAAACCGGAATTTCAGGTTTTCGCTCGGGAACTTTTTGTCTTCAAAATGCTTCATTTTCTGGACTTAAGTAAATATCGATGCGCTGATTCCAAATTTTCAAACAGAATTCAATTATCTCTTACCGTTCTCGAGATATTTACGTTCAAAGTTTGACTGAAAAAGAGGTTTTCAGAGGATAACCCTGAAATGGGTCGAGATACGACCTCGGCGACCACACCATTCGATTCTACGAAAAAAAATACATAAGTATACCAATTTTCAGTTTTTTTCTCCGGCGAATAAGAAAATCGAAAATTTGAAAAATTGCCTGATGAACCCCTGACGATTTTTCTCGATTTTTGCCGATTTTTGTTTTTCCGCTGTAAAAATTGTATCCGTTGGAATAAAAATTTGAAAATTAATACACTTATGTATTTTTGCACGTAGAATCGATTGGTGATGTCGCCAAGGACGTATCTCGACCCATTTCAGGGCTATTCCTGAAAAACCTCTTTTTTCAGGTGTAACTTTGAACGTAAATATCTCGAGAACGGTAAGAGGTAATTGAATTCGGTTTGAAAATTTGAAATCAGTGCATCCATATTTACTTAAGTCCAAAATATAAAAAATTTTGGAGAGAAAAAGTTTCCGAGCGAAAACCTGAAATTCCGGTTTTTTCGTTTTTTGGTTTCCAACCAAATCGTTCCAAAGAACGTGTATGCGGAGGAAACATTTCTTTATGTAACTTTGCCTGTAGAATCGACTGGTATAATCGTTGAGATTGTATCTCTACCAGTTTTTGAGATATTCCCAAAAAACACACTTTTTTGAGGTGCAACTTTGAGAGCAAAAATCTCACGAACGAAAAGAGATAATTAAATTCAGTTTGAAATTTTGAAATTAGTGCATTGGAATCTATCTATTTAGACTATTTTCAGAAACAAAATTTTTGGACCCAAAAATGGATTTTTTTTTATTATTTCCGCTGTTTTTTTAAAAATTTTAGACTAAAAAACTGAAAATTGTAACTTTTTATGTTTAACTATGATTGGAAATAACTTAGAGATGTAAAACGATATTAATTTTTACTTGGAAATATGAATTTCAAATTTTTTACTGATTCGTCAGTTAAACAAACAATTATTGTGTATTGCAAACCCATTTTTAACTCAAAAAGAGAAATATTTTGTAACATTTTGTGTTCTTCTTTAACCGTATGATAATAAAATGAACAGTACATAATACATGTTAAAATGGATTAAGTTTGTTAAATAAATATAGGCAAAGATGACCTTAAAGAACTGATTGAATTTTAATTTTTACTTAAAACGAAGCAGGAATTGAATTCAAGTCGAACCAGTGAACAAAATGAGCCACCGCCGTTCGTGTTAATATTGAAATACATAAATGATATAATGTATAATAGAGTATTTCCGTTCCCCCATCAAATAATGGAGTGCGCGTGCGCAAGCTGCACTAATGATCTTCCCCGTTTAAAATTTGAAGCTGTGGGATAAAAATCCAATCCAGGGGCGGAGGTTCGGGGCGGAAAAGGGGCACAAGATTAACGATCTGGCGCTAAACACCGATATTAAGTACGTCACTCATTCCAAATCTACCAGTGCTGTGTATTCATTCCCTTGCGATCGAATGCTTCACTGCTTCTAAATACCGTACGTATATCTCGCTCAGTACTTCATTCTTCAAGTAATATTTGTTAGCGTACATCATAATAAAACATCCTTATTTGAAGCCCTTTTCCTTCTAGAAATGTCGTGCTAATAATAAAAAATAAGTGTTTGTATGTAAGAATGTCTGAAACATCCATTTCTGAAATCTGCAGGTTTGTATTAGGAATAACGATGGGTACCCGGGTACCCGGAACCTACCCGATAATAATATACCCGGGTATCAAAAATAGTACCCGATTACCCGAAATGTACCCGTTACCCGTTTATTACCCGTTACCCGAAATCTATCCATTACTTAAAATCTGTTGTTGCCAGTTAAAGCCAGTTTTCAGCTGCCGGAAACATTGTAACAAAACGAAGATCAAGACAGAGTGCAGATACATCAACCATGCTGATATTTGCGAATAGAAATATGAGATATTCCTAAGGAATTAAATCAAATGTACTTCTTTAATTTTGTAATTTTATATTGCTGACATACTCGTATATAATAAAAAAAACAATGTTTTTTTTTAATTTCCATTTCAGAAAATAATATTTTTTTGTTCATTTAATAAATTTATATGCAAATAAGAAAAAATTGTATTAAAAAGATGAACATGAAAGAATAACGAATATTTTAAGGGTATCAGGTAATTATCGGGCATCAGGTTATTATCGGGTATCGGGTAATTATCGGGTAACGGGTAATTATCGGGTAACGGGTAATTATCGAGTATCCGGTTCTACCCGGGTATTCATATCGGGTACCCGGGTACCAAAATTTTCAGGTTTCGTCATTCCTAGTTTGTATCGCATGTAGTTATTGAAATATAAATTTTTACCCTAAAATAGGTGTGAGATAAAGAAATATAAATAACACCATAAAATTCTTCAAGTTTTTTTCTAAACACCACCAATTATTTGTTAAAATATTCCAAACAATTTTATATAAAACATAAAATTTCTGAATTATTTTTCAACGGTTTTGATCCATTTTTAAGTTTTTCTAATTTACAAAAATGAGTCCTTAAATTTTAATAATTTTTTGTTTGCTGGGGAATAAAAAAATCAATCTAAAATAGTGTAGGGTCGCTAGTTTTTTTATTATGCACCCCTAAAGTCGAATTTGTTTTTTGATAAACCCTGGAATACTCTATATTTATTTTCCGTTATTTTGAAAATATTTGTCCGGTTTTGATTTTGATAATTTTTTATATACCCATGTAAAAATGTCTAGAAAATTCAAAAATCGTGGTTAGAAAAATGTCCAACTTTTATTTTTTGATCTACAGAATCCTAAAGTCTATAAAAGATTTTACATAAATATGGAATAAGTCTAATCTTAGAAATATATAATTTTAAAAAATGAGTACCTCGTCGGTTTTGTTAAAAACGGTTATACTTAAGGAGAAATGTCCAAGGAATTCAAAAAATGTCACTAGAATAGTGCCCAATCCTTAGTTTTTGACTTATGGTTCTCTAAAGTTAATGCTAGATTTTACACAAATTTTAAATTATTTCAATCTTTATATATATCGAATATATAGCATATTGTACACACATTTTAATATCCAACGGTAATCGTAGACAACGTTAAAATATAAATTCATATTTCACAGTTCTGTCAAAAAGTGCATTGTTTCATTTTTGTTTTGTAGCTAAACATCTTTATTAATAAAATATAAATGAATTAGAAAATAATATCGTGGTCGTAGAAAAAATATAGTGTACAACTCGCTTGGAAATCTATTTTATACTCGTATGAAATGAGTACCATTCCAAGCTTATTGTACAATATACTATTCCACAAGAATTTTTTTATTAGATTTTTTTAATAAATATACCTAAATTATACTTTATAATCTAATAAACTTAGTTATAGTAAGTATAAAATGAACTTCAAGGATACAAAAAAAATCTTAGCTATCGAATTCTAACAAATAAAAGGTAGAACGTCAAATATTTTTATTATTATTAAGAAATTGAAGAAAGTTAAACAGTATATTGTGCAACAAGTGCAGAAACTTTTCCACGAGGTGCAAAATTTTTTGCACCAGATGTATTCGAATGCTGGAATCACACAACGGGCACACCATACTTGAGAAAAGTACCACTTTCCATAGTGGTCGTAGAAAAAATAAGAAATAAGGTAGATGTATTTGGTGTCTTTTGATGCAGATTTTGTTATGTTCCTATTGATACCAAAATCAGCCTGCAAAAAAACTAATATTCCCATTTCCGATTTGAAAAAATCGCCCAGTATAGTTTAGGAAAAGTGTGAGTTTTCAGGGTGTTCTCGTGTTTGGGAATCATGCCTGTGGGGTCGGTGCGAAGTTGTCTGGTTTTTGTAAGTGGAATTTAGTAATTTGCGTTGCGTCGCGGTTTCGCCGAAGGAAAATGGGTTGATTTATCGTCGAAGGTGTCACTCGAGACACGGCTTGTCGATATAGAGAAATTTCCATTAATCCTCTTGTTCTCGGCTTTTATTACCTCGGGCATCACTTCCGAAATGCGAGCAGCGCGCTGTTATCAATCACCCGGATTAATTACTCTACCCCTACACTTCATATACAAATAAACACTTACTTATCATTATAAAAGTAAATACATCACTTACACTGTGGGATTGGCGAAAACAACTGATAAATAATGATAATGAATTTATATCTTATAATTAAACTTCATTAAAAAAAAATTAAATGGTATACATACATAAAAATCAAATAATGTATTCGGCAAATTTGTATATGTGATAGGTTTCGAGATAAAAATATCTACCTTAAAATGGGTGTGAGATAGAACTGCAAAAATATAACCATTAAATTCCTCATACTTTTTTATATATGCTCCTAATTTTTCAATAAAATATTTCAACCAGTTTTCATTTTATTAATTTTTATATAAAACACAAAATTTGGCAAATTTGTATCTGTGATAGTTGTATGATAAAAATATCTAACCTGAAATGGGTAAGAGATAGAACTGTAAAAATATTACCATTAAATTCCTTACACTTTTTTCTATATACCCCTAAATTTTCGCTTAAATATTTCAACCAGCTTTTATTTTAATAATTTTTATATAAAACACAAAATTTGGCAAATTTGTAACTGTTATAGTTTTTCAGATAAAAATATCTACCTTAAAATGGGTATGATATAGAATTGTGAAAATATTACTATTAAATTCCTCATACTATTTTGTATATACCTTTAATTTTTCGATAAAATTTTCCAACCAGTTTTTATTTTATTAATTTTTATATACAAGAAAAAATTTTCAAGTTTATTATTTTAAAGATTTTGATCCATTTTTAAACTATTTCAATTTTGCAGAAATGAGCCCTCATAGTTTTTGATAATTTTTTGAGTACTTGTGTAAAAATGTCTGGGGAATTGAAAAATTATAAGTAGAATAGTGCCCAATCCTTAATTTTTGACTTATTCACCCTTAAAGTTGAAAAAAGTTTTTAGACAAATCTTGCAATTTTCTAAATTCCTTTATCGTTATTTGAAGAAATGAGTCCCTCAAAGATTTTGCTAATTTTTTAAGTACTCATGTAAAAATGTCTGGGGAATTCAAAAATCATAAGTAGAATAGTGCCCAACCCTTAATTTTTGTCTTATGCACCCTTGAATGAGGAAAAAGTTTTTAGACAAATCCTGCAATATAAATTTTGCTAATTTTTTGAATACCCTCGTAAAAATGTCTGGGGAATCCAAAAATCGTGGTTAGAATAGTAAGTAACCCTTAATTTTTGACTTACACATCTCTAAAGTCAACAAGTTTTTACACATTTTGTTTTTAATTTGCAAAAATGAGTACTTGACATATTTCATTAATTTTTTTGTCTAAATATGTAAAAATTTCTGAGGAATTCAAAATAAGGCACTAGAACAATATCCAGCCCCTAATTTTTGACTAGGGGCCTCCAATTCTAGTCATATATTAAAAATTATATATTTTTCTACAAAAAATTCATTAATTCTTTTGTTTAGATAGGCAAGCCTGTATATTTTTGCGAACTGCTGTTTTTGTATCAGATTCGACAGAGCTATCTAGCTCATAATTTCATGAACTACTTTGTGGAATTAAATAGACAGGGATAAAAATATGAGATAAATAAAAATGTTTTACATATTTATTAAATTTTTTTGTATCTATTGAAATAATTATTTCAATAATTCATTGGTATATTTTATAACAGAACATATTATTAATTATTAGACATTTGCTCTTTTTTATATTTAACAGACGCCTAATATTCACTCAAATGCAACCAGACTCACAGTTATGTAGATGAAACCAATTTTCCCATAAACTTGCCTATCTATATATTTTTTAATCAACGGTTGAATATATCTATAATTATCATTGAGTTGCAATTTATCTTATAAAACAAACAATAAATATGTAACACCCTGTATATATTTTGATTGTGACACTTTCATCAAATATACAAATTTGTCTTACCTTTCGATGTCTTCAGAATGTTTTTTTTTTATTTTATGACTTTCCTACTGAAATTAGATTATGGTCATATCTCACTATTAAATATTTGCAAGGATAAACAGGATAAAAGGATAAGAAAAGGATTGACACATCTGTAAAAAATATATATTTATTTATATATAACAAAAAATATAAATTTACTTATCACATATTACAGAATATATTATAATTGCTTATATCCTTTCTTCCATACAGTATCTTTGAGATACGCTAATTGAGATCCATTTAACAACGTCTCAACAACGTCAGAAAATCCTAACTCACTAGCCAGTCTATATTTCATATGAACTGAGTCCAAATGCTTCAAAATATTCTTCATCGCATTCACAGAAGATGGTGCCAAATTTTTTTCGGCTAAAAACCTCCTAGTTAGATCTTGTGCCAGGGTGTTGCTTAGTGGTTTGTCGTTGAGGTAATCTTCAAAGTATTCAGTGTTGGCGTTTATGATTAATTGTTTAAATAATACAGAGCCCCAGTCAATTTGAAAGTTGTAGGATTCGATTAAAATTTTGGAATGAGGATAACTGTAATAGGTATTTATGAGTCAAGGACGAAAAATGCAATTTCTCGGACGACTATAGAACTATATGAGTCCATGATTCATATACTATTTTTTATTCGAATGTGTCAAAAAAAATAAAGAAAAGCATACACCTGAAGTGACTCTTTACATCGGTAGTAAAGACCTGAATTGTTATTATTTTAAAGAATTATTTTACCTCCTTCTATTTTTAAGTAACTGACTTCTACCCTAAAATAGGTATGAGTTGCACCCTTTAAAAATATTACCACAGAATTCTTCGCAACAAAATACTTAGGTATACAAATTTTCATTTAAAAATTCCCTTTAGTATAGTTACAATTACAGATTGAATATCAGCCAATAGGAATCCACATGACTGGTAATAATGCGCGTGTGAGGATATACCAGGGATCCTGAGACGCTAGCACTCAGTCCCGCCGTGTGGGGCGCCGGGGCGGTAGTGGGCCTTTGGGCCTCCACCCCACCTGGTGGTCTGGCTAGACCGCCTTCCAGGGCATCTGATGCCCTGAAGGTGATCTAGTTCAGTTGACCAGGAATTGGAGCACGTTTCAGTGAGTGCTCTAATTCTTGGCCTACTGAAACCAGAGCACATTTTGGAGCAGATTTAGCTGCTCTGGATTGTGCTCTGGTTTCAGTGGGTCAGGAATTAGTGCACTCAAAAGTGTTTGCTCTAATTCTTGACCCACTGAAACCAGAGTATATTCTGGAGCAGATTTAGATTGGTTTCAGTGGGTCAAGAATTAGAGCACTCGGAAGTGTTTGCTCTAATTCTCGGCCTTCTGAAACCAGAGCAAATTCTGGAGCAAATTTAACTGCTCTGGGTTATGATCTGGTTTCAGTGGGTCAAGAATTAGAGTACTTAAAAGTGTTTGCTCTAATTCTTGATTTGCTGAAACCAGAGCACATTTTGGAGTAGTTTTGACTGCTCTGGATTGTGCTCTGGTTTTTGAATTTTGAAAAGTTTTAGTATAATTCGTGCCCTACTAAAACCAAAGCATATTCTGGAGCAGTTTTGGTTCAGTTTCAGTCAGGGATTAGAGCAAGTCTTTTTTTGTAGTTCTAGGTTTTGATTTTAGTCATTATAAGAAATTTGCCGTAAGGAAATTTTAAAGTTTTTGACACATTCCAATAAAAATATATTTTAAAAGCTTATTTATTTGTATTTAATGGTACATACCTTAAATCATTTGAGACTAAATGAAGTATTTGTTTATTAGAAAGATCTAATATACAATTAGAACTCTTGTTGTGAGAGACATTTCTCGTAAGAAATATTTGCAATGCAAGTAATTCTGCTTTTCTTGCTGCATTTAAAGCCGAATTCATTTTTTCGCCATGAATGTGGTATTCCGCAGCTAGACTATAATTATTCATTATATTATTTAAACATTTTAATGTGCTTTCATTATTTTTTAATAAAATTATTTCTGTTTCATTCCTTCCTAGATTTTGGTCTTCCAGTTTTGCAATTTCGATCAAATTTGTAGTCATTTCTCGTGACTCTTGTTCCCAGAGATCGGCCACTTCAGAAAAAAGGGAAAAGTGAAGGGCTACCATTCTGTAGAGATTTTGATTTTTGGGACAATGTTTCTTTATAAATTTTAACAAAGCTATTTTTAATTTGTTATCCTGTTTGTAGTTTCGTTTTAATAAATACTCAAATTGGTCGTTTTCTTTTAAAATTTGAAATATGTAATTCATTTCTGTGTATCTTCCAATTCCAGTTAACAATCGTACCATTAACTTATAGTTTTTCAAGTTTACAAGTTTTAAGATTAAGTTTTGGCTTTTTCGTAAGATTAAAGCAATTCCTTCCATATTACAAAAGGAATTGTAACAATCATGAGCTCTTATTAGAAGTTCAACTATTATTTGTATTTCTGTTTCGTCTTCTGTTTCTTGTATAGTTGCCATGGCAACCAGTTGTTTACCCAAATTTGAATTTGTTTCTGGACATAGTTGTAGTATCAAATGAAATTGGGTATCTAATTCTAAGTCCCACATATATATTGTTTCTAAATTATTATGAACAGAATAACATATTGATGATTTTAATTCTTGAAGGATATAGTCAGTGATTTGTTTTTTGTCCCATTTAAATATTAATATTATATCATGTATAACTTCTAGTTTGTTGTTACATTGTTGTAAATTCAATAAAAGATCGTTACTGTCTTTACAATTAATAATATCTTGATAACTTGTATTTAAATTGATGGATAGTCGATATGTCATCAATATTTTATTTGCTACTTTATGTCCATGTTTTAATCTATCACTCATTGATTCTAGTAATGTTAAAGTATCATTTAAAGTATCATCATTGTCATTTATATTACATATCATACTTTGTATAGAGTCAGTAGAGCCAATACTCGTTCGAAATGATTTTACAGGTCGTCGTCGTAATGCAATACTTTTTAAATTCATATCTCGATTTAAAAACAACAACCGTTGTTCTGTGCTAATTTCATAAGGTTTCAGCAAGCCTTCAGCAAGCTCAAAACAAGTCTTCAGTATTTCAGTTTCAGAGTGTTTCAACTGAAACATTTTTTCAAGACGTAACACTTGCACAAAATCTCCTGTCTCTAAAATTTTTTGTAGTGTCTCATAAAAATGTTTTTTCTGATTTTCATTTAGCTCAAACTCAACTTCAGTCGTGACTTGACTTTTTTTCAGGATTTCAGCCCATAGATATGTATCATCACAAGTATCATAATGTGATTGTTGCAGTATATCATCAGTTAATGTAAAATAATTGAGCCATATTTCTTGTTCAACTTTCTCAGTAAATTCGTCATTATATTCTGATTTTTTGAGCCAATTGTAAGCGTATTTCAGAGCTGTGTATTTTTCAGAGTTTTCAGACAATTCTGTACAACAATATACGTAGAATTCAGATGCTGAATGTGGTGTTATTTCAGCCATTTCAAAAGCTGAATTTGAGTCTTCAAAAAATGATGAATTTCTTGAGTTAAAAATTTCAGTCCATTGTTGTATCAAGATATATTCTTTACAAATATTTTCATATTTTGCTAAATATAACGCATCTGTGTATTCTTTTTTTGTAACTAAATGTTCTATACATTTAATGATTTCTTCTTGCCGAGAATTTTTATTTAAAAACATTGATAAATCAATTTGGAAATTACTTGAAATGTTTTTTAATAATGTAGATAATGTACAGAAATTTGGGTATTCTATGGGTATATTTTTTGCAAAATCTGTTGTACATAAATAGATTAAAAACTTAATTTGATTATTTTTATTATTAAAACAGTTTAATGTCGCAAAAATAAGCTTTAAAGCAGTATTTAATAACCAGTAACTATTAGTTAAATATGTGTACTCGTAATCATTTTCTATGAGTTGTGTATTATAATTTAAATTGTTTAATAACTTTTCAAATTGTTGCAAATATTCCATGGAGTTATTAAAATTTAAATAAACACAATTGTATATAAATTTTATTAGAAAATATAATGCATTTTCCTGAAATAATACAATATTATAAAAAGCTTTTAAATGTTACTAAAAAGACTTACATTCATAAATATAAAAAAGCTTGTTAATAATGTTTTCAGATATTTTTCTAACAAAACTTTTTTTAAAAATTCGCTTACTAATTCTGGCGACACACTATGATCTAAATTAATATCGATATTTGTTGATATAGATAACCATAGCAACCAATTAACAACAACGGAATCAGGCTATGAAACAAAATATTAACAATCGTCTATTGTTTAAACTATATACATTACCTCATAACATGTTGCTAAGATACAAAACAATGGATATCTATAAACTTTAGCTGCTTCTAATAAATTCGTAGGAGGATCTTGGCTTTTGTGACATTGAATTAAAATTTTTAGAAAATTTGACTTTAAAGGAAAAGTTAACTTTTCAAAATCATCAAATGATGATATTGATGATACACTGGTATATAAATCATCATTTATTTCTGATTGTAATGCATGGTATATATGTTCTATTAAGCTTTTATTTTCAAAATTTTGAACTAAGATTAAACATTGGTCTAATGGATACTCAAATTTTTGAGTGAAAATTAAAAATTCCAGCCAGTTATTATTTTGAGTGCATGTTAACAAATATTTTTCAGGTAATTTTAAATTGTTTTGTTTAGCAAAATTAATAACCAATTCATACTCTTTAAGAATATTTATAAAATTGTGATTTTCTCCTAAAATTTTTTGTTCTAACTCTGACAAAATTTCGTCAGAACTTTTCAAAAGAAAAACATTTTCTTTTAGTGAATTTATGACATTAATAACTGTACGTATTTTATTCGTATCACAGGCTAACATTTCCAAAAAACTTAAACACGAAATTAATATTTCATTATTTAAATTATTTTGTAAAATTAATTCATATAAAAAGTTATTAGCCTCATTTATACTTAATTCATTTAATTCACCATTTTTTTCGAATTGTTCCAAAATAAACAATTTATAAGCTTGACTAGGTCGAGCTAACTTCAAATAAAAAATATAATCTATTTTTTCTTTATACCCAAATTTTTCACATAGAGACTTATCTGCAAAATTTGGATAATTCTCAAAATTTTCTTTTCGAAAATTAAATAATTGTTTTAAATTAATACTTAACAAATCATATAAATTAACAGATTTAATTTTTGAAGTGTGTTTTAATATTATATTTTTAAAGACAGGTAATTTTGAAAAATAATTTACAATATTTTCATTATTAATTTTCACATTTTCATATGTAAATTCTTGATTGTTAAAAATATCACAAAAAGAAAAATTGCTAAACAATATAATGGCAAATAAAATTAAAGGGTTTTCTTGGAAATATTCCTGATAATTATCTGAGAAATAACACAGGGCTGTATTAATATTTTTTAACAAAACTTCTTCAGATAATTTTGAATTTTTTTGAGTCCGCAACAATAATTTTTTATCTTTCACTAAATTAAATTCAATAGGACAAATATTTAACAACTCATAATACTCATTTTCAATACAAAAATTTGTAAATTTTTCATAAAATTCTTGAACACTCAAACTCGAATTTGGATTTTTGAGAATTTCTGAAATATTTTCTATATTGTCAGTCTCAGAAAATCTTGATACAATTTTTTTAATATCATCTTTTTCTGTATCCAAAAAGATACCAAATTTTGAGAGTTCCATTTGAATAAAATCTTGTACAATTTTTGAGTAGTTTTTAATGTTTAACATAGAATCGTCAATAGACCAATTTAAAAATAATGTTTTTAGTTTTTCAAAAATATCTGGCGGAAAATTATGTTTTATTTCAAAATTTTGTGAAAAATAAATGTGAATCCAAATTTTTAAAATGTCTAGTTTTTCTTGACGTAATAAAACAAACCAAGATGATTTTGGCGTTAGAAATGGTAGTAAACAACAATCTAAAATGGCAGTTATTAATAATTATTTAATTTTAAATAATAAATTTACCATAAGTATTGAAGAATAAAATTGATGCCGTATTCTCCTTCCATTCTAAATTCTTCAATTCAAATTTTTTTATAGATATTTGTGAAATATCGTCACAAACATTAAACTCATCATTATTTATTTCTATACATTGTATGAATTTCCAATTATTATAAATATCAACATTCAAATTATCATTTTTTTCCAAATGTTCTGCTATATAGTTACGAATATTTTTATTACAAGTTTCTGTTAATAATATACTTAACTGTTCCGAAGGTTGAATACCAATATTTTGTAAAACATGACTTGCTTTATATATTTGTTTCTGTTCAACCAATTGATAAACCCATGAGAGAATCTGAGAAAAAATATATTACCATTTATAATTTCTATAATGATAAGTTTTAATAATAAAAAGATAAAATAGAAAAATATACGATACAGGTTAAAAAAAGAAAATTATTATAGGTTTAGAAATTGTGTTAAAAATCATGATGCGAGATTTGGATGAATACGTTTAAGGTCAACCCAAATAGATTTTAACATTTTATGACAATGTGTGTGTATGTGTGTGTACAATAACTCAATTCCTATCAGAAAATTATGAAATTTAGAATTTAGTATTTTTGTACTACAAAGAAATTATGTTATAAGTTTTTTTGGGTACGCGTTTTTTTACATATATACAGGGTATCTGTAGAATGTGCAAATTAGAAATTTGTATGAAATGAAGCAAGAAAGATATGCCAAAAAATAAATTAAACAAAATTAGTGTTTTGTTTATAGTGAGTTATACATTATTTGGGAAAATAAAAGCATTAAAATGGCCAACTAATGCGGTAACTTTGCCCCAATTTAACAGACTTCGTAACTTTTAAGGTTCTCGAGATCCCAACGGTTAGCCACTTAAAACGGACACCCTGTATATCTTCTAGTTTATATGTAACATATATTCATATTTAAATTTTAACATAATATAAAGGGTTTTATTAAAAAATATAAAACGAGAAGTATATAAGAAATAAATGTAATTTTAATATAACTAGCGAAATAATATTATTACCTATTTTCACTAGTGAAATATTGAAATGAAAATGGAATGTAGGCATATATTAAAATATTATTAGTTATAAGTAAAAAAACAAAGAGTTTTGTAAAAACAAAAGTGAAATAAGCATTCTGTTTCCTTAAGTGACTCACAATATTTTTTTCTATTTCCGTTTAAATAAGTACAATAATATATTTGAAATGATAAATTTTAATAATAATTTTTACATTTTCTAAAACAATAAACATAGTAAAATGAAGAGTCTTTTATTGAACGAAAGTAGAAAAATAAATTTAATGATTGGAAAAAAAGATTTGTATGTATTTTGAAAATAAACTTCGTTAGTAAAAGCGTAAAACCTTAGTGTATTGTAAGTTGCAAGAAAGTGAAAGATGTAAAGAACCATTGTTCTAAATTAGTAAATGAGATTAATAATCTAACTGAAATTAGTAAAATAAAGTCTCTTATTACGATCTCACTTTTAGAGGCCGCTTTTTTTAAACTAATGTCTTGTCTTATAAGACCAAATGTAAAAGCACGCTTTCTAAAACCTAAAAGTGCTTTTATGATAAAAGTAAGTTCATAATAAGTGCCAATATTTTTAAAGAGAACAAAAACAACCTGTAATCCTGTAAATTACCTCAGTCCGAAACCAACGATCAACATCTGACTCATCCCATTCTTTTCTGATTCCAATGAACTTTAGTGCCAAGGTAATATAAATTCCTTTTGCAGCCGCTTCTCTGGCTACTTCTCTATCGCCAATAGAACACCACCCAATCCAAACTCTTGTGTGTTCCTTGTTTAAATTACTTGGCGGTTTTGGCTTTACCTGAAACAAACCGCAGTTATTATCGTATCAAATTTCATCCTCATTAGACAGTACGTTCATTGTGTTTTTGTGATGTTTACACTAAGATTTTACAAACGCATTCTTTGAGGTTAAATTATTCAAGTCACGTTCAGATAGCGGCTACTATTGAAGTTGAAAACATTTACTGGGTCAAGGTTGTTCCTGAAAATATGCTTTTAAAATTAAATATTAAGTGTTTTTATACATAAATATGATTTGTTATATTATATATTGTAATAATACATGCAAAATATTATTTATTTAATTTTTTTAAAGCAGTTTTACAACTGGCAATTTAAATTGTATCAAAAATACTATTGGACCTAAAAACATCAAGACAAACGATTAAAATTTATTTAGTTCAAATAAATGTTTAATGAATGAATATTTCATTTATTAGTCATACATTTAAAAATAAAAAAATTAATTGTAAATTTAAAATAACATGTATTTAATTTTTATAGTTTTATTAATTACAAATGTTGTTATTATATTTATTAAAAATACGCATAAAACATTATCTTTTTTTTTAACAAACTTTTAAAGTGTATTTAAGTTATATTCAAACCATCTAGTCTCCGTACACATCTTTGCGCTTTGTTTTTGAAATATATAAACCACCCTGAAACCTTTTGGAACTTAGTAATTGTTTTAGATGAACCATAATAAACCTTTTTGGATCAGATGGACGAAGGACGAATTATTGTTTGGAAAAGGAAGAATAAACAAATGAAAACAAAAAATTATACCTAACAATGAAATATGGTGGAGGATCTTTGCTTATTGGATGAGTGTAAATGTGGACCAAATTGATTATTTGAATATTTTAAAAGAGAATTTGAAAACATGTGCTGAAAAATTGGGTTTTAGGAATTCTTATATCTATATCAATTAGATGACCGCAAACATACTACAACTAAACTGCTAGAATAGTTATTGTACAATTGTAGACAACAATTAAAAACGCTTCCACAGTCTCCAGATATGAATCCCATTGAACATCTCTCTGATTTATTTAAAAAAATGTGAAAAGCAAGAAGGCTAAAGAATATAAAGAACTACTACATTTATGGTAGAAGAATGGGGTAAAATAGACTTCCAAACTCCAAGAAAATTAGTGGGAAGTATGACAAACCATTAAAGGGAAGTAATTCTAAGGAAAGGCGGTTTAAAAATCATTGATTCTATTTAAATCTAAAAAATTTAGAAAGTCAATACATTATTTTATTCTTTAATATAGTAATTATAATATAAAATTTATTTCGTGTATATACATTCAAAAATAACTAAAAGAACTAGAATATTTGTTTTCTTTACTGGTGTACGGAGACTAATTGTTTTGAATGTATTTAAAACTACTATTAGTGTTGAAAACATGCAGTGATTTTAATTAAAATTTTATTTCAAAATATTTTTACTGTACAACTATTTTATATATTTTATAAAAAGTACATTTTAAACTAAATATTTCAACTATGATTCACTTTAATATTAATCATTGTAAACTCTATTTAACGCCACGTTAGTGTTACAATTAAGTAAAATATATTTTAATATAATAATAAAAATATATAAACTTATATAAATAATATAAAGTTTATACCCAATGTTTTAAATTTTTAATTTTAAAATTAAATTTGAGCAATGTTTTCGGAACAGAATTCACATTAGAATCTTATAGGACTAGCTGTCAAGACAAAGTTAAAAATGTTTATAACTCGTATTCACCTCTTGCAAAATATATTTCTAACAAATAATATTCTCTAAACAACTTACACAGATATACTAAACATCTTTGATAATGATTTGTTAAAGTGTAACACATAGTGAATAAATGGGTGTGTTGCAACTGACATTTATCAAAAATGAAGTAAATAAGTAAAAATGGCAGGGGAAGCTTCAACCGCAAATGCAAGTAAAAAGAAAGGAAAGCTTGTCAGGCAAGAGAGTGGCAAATGCAGCGAGATCGAATCGGAGAAATGTGCAGCTGGAACTAGTCAAACTACTCGAGGAGGGCTGAGGGTTTATAAAATAGTTGTTTTGGGGGATGGAGGTGTTGGAAAGTCAGGTATTTATTGCAAAAACATCCCTTGAAACATATTTAAACTTATATTTTTATAATAGCTGTCACCCTTCAATTCGTAAGCCACAGCTTTCTTGATTATCATGATCCAACCATAGGTATGTTTATTCATTTGTATTTTTGCTTTTGCAATATTTTATATACATATTAGTTCAAAACACGGTTGAAAACTTTTTATCAGTAGACAAGTACTGTTCCTTTCAGCACACACTTATAATTTAGGGAATATACTAAGGTTTTACTAAGGAAGTTCGTTTTTGAATTCTGGAAATTCATACAAAACTTTTCTTCCATTTAATAAGAGACTCTTTATTTACTAATTTCTGTTAGGTTATTATTTTCATTATTTCTTTATTACACTAGTCAAATAATAACATTATTTCACTCGAAAATGCACAATAGAAAATTGAGTTCTTATTCACCTTACTAATATTAATAACACAGTTATTAGATTTATTAGATTCACACAAATTTCACATTTCCAGTAACTCGAATGACAACTTTTTCTGTAATGTCTATTTTCCGTTTTGATTTCATTACTAGTGAAACCTAACCTAACTTAAAAGAGGAAAATAACAAGCTTCTTAGTAAAGTGTATAGAAAAACATATTTATCTTTTCAAATGACATATAGTTCAGATATTTTACTTAAGTGAGTCTGCCGCAATATAATTCGAAAATTTGTAAAGCCAGAATTTATAATTATGTAAAACTTGTTTAATTTATTGTTCTTTATAATAATAAATAAATCTAGAGCAAAAATGCGTCTCATATACATAGATATGATACAGAATTGTTTGATTTGGAGCAGAATTGTCAAGAACAAAAACTATTTGCTGAAATAATGTTGTGGAAACACAAATGCACAAACTTATAATGAATTCTCGTCATAAATATTACTTGGAAAAATAGTTTTTGTATGTAGTAACAACAGACGAAGTAATTCCCAAAGCCTCTGATGTTATATTTTTGCGTAAACCCGAAAATATTTGAAATTATCAAATTTTTAGATCAAAAATTTTAAAATTTTACAAAATTTTGTTTGTAATATTTTTTAAAGAATTAGTTACACTGATACCAAATTTACAAGCAGAATTTAATTATCTCTTTTTGTTTCGGAGATATTAGCTCTCAAAGTTGCACCCCAAAAAGGTGTGTTTTTTGAGAATATTTTAAAAATGAGTAGAGATACTATCTCGACTACTTTACTATTCGATTCTACGAGAAAAGTTACATAAAGAAATGTTTTCTCCGCATATACGTTCTTTGGAACGATTTGGTGAAAATAAGAAAAACGAAAAAACCTAAATTTCAATTTTTCGTCTCGAAACTTTTTGTCTTCAATTTTTTTTATTTTCTGGACTTGAGTAAATATCGATATGCTGATTCCAAATTTTCAAACAGAATTCAATTATCTCTTCCCGTTCTCGAGATATTTGAGTTCAAAGTTATACCTAAAAAATCAGGTTTTTTAGGTTTACTCCTTAAATGGTTTGGTTTACGATTTCAGCGACCTCACCATTTGATTCTACGGGCAAAATTACATAAGTGTACCAATTTTCAGATTTTTATCTCAACAGGTAGAATTTCTACAAAAGAAAAACTGAAAATGGCCAAAAATCGAAAAAAATCGCAAGGGGTTCATCAGGCATTTTTTTCGATTTCGCCGATTTTCGTTTTTTCGCTCTAAAAATTGTATCCGTTGGAATAAAAATCTAAAAATTGGTATACTTATGTAATTTTGCCCATAGAATCGATTGGTGAGGTCACCGAAGTCGTAAACCTAACCCCTAAAGGGATATACCTAAAAAACCTGATTTTTTAGGCACGGCTAAAACTCAACTTTGAACACGAATATATCGAGAACAGTAAGAGATAATTCAATTGGGTTTAAAAATTTGCAATCAGCATATCGATGTTTACTTAAGTCTAGAAAATGAAAAGTTTTGGAGAAAAAAAGATCCTCAAAAAAATTTTCAAATTTAGGTTTTTTCGATTTTCTCATTTTTCACCGAATCGTTCCAAAGAACGTATATGCGGAGAAAACATTTCTATATGTAACTTTTCCCGTAGAATCGGCTGGTATAATCGTTGAAATTGTATCTCTACCCATTTTAGAGTTATAGCCAAAAAACATACTTTTTTGAGGTGCAACTTTGACATCAAATATCTCAGGAACGAAAAGAGATAATTAAATTCCGTTTGAAAATTTGAAATCAGCGCGTCGAGATCTACCAATGTCCGCTATTTCCCAAAATCAAAATTTTGAGTACAAAAATGAGTATTTTTGGGATATTTCGCATTTATCAACACAATTTTTGGTTTAATAATGTTGTTTGGTTTGTTTTAACTCTATACAACTTTGATATGGGGTTATTTGTTTCAAAAATAAATAAAAGTTAGGTAACAATACATTTTTTTCTTTTAATAAAACAGTTCGAAATACGAAACAAGATCTATATATTTTATTGTTTATGATTACCTACCTAACAATACTTCGCTCTTCTCTAGAAAAGTTTCTGGGTCCGCCACTGAATACACTTCATAGTTATTTTATCTTTTATCTTAACGGGGTTCGGAACTAAACCCCTAAATAAGGGATGGTTTCTGTGTTAAATTATATTCTGTTTCTATATGTTACTTATAAACTTAGAAATTAGTGTTTAGTGCTTTATTTCTGATTTCAAGTTTACTGATTGGAAATTATATTTAAATCAGGAATACATTTGAAAATTTTTGTATATCAAATATTATACCAAACATATGCATGTTCAAAAACATATACAATTTTATGTTTCAAATCTATAGCAGATATATGTATTTTTATTTATTATAACAATGCTATGCTATTTATGTTATTTATTTATGCTTATTGTTGCACTATGTATGTTTTTATTAAATAAATACTAATAATTTTATTTTTATTTTTATTTATTTTTATATTGTTGCACATATAGTTTGAATGTACTAAAATATTAATATGTATTTTACCTATTTGTATGTCTGTATGTTAATGTAAGTAAAATGCTTGCTACACTACAGTGTTTTGGTTCTTTTATATTTTGTCACAAATACATTATTCTATATGTACGCATTTTTCTTTTCTTTCCATATCTTAGCTTTACTGTTGTTATGCTTATTATGGTTTGAAAGCTTATTTTTGGATATAAACACTGGGAAAGTTTAGTGTTTTTTATTTTATTAAATTTGTCTTTAGAAGTACTATTTTATATTATATCTATATTTCATTCAAAGATGCCTAGATTTCTCAAAAATCAATTTTTCTAAAATAATGACGTCTCAGAAGTTCTCGGAGAACGTATAGTTTAGCTTAAAAAGTGCGAGTTGGGTTTTTATGGTAACAGGAAGTTTTACCTTAATCTACGACCTATGTTTAAAAAGTCAGGTCTTACCATCCCTTCTAGGCACAAAAGTTCTATGATAAATAAAGAATTGTAAATAAAAAGGAACATAATTTTAACTTTTAAATACATTTAAATTATAATTATTCATATATTTACGATTAATAGTTATTTTTCGTAAGTCGATAATTAAATTTTATCGTCGTGTATAAAATTAAATTTTTTTCTGTATCTGATTTTAAAGAAATTAAAATTAGAAAAATTTTATTTTTATTTGGGGGCCGTTCAAATATTACGTAAGCAAATTTATTACAATTATTTACCCCCCCATCCCCCTTGTCAGCAAAAGTAAGCAAAGCTCTTACCCCCTCCCCCCATGCTTACGTAAACATTTTTCAATTAAAATTTTTTTGGGTTGCCATTCGTGTTAAAAAGCTAATAGCTACCGATGACGTAATCATCATCTAGACTCCCCTACCCCCCATGTCATCCAAAATAAGCAATACAAAGACCCCCCCACCCCCCTATAGTGCTTACGTAATACTTGAACGGCCCCTTGAGAACAATTTTAAAATGTTAGTAGTGTGAGTTGCTATGGAAATGTACTTCAAATAAATATAATTTAATGTAGTTTATCTACCCTTGCTGTTAAAGTGTTACTTTATCTACCCATGCGTTTAAAGTGCTACTTTATCCACTACTTTGAGTTGATAAAATTGCCCTTTAACATCTGGTATAGAAAAAAATATATTTTATATCGGTAAGTTTCGCGTGATTGAAATTACTTGTAAAATAATTTTAATCATATGTATATGAATAATTATAATTTAAAATGTAATTGAATGTTAAAATGATTTATTTATAATTAATAATTTATCATCAAAATTTTGTAGTAGGAATGATGAGACATAACTTTTTGCGCGTAGGTCGTAGGTTGAGGCAAAACAATCCTGTTGCTATGGAAACTCAGCCCTTGCTTATTAAGGTAGATTCATTTTATTAGAAATCTAGTTATATTTGAGAGAAATAAAATATAAACTATAAAATTTGAAGACAATCTTAATGATATAAAATCGTTCATTATCGCTACACCCACTCCTCAGAGGACTCATACCAACAACAAGCAGTAATCGACGGCGAGCCCGCCCTCCTGGACATCCTGGACACCGCGGGCCAGGTGGAGTTCACAGCCATGCGCGACCAGTACATGCGCTGCGGAGAGGGCTTCCTCATCTGCTACAGCGTCACGGACCGACACAGCTTCCAGGAGGCCCTGGAGTACCGGAAGCTCATAGCCAGGGTGCGGGCCGCTGAGGACACGCCGTTGGTGCTGGTGGGGAACAAGTTCGATCTTGCTACGCAGAGGAAGGTTTCTACTGAGGAAGGTACGAGGGATATGTGTTCTCAAGACAATTTTGTGTGGATTTATTTACCTTTATGGATTCTTCTCTCGTCAGTTTTAGGCAATTGTTCAAAATTTTTTTACCCTTATGGGTTCCTTACGAATAGGGCTAGAAATTTGTGTATCAATTGTATTTAACTCTTCATAATCATCTAAAGTTGAAAGTTCGATGTTTATGTAGGGTCTGTCTGTGAAATTGTTCCTTATAGATTTAGCTAAAAACATTAACCTCAATTTTTGGTCTTACAGCCGTTTAAAATTGATACAAGTTTTACTGACAAATGTTTCTCCTCGACAATTTTATGTGAATTTATTTATCTTTATGGATTCGTTACGAATAGGCCTAAAAATTTGTGTACCAATTGTTTCTAATTTTTCGTAATCATCTAAAGTCGAAAATCCGAAGTTTATGTAGGATCAGTCTGTGAAATTGTTGCTCATGAATTTGATTAAAAAATTCAACATTATTTTCGGTTCTACAGCATTCTAAAATTGATACAAGTTTTCAACAATTTTTTGTTAGACTTAACGTTGTGTATAGTCTGTTTGTAAAATCGGTTTCTTAAGGTATTTGTTGAAAATTTGTCTATTCATATAAAAATTTGGACAGTAAAGAATTATCATCCCCTATTTTTAGATGTACAAGCTTCTAAATTCGATATAAGATTTTAAACAATTTTTTAATTGTTTTAAAGTTGTGTGAAGTCTGTCTGTGAAATTAGTTCCTCAAGGATTTGGCTGGAAATTTGTATACTTATGTAAAAACGACTGGAAAATCTAAAAATGGGCACTGGAATATTGTCCAACCCCTATATTATACCCTACACACTTCTAAAATCACGATATGGTTTTATTTAATTTTACGAAAATTCTTAATTGATTTGTTTTTAAATCGTAAAATTCGTAGCTCAAGAATTTGACTACAAATTTCTATACTTATGTAAAAATGTCTGGAGAATCTAAAAATGGTCACTAGCATAACTGTCCAATCCCTAGATTTTATCGTACACAGCTCTACACAAAGTATAGAAACTACTATAGAGGGAGAACTAACCAAGTTCTTGGATTCAAACTGCTCCTATAAAATGGCAGACAATTTCATACCAGACTTACGCAATGTTTAGTTTTTACAACCCAAAGCCTTTCAAAATGACAATATATTTGTGGTTTCTAAAAAACTGCTATATAATGTAATATAGAGAAAAAGATTTGGATTACATATAACAAATGAAAGCATGTCTCCTGGCTCCTACAAAAATGGCGGATTGTCAGTTATCAGCTGATCAACTTGGCTATAGTAACTAACTGAGACACTGTTTTTATAAAGTAAAGTTATAACAGTGTCTTAGTTAGTTACTGCGGTGTGATTCGTTAATCACCAAGTGTGTCAAATCGTCAGCAAGTATTCAATGCTCGAACAGAGAGTATATTTGTAAACGCGGCAAAAGACAGGAGAAAGATTCATGAATTGCAAGGGACTGTAGCTCAATGGGAAGGCCCTGAGTTCACATCTCAGTAAAGTCCATGAATTTTTGAAAAATTTATTTCTTCATTGGCTATCGTAGTTTCTACTCTACCACAGAAAAGGTTTATACAGAAGCGACAGTCAGACAGAGAAACGAGAATGAGAGAGAGATGGGGAAAGTGAACAAATTTAAAGGGCTCATTGTTTAAAATTATAAAGTTTCAACACATCTTAAGGAGAGATAGGGGAAGTGAACAAATTTAAAGGTGTACACAATGCTTCAAGGTCATAGAACTGAATAGGGTAACATGAAAGGTATCGACACTGCGTGTCGCTTCTGTATGTAACTATTTTGTGACAAGACCTACTAACCTCCCCGCTTTCAGGCAAGACCCTGGCGCGGCAGTTCGGCTGCCCGTTCTACGAAACCTCGGCTGCGCTGCGGCACTACATCGACGACGCGTTCCACACGCTGGTGCGCGAGATCCGCGCCAAGGAGCGCGCCAAGGCCGGCGTCCAGGGGCTCAAGCCGCACACGCGCCACTCGCGCTGGTGGCGCCTGCGCAGCATCTTCGCGCTCGTCTTCAAGCGGAAACACCACTACTCGCCCTAGAGGGAGTTACCATGTTGCTAGTCTCTGCGTTCGGTTAGGATTCAAGGCAAGAGAGCTGGTCGTGAATGTGTGCTTACAAGAGTAAACTAAGTCATAACTGTGTCTGTACGGTAATATTATTACTGGCTTTTCGAAATAACAGGACAGGCGTCATATTAATCCATACAGACTTTATTGACAAGAGACTTTTATAAAATATTATTTATTAATAACGTCTTTGGTTTTTGAAATCTGTAACTATTGAACAAACCACGGATGTTATGAATCATACTATACTTAAAAGTCTTAAAATTCTCGCTTTACGAGTTCAGAATTCAATTGACATCTGCAGCGGTTATGATACTCATAACAATTCTAGATGTGTTAATAACTTCCATTTCTTATAAAAATTCTATGAAATGCGATTAAATCTTATTGAATTTTATTCAAGATTTTAAATGCATGTATCTTTTTGTGACAAATTATAAGCCTTATTAAGTAACATAAAACATAGAAAATGTACGATTTAAAATAAATTGATGAATCCATTTGTAAAAAACACATCAAACAAAACACAGATATGTACAGTTTACGAATTCCATGTTCGTGCATTTTCGGCACGATTCGTTATACTTCGTGCTAGTTCAAACAAATTCCGCCAGAAGAAGATGTCGTAAAATTAATCAGTTTAGAAGAAAATCAGCCAATCATAAGAAGAAGGCCGATTATTAAACTACATGCTATGTACATTGTAGTACCTACAATATTTAGCATAATTCACAGCACGACATTCTTAAAAGGAACGAGACATCAAATAAAAAAAAAGACATTCACAGAAAGAACATGACCCAAAATAAACAAATTTTAATTCCTATATATTCTGGACAAATATGTTAACATTTGTAAAACGACATTTTCATAAGAAACATGACCATGACTTTAAATCTTGCATAGGTACTCTGTATAAAATTAATCGTCATCTGTGGCACGACATTTTCATAACAAACACGAACTCAAGCAGATTTTAATTCGTACATATTCTCGAAAACGGCATTCTCAGAAGAAACATGAACTCAAATGATCAAATTTTAATTCGTATATATTCTATACAACATTTTAAATTACCTAATTGTTAAAAATTCTCGAGAAAACAGCTTTTAAAATTTTTAAGACGGGGTATGTGACGTAGGCAAGTCCATGAAAAAAGACAGTCGCATGCACATATTTGTAGACAGATGGACACTTCCCACGACAGCTATAATACCCAATATTTCCGATAAAGCTAGCACACCCAAAAATGGGAAACAAGAAGTAAGTGATACATTTATAACCAGTTTCCTGCCTTGAATCATATTGGCATCTATTTTTTAATGCGACCCTAGAATAAGTAGGCAAGCATAATATATTTTTTCAATGTATAATATCGGTTAGTATTAATTTATGTATTTATTTTCGCTTCTAGTGCACTAGTCATAGAATAGTTATTTATTTCAACGTGCCAGTTTAGTTAAAATGCAATAAAATTGCCTACTAAAATAGAAAATTAATTTATGGTAATTTTTTAAGACCTCTAATCAATTTTAATCTTTATAGAAATATCTATTGGTGCTAACAATCTATAAACGAAAATTATTCAGTTTAAATATATACTAAAGTGCAGTGTGTCTTGTAAAACCAACAATATATCATACAATCTCAATCAATCAATTAATTGATAGCTTTGATAGCACTGAAATAAAAATTATATACAACTATTTTAGTGAATTAATAATTTAGTAATTGTTTCTCATATTTAAAAATAAAAAAAAAACATTTTTTTGGGAAAAAAAGTTTGGTACCACTGATATAATAAAAATAGTATTAATTTATTTAATAATGTAGTATACATACCATATTTCACCATCATACTTCAGAGAAATAAAATTTCATTTTTGGTCCCACCGTTTAAATACCACTGGCTTAATAAATTACCACCCCTAAGTAATTTGCAATGTCTTGTAGAGGTGCATTCCAAATTTCAACCTTCTAAGTCAAACGGTTTAGAAGTTATGCTACTTTGACTTTACCTCCACATTTTTAATACCCCTGGTTTAATTAATTAATTTATGTAATAAGCAATCAACAGTCAAAAGTCTCAAAAATACCCCAGTCCAAATTTCATCCCGATATCTCAACCCGTTTCCGAGTTACAAGGCCTCAAAAGTTGGACAAAAATCCACCCTGAGATGCACCTGTCGCAGTCCCTGACCTTACCCAACCGGGGAACCCTCATTAAAATTCCCACGCGACGTCACAAACCACGCCCAAGGAATCCCCTTGTCTGAATATTGTTAATACTTTCCTTATCGTTTCTATGGGGTAAGTTCAACTTTACGACTACGTAACTTCTGAACCAGTCATCGGAATTTGATGAAATTTGGTACACAGACTAATTCAAGGGTGCTGAGTTCGGTTCTGGCCACAAAATTGACCTAACTCAAAGGGGTTCGGAACTGTACCCCTAAATAGGGGATGGGAACTTTTTTATCTTTGCCGCTCTGTAGCAAAAATGGGTCCACCTTCGATTTTGCTGAAATTTTGTATACATATGTAAAAAAGTCCATAGAATCGATTCCCGTTGAGAAAAGGGTGGAACACCTCTTAGTTTAGGCGGTACACCCCTATTTATGAAAAATGAACACAAACATAATACTATTTTTACACATTTTTTAACTTTGTAGTTTCATAGTTACATTAGTTGTCAATGGATTTGGCAAATTTTTTGTATACATATGTAAAAAAGTATGGAGAATCGAACCCTGGTCAATAAAAAATTGCCCGACCCTTAATTTGGGGTGTAGACATCAAAAACTTCCTCAACACCTCTATGGATTTATTTTTAAATTTGTCTCATTTTTAAACTTTCTTCTGTAGAAACACTATCAGTCATCACAAAAAAATAAAATTTGGTACACATATGTAAAAAAGCATGAGGAATCTGATTTTGTCCACAAAAATATTCTACAACCCCTATTTTACTAGTTATCAACCCTTAAACTCGAAAATTAAGTGCATTTATTTATTTAACGCTTTGTCACATAAATTAATACCTTATATATTTTACTAAAAATTTGTATACATATGTAAAAAAGTCTGCAGAATCGAATCCAGGCCTGAAAAAAAGTGTACAACCCTTATTTTGGGGTGCTGAGACCATAAATCACATCAGCACCATATAGACGTTTTTTGAATTTATTCAGTTTAGCTAATTTTATAAATTCTGTTTAATAAAAAATGTATGGGTTGTCAAAAAATTTTGAAATTTGATATTTTTATGTAAAAATGTTTGAGGAATTCAAAAATGGTCACCAAATTAATGTACAACTGCAAGAATTTGAGTTATGAGAAGTTAAACTCAAGTTATTGTAAATCAAGTTCGTATATGGAACTGCAGATCCTTACCATGATGATACATGATGATATATGTTGGTTCTACAATACATTTTGACTTTGCAGGGTATAATATTCCTTTTGTGTGTACCTGCTTATAGAAATCATGTCCATATTAAATTTTTTTGATCTCTTACAAATGATTTTGAATTCAAGTGTTCATATAGATGCACAGTAGGCTATATATCAATAGAGGTGCATATTATTACTGTGTGTGAGTGGCTGGATGTATGCGTGATTAGACGCGGCAGGAAACCGCACTCAAGTTAATATATCATTGCCATGACGTGGAAAACTCTCATATTGAGTCAAAAAATTCATTTGAAATAAGACTTTTTACATTTTTCTTTGTGGTTTTTGTAAAAAAAATCATTTACACCTTGCAAATTTAGTTCTATACTAAAGAATAAGTGAAAATTTCAAATTTTTAAACGGATTTGGATTGTTTTTTTTAGTTTCAGAGTTATGAAGCATCAAATTAGTATGTTTTTTTCTTTAAATATATATTATTGTTTTAAATGTTCTATACTATATATCTTAAAAACTAAGGTACAAGTATTTTTTTAAAATATTTTTCCCATAATGTACAAGGGTTAATTAGGGCAGTATGATATTTGTCTCGAAAAATTAAAGTATTAAGTTTTGTTAAAATTTTATTTTTTTAAAAAATTAATATCTCAAAAACTATTGCTTTCAGAATTTTTTACTTATTTTTCCTGTAATCTACAGTATCGAATTAGTTGGATAAGATGTGTAGTGCAAAAAAATTAGACCATCTAATTTTTGAAAAACTTTTGCAGTATACGCTCCTAGCTCAAAAAGTACGGTCCTGATAATTTTTTCATTATTTTTCTCGTAATCTACAGGGTCGACTTAGTGGTATAAGATGTGTTGCGCTAAAAAATTAGACCGTCTAATTTTTGAAAAACTTTTGCAGTAATTGCTCGTAACTCGGAAAGTACCGCCCTGGGAATTTTTTCATTATTGTTCTCGTAATCTACAGGGTCGAATTAGTAGTATAAGATGTGTTTCCCTTCAAAATTAGACGGTCTAATATTTTATAAACTTTTCCAGTATATGCTCCTAACTCAAAAAGTACGGCCCTGGGATTTTTTTCAATATTATTTCCGAAATCTACTGAGTTGAATTAGTAGTATAAGATGTTGTTCCCTTCAAAATTAGATGGTCTAATTTTATAAAAACTTTTGCAGTATATGCTCCTAACTCGAAAAGTACGACCCTGGGATTTTTTTTAGTATTTTTTTCAAAATCTACAGGGTTGGATAAGTGGTATAAGATGTTTTGCGCTAAAAAATTAGACAGTCTAATTTTTTATAAAACTAACTAAATTCCTTAAACTGAGAAAGTGCGACTCTGGAATGATTTTAATTATTCTTTTTTGGCAATTTTGAATATCAAAATGCATATTATAAATTCAATGCCTTAAAAGAAATTTTTGAAAATATAGGAATATATAGAAAAAATCCAAAAAAATTATTTCAAAAAACCTCACTTTATCTTTTTAACTTTTAAAGTTTCAAGTCTTCACTTCGAAGAAAAATCTATATCTCTTGCAATTTAAGAGATGTGGTAGTTTTTTGGCTCAATATAAAGTTTACATAAAATTTATTTATTTAAATGTAGAAACTTCCTAATCAAAATTCTTTAAAAAGCTACATATATATGTTTAATGTCTCTTAATATAATATAGGATAGCAACTTATACCTCATTTATTGGAAGTACAATATATTAAAAATTTAAATTTTAGACCTATGGTACCTATTGTACTTCTAATATGCAGTACTGAATTTAGTTGTACTTATCATTGTGTTCTAACATAGAGCTTCAATATAAACTGTTAATAAATGTTATATGTTTATTATATTTATTTAAGAGAATATTAAAATCATTTTATATTATTTATAAATCCAATAATAAATGTATTATACAATATTATGATTCTTCCATTGTTCTAGTCTTGTTTTAAGTTCTTCTTTTTCTTTGTCATTGCAAAATGAAAATTGAATGCTATTGTAGCTGATGTTCCAAAGATCTAATTTTGTAAATTCAAAAGTTTGGGCTGCTATGAAAAATTCTTGCGATAGAGATGTATTGAACACTCCTTTGTCATCAGTCTAAAAATTTTTTTAATAATATATTTTTAGAGATAAATATAAGAAACTTACGCCTAAAGTAAAAGGAATATTTTCCATCTTTAAAAATTTCAAATGATGATTTTTATACTCATTAATAGTTTTTGTAATTTTATTTGATGTCAAACAACATTCTAAAACAAACATATTTATACCTAAAAATTGTATATAGGTTGAACTTACCAACAGGAATTTTTTTAGCAACCAATTCTTGCCATAGAGTTTCCGACCCATTTATTTCTGGGTGTATACAACATCCATGCCCAATTCTATCAGGGTGAAAATTCAAAATGTTTTTTATTTCATTATCATTTTTAATTTCTGCACAATGAATAGTTATTTTTAAATCTGTCTCGTTTCTAATCTTTTGTAAAATACTTTCAAACCATCCGTTTTTTATGGGGTCGCCACTAACGTCTACCCCCACTACTATTTCCGGGTACAGTTTCCTGTATTCGGCAGCTAAATCAGCGTTCTCTACAGCCTCTTCAAATGTTTTGCCTCGGTCCAAAGAAAATATTAGTTTTGTTATTATTTCTGGATGTTTTTTAATTCCTTGTATGATAGAATTAATGTATTGTTGTTTTGACATATTATTTTCACTTCGAGGAGTGGTTCTTAGTTCTAAATATATAACTCCATCATTATAGAAATCTTCTAAAACTCTCTCAGTTGCTAGTTCAACGTTTTGAGGGGTAGATGTCGCTTGTTGTGCTATTTTAAATATTACAAAACATTCTGCTAATGTTTGTTGGTGATTTTTATTAAAAAAATTGTTTAGTTTCATAATATTTTTAATTGAGTCTTCAGGAGTTTGTAATTCTTTTAGTGTTTCTTCAGACAAACTTCCATTTAAATGTGCATGCAATTCCTAAAATTATTTATTGTTTAAAAAATAGGTTAGATTATAATAAGTAATATTTGAATATATGTTTTTGAATTTTGAACATAAAAATTTTGCTAGAGAAAATATGATAGGCTTACCAATTTTGGCAGGGATTTACAAAAAATTTTGTCCATTTTTTAGCGTATAAATTATTTTTTTAATGGACAATTTTTTAGTGTTTATTTCGCACTAAATAATTATAAATAAACACTATTAACACTCTGAAAATCAACACGTGGTTTTGACGATCATACACGACTAAAGACGACAACACACGAAGTATGTTTTATTTGAAAATTTTTAAATTATAATCTAAAAAAAAAAATTAAACATAAATTGCAACAATATATGTCATATAATTAAAATTAAAGTGTAATAAATATAAATGTTAGTATTTTTTCATGAAAACACTGAAACTGAAGTCTTGCTTGTACCTGCGCTTCAGTTTCAGTTTCAGTTCGCTTCCAACATCCGTCGTGAAAGGTCGTTTCGCTCCTTCCGAAATGATACATCGCAATAATGGAACACAAAGATTTGAACATATCTCATATTCTTAAAACAAGCAATAGTTTATCATTTGTTGTTTTTTTACTCGTAACAATTATTTTTTCTAGTGAACTTTTCCTAGTACATTATATGCAAACTAGTTTTACGAATGAAATCAGTGCAAAGTATATTTTAAAGTCGGACTTTAGTGACTATTTCGTAGACCTAATAAACAGTAACGATGAGTTTCGATCGCAACTTAAATATGTGTTGGATTCGGGGAAGAATAATCGTAGAAAGCGCGGTGCTTTAGTGGCTAATGATAATATGGTTACCGCTCAGGAAGACCTCAGTCAAGTTGAGTTTTTTAGTCCGAACATAAGACGAGATTTGGAGAATAAAGGTGATAATGAAAGACAGAGATCTGGTGTGAAAGGAAGTACTTCAGATGCAGACTGGGTTTGGTTGACCAGCTACTGTAGAATACCGGTAAGGCGCCCATCCTTATATTGCCTGCGCTTCAACAAGCTTCACTTTATTTATTTAGTTTTTACCAAATACGATACAATTTTTCGATATTTTTAATATAAGTACATTTAACATAGTATCAGAAAAGTTTAATTTATTTAAAAATTTTAATATTTTTTTTATTAAATTTTTTGGAAAGGCGCCCATCCTTATATTATCTGCGCTGCAACAAGCTTCACTTTTTTATTTAATTTTTACCAAATACGATAGCAATCTTTCGACAATTTTTTAAATATATTTACATTTTACACAGTATCATAAAACTTAAATTTATTTATAAATATTTGTTTGCAATGAATTTTGGAAAGGCGCCCACCCTTATATTGTCTGCGTTTAAGCAAGCTTCACTTTATTTATTTAGTTTTTACCAAATACGATGCTAATCTTTCGACATTTTTTAAATATATTTAAATTTAACCCAGTATCAAAACACTTTAATTTATTAAAAAATTTAATGTTTTTTTTTATAAATTTTTATGTTTGCAATTAATTTTGGACAGGCGCCCATCCTTATAATGCCTGCGTTTGAACAAGCTTCACTTTATTTATTTAGTTTATGGCCTGATACTATTATACGATTACTGTATCGATATTCTTTCGATACCGGTATTTTAGTGTAGATACCAATTTTTCGATATTTTCTTCTACTTGTACGAAGTAAGAGTTTTCAGATTCTAACGGAAATATCCATTTTGACTAGTATCTCACATAACTCAAAAATTATTAGTTGTAGAATGTTGAAATTTTATTGTGGAACTGCTATAACATCTAGTTGTGTACCTCCCTTTTTAATTGCAATCGGCAGTGCCAAAAGAGCACTTTGATTGAAGTATTTTTTTGCATAACTCAAAAACAGTTAGCTATAGAATGTAAAATTATTTTGCTATAACATCTAGTTCTACACCTCAATTTTTGGTTACAATTCAAAAAGATACTTTAATTTTAACAGAAACTCAATAATAAAAATAATAATTTTTATAGGAAACATATGATTTCTTGTAAATAAAATGAGTTCATGATTGACAAATTGACAACTGTCAGAATATATTTCGTGAGAAATATGTAGGAAGTAAATAAAAATAATACATCTTCGCAAGTTTTTGAGCGATTAAAATATTTTTGAGTAATGTAATAAGGAATAGTGATAAAGAATATTTTAATTGTATAACTGTCCACTTTTTTGAAAAATTGGAGAATCGTATCTCTCTTTCAAATTATCAAATTAAATAAGTTTAAATGAAGTGCAGCAAAAATTTTATATAATTTAATAGATCTACAAGGAAGCCATGTGGTGTCTACATCAGATTTTTAATCATATTTTTTGTGTGCAATGAAGAGGAAGGAATAATTTAATTCTATTTTAAAATATAAGAATAAATATGGATTCATTTTATTAAAATATGTATTTTTTTATTACTTCCTACAATTTTGTCGATACATAAAAAACTCAACACAGATAAATTTGCTTGATATATTTGACACCTAAATATTGTTTTTTTTAATCGTTTATCTCTAATCCTACGAGCAGCAGTGGTATAGAACTGTCACTTGTTAATAAAATAAAAATACCGCTGTGTCCGCGTAGTTTGGAAACCACTATAAGCTGTAGGTACCTACACTAATAAAATACAAGTAAAACTTGTCACGAAATAATTATCTTAAGCATTACATGCTCTGTTCCACATTTTTCTAGTTCTTGTAATTTTTGTTTCCTATTATTAAAAATTATATTTAACATGTAAATACTCTTCATAAATTTAAATCTGCTTACACCTCTGCTCTCTGTTTTTGTAATACAAATCTGTAAAGTAAGTACATACTCGTAAATATAACAAAAAAATATTCCTAATATTAAAAATTATGTTATTTATGTAAAATAATTTCCTAATTTCATATTTGCAAGAATTTTTTTTCATATATACCTACGTACATTTTGCAAATTATTTTTTATTTAATTAAAAATTAGGTTATATGTATGAAAAGCCTTCCTGATTGTAAACCTCCTAGATTTTGAGATACACCCCCACAAATTTCATACAACAAATTAAGAATAATGTAGATTTTAGAAAATGAGTCATTTTTCAAATAAATTTATGTAGAGGACGCAAAAAAATAATTTCTAATTACAAAATTAAGAGTATATATGTAAAAATGTCCAAGGAATATAAATCTGCAAGAATTTTTAAGCTACAACCTCTAGTTTTTTAGATACAACCCTGTAAACTTAATACAATTTAAAAATTGGTCTTTTGCCATATACATATACACAGATCTTAGAAAAAATGTTATTTATCATTAAAAATTTGTTTATATATGTAAAAAATATGTCTGATTTAAAATCTACAAGAATATTTTAAATACAGTCCTGTATAATAAGTTATAAATATGTTAATTGATATTTTTTATAACTATTTAAATGAAAACCCATCTTAATTAGAACCACATGTACAAAGCTTGAGTTAATATGAGTTAGCACAAAAGTTGTACAAGAAAATTTTACATAGAAATTATTAAAGTTATCCTTATAGGTCCCAAGTTTACCATTAGAAAAATAAGAAATTTTCCGTAATAAGTTTGCAGAGAAGTTTAAATATTATCCTGGATGAATCCAGCTGAAATATAGTTCAATATGGACACGATAATCCAGTTAATCTAGGATTATAGAATCCTGGCTGTAATCCTAGATATTATTCAGCGAGATATTTCCAATATATTCATAATTATATTAGTCCACTTCTCCTTGTGACGCAATAGATGCATTTCTAGTTCAATTGTTTCAATTTATTTATGAGTTAGTGACAGAAATAAATGACTCTGACTCCTATGACACGCTCTGATTGGCTGAATATTTATTCTATTGTTTTGGCTGTTGTCATTAACAATTGCACGCGGACAATCAATTGATTTCTTGCGTCACGTAATTATTTGATAATCGAGGGAATTGACTAGATAGGATAGATTTATTGATGAATATTCGGTTTGAAATACACGCGTTATGATAACTAAGCTTCACATGTTAAAAGTTCATATTGAAAAATATATCATTTTGTATACAAACATTCATAGATTTTATTCGAGATATTTCTCTGCATTGAAAAATACGTTG
Organism: Stenolophus ochropezus; assembly: GCA_035578165.1. NCBI lineage: Eukaryota > Metazoa > Arthropoda > Insecta > Coleoptera > Carabidae > Stenolophus > Stenolophus ochropezus. The sequence continues at coordinate 809,097 of JAQOWZ010000043.1, forward strand.
AATATGTAAAAAATCTTCCTGATTTCAAATCTGAAACAAATTTAACGTACACAGTTCTAGTGTCTTCAATACATATAAAGGCAATATAAAAAATCTGATATAGCCAGCATATAACATCTCGCCTATCCTCAGTGAAATAAATTATTAAAATAATTAGTACTTACAGCATTAGTACAATTTCTTTTATAATATTCGATAATTATATTTACTATATTTTCACTGTCTATTATAATAATTGTCACTCTCAAATATAAAACATTTATTTTCATAGATAAACAGATTAACCGCAATTGTAACAAATTTACCAATCATAATTGCTTATAATAGTCAAATGGAAACAAATTGGAACTATTAAATTTTACCTAATTACATATTATTAAACTATTATTTACAAAAGTCTCATATATTCATAATTTCAGAAAAGCACTTCAGATCTTCATGAGAATACCACAAAAACTACAATTTTTCAACAAATGTACATATAAATGAGAATTTATAACAAAAATTTCTGTACATATTAAGAAAATCTCCCTGATTTAAAATATGCAAGAATTTTTAACATACATCTCCTAGTTTTTGAAATACAGCTTTGTAAAATTACTATAACATATGGAAAAAAAATGAAAAATTACTATTTATTATTAAAAATCATTTTGCATTTGTAAAAAATTTCTTTGGTTTCAAATATGAGCGAATTTTTAAGGTATACCTCTAGTTTTTGAAGTACAGCCCAGTAAATTCAATAAAACATAACAAAAAATGAAGAATTACAATTTTTTCAACAAATGTAAATAAAAATGAAAATTTATGACAAAAAGTTCAGTATATATGAAGAAAACCTCTGAATTCATATCTGCAAGAATTTTTAATGTACACGTCATAGTTTTGGAAGTACGCACCAGTAAACTCAATAAAACAAGAAAATTTAAAAGTAATTATTGTGATATACATATACACATAAATTTTGTAAGAACGATATATGTATATATGCAAAACATATGTTTAAAGTGTAAAGTCACAACAAAAAAAAATGATGATAAAAATAAGTATTATTCTAGTTTTATAGAAGAGGCGAGTGAAACGTTATCGTAAAACAAGTAAACTTTATCTCATGATTAAGCAGTGATTAAAAATGCATTTCATTGCGTTTTATTTGCAGCACATCTAGCGAGTAAATTAGTAAGCAGCAGTGGGCTTCCGCAACAAAACCCAAACTTAGTGTCGGAGCACAATAGGTGCATTACAAATGTTAGCGGTTGAGATGCATTTGGTTGCATGGAAACAGGATGGTTTTCGATTGTTTTATTGCGCATAATACCGGAATTATACAATAGCGTTTGATTTTACTAGGATTAACGTAAAACGCAATAGTTATACTGTTCTCAATACTAGTATATATCTTATTTAAGCACAACTATACACGATAATCAGGAGTAAATTAATTTGTGTGTTGAGCGGTATAGCTCAAAATCTAGACAGGGTACAATATTTTTTGTAGCAGATTTCAATTCCTGGTAGTTTTTTGTGTATATGCACTTATTTTTGTTACTAAAACAGAATAATTGTAATATCTACGTAAATAAAATTGAAAATACGCATCTTTGTAATTCTTCACGTATTGCATGAATATTTCAGGTGTATACATATGTACATATGTACAGTATTTATTACGGAATTGAATTACAGGATATTTTTTTAATATACATTCCTATTTTTGATACTGAAATAGAAAAATTGTGGTGTGTCCATAAATATGTTTGAAAAATGAACATTTTAAAATTTTTTTCAAGTATTGCATGATTTTTTCTGGATTATATTTAAAAAAAAAGAAGAAGTACATAATAGTTATTTATGCAACTAGTATGTAAAGTAAGTGTTTTTTTACTCGAGTGCTATTTAACGCATAAGTCGTGGTTGAATGCGGAAATTATTGCACGAGACAAAAATACTGTTATACACGTGTGAATACAACATTTTTCCTACTAACTAAATATTAATAAAAATTAGTTTTAAAAGAAAAATAAACCATTAAGAAATGTGTTTACGTTGCCTAGGAATAGCTAGTGCGTAAAAAGTACTTTTTAAGCACTAGTGCGTGAAAAATAACTCTTTACAAACAAAAAATAATGTATATATGGTTGTAAAATTTTTTTCACAGATATAAATATTGGAATATTTTTTTAATGTATGCTGTTATTATAAAAAAAAGAAATAGCGAAATAAACTTTTTTCCAAATTTAAATGTAACTAAAAAATATTTATTATTTTTATATTTAAATTAAAAATGAATAATATATTTCAGAATGAAATATACTTGTTTATAATTTTGTTTGTGAATTATTATAAACTGTTCTTATTATTATATAGAATTTCCATTGTAGAAAACCGCATTGAAAATTGTTTGGAATTAAAGTTTGGCCACAGTTATTTCCAACAAAATATTTTATGTAACATTCCTTAAAGTTGTAATCTGATTCACAAACCATTTAAAACACTGTAATTTGACCACCCATCCCTGTTTTACCATCTTCAAACTGGGGTCACCCATCCAAATATTATTCTTAATTTAATTTGCTTGACTTTACTCATATTAAAGTGCAATATTGACGTATTGACGTATTGGTAAAATTATTATAATAAAAAGTAAAGTGCTTGAAGCATATAAAATTTTGGTGGAAAATGAGTTAATTATGCATTTAAAAGAAAATTTTAGTAATAAATTCAAGTCATGCCAACTTTTAAATATTAAAATACCCAGCCCATTCTCACTTAGGGTGTTTTTAATTTTATTTTCGTCCGGATTTCCGGTTTTAAGCGCGCTTGCTAGATGGGGGATTTGGTTTTTTAATTACCATTTTTTAAATTCACTGGACACATAAATGTAACCCGAAGCGAGTATGATTTCTCTAACTCATTTCTTACTGTTTGTTGTCCTTCTACTAAACTAATTTATTTTCATAGAATTAATACGTGACTCTCGTACAAATTGCTCTATTCAAAGCATCTGCATTTATTTCTATGTGATCCAGATATAAAAATGTCGTAAAGAATATATTTCTCTCATTTAATTTCTAGAATTTATTGCCACATTAAATTAACATAAACTTAGAACATAAACAATTCAAGATACTCAGACGTATTCATGTTTTTAAAGTTAAGGATCTCTTTAAAATTAGTTATTACTAAAATTTACATTATTTATGTAAAAAGTCTTCCTGATTTCAAATCTGTATTTTTTTTGACGTAAACCCTCTAGTTTTTTTTAGCACACCCTTGTAAAATCAGTATAACAAAATAAAAAATTGAAAATTATGTAGTAACGTAAACATTTGCATTCAGATCTCGTATTTTTTTTTCCAGATTATTCAAATTACTTTATATATGTAAAAAATCTTCCTGATTTCAAATTTGTAGAAATTTCAAATATATACCTTCTAGTTTTTTTATTACACCCATGTAAAATTCGTTAATCAAATAAAAAAAACTGAAAAAAATGTCATTATTTAAATATTTGTGTACAGATAATGTATTTTCTTCTCCAGATTATTGTAAATTACTTCATATATGTAAAAAACTTTTCTGATTTCAAATCTGCAATAATTGTCAATGTTCACGCCCTAGTTTCTTCAGTATATCCAAGTAAAGTCAATACTACAAATCAAATCATTAAAAAATGTGTCATTATTTACACATTTGCGTACAGATTTTGTATTTCTTTCTCCAGATTATTAAAAATTACAGAATTTATGTAAAATAACTTCCTGATTTCAAATCTGCAAGAATTTTTAATGTTTACACCCTAGTTTCTTCAGTAAAGTAAGAATAACAAACAAAAAAACTAAAAAACATGTCTGTATTTAAACATTTGCATATAGATCTTGTAATTTTTTTTCAGATTATTAAGAATTACAACACAGATGTAGAAAATATCCCTAATTTCAAATGTGCAAGAATTTTTAATGTACATACCATTGTTTCTTCAGTACATTCATGGAAATTCAATATAATAAACCAAAAAGCTGGAAAATATACCATTATGTACATATTTGCATATTGATCTTACAATTTTCCCCCTAGATTATTAAAAATTACAGTATGTATGTAAAATATATCCCTGATTTTAAATATGCAATAGTTTTTGACGTGTACCCTCTAGTTTTTGAGATACATCCCTATAAATTTCATATAATACTTTTAAAATAACAAGAAAATATGTGGCTAATAAAAATTAGTGTATATATGTAAAAATATACAAGGAATCTAAATCTGTAAGAATTTTAAAGCTATGACCCCTTGTGTTTGAGATACACCCCTGTAAACTTAATACAATTTAAAAAAATGATCTTTTATGAAACATGTACTCGTATACACATATTCGACAATAAATATTATTTATCATTAAAAATTAGATATTTAATCTTATTTCAAACATATATAAATATTTTGTAAATAAAAATTCTGTAGGGAAGACTCTACAACTCCTAAAACACGAACCTTTATAACTCATTTAATTTGTATAAATCTAGCAGATACGCAAACAATTTACACGTTAGTCAGACTTCCCTTAGGGTTTAATTCAGTTAGGAAATTCCCTTATGGGACGCCTATGTATCCGCAAAATAGATTAGGAATACCACATTCATATACGATTACGACCACACCCAGAAAAATGTATTACTTGGGCTTTAAATCATTTTGATATCAACAAAATTGTTGAGTATTAATTGCCACCAAAATGCAGGTAAATTAAAACAGTATTTGTTGTGGGAATACCGTGGTAATATTTTTAATTATTTTTGACATTTGTTATCAGGTATTGATAGATGATTTTTAATAATTAATTTCTGTTCATTAACAAATAAATTGTAGCATCAATGGATTAGTGTACGTTTTGGATATACAGTTGTCAATAACAATAATATTACAGAGATACGAGATAATTATTTTGTAATATTATTATTATACAATTGTTGGATGTATGGTATGAAATGCAATTTAATGCAAATGCATTGTAATCTAATATTTTTTAAAAAATACTTTGAAAACAATATCTAATATCTTCGAAATTTTTATGTTCAACTTGAAGATGTACTACGAGTACTTCGGAAATTTGGAAAAAAATCGTATTAAGTATGACAAATATAGGAAAAATAATAAAATATGGTGGTCACATTTTTAAAGCTAGTTAATTCAAAAGGTGGGTACATATACATGCATCTAACCCAACGTAATCTAACGTAACCTACGCTAACTCAACCTAACCTAACCCAACCTGACTTAACTATACCTAATCTAATCCAACCTAACTTAATCTAACCTAACCTAATTCAATATAACCTAATCCAAACTAAGATAATGTACCCTAACCCAACCTAACCTAAGCTGATTAGATTAGATAAGGTTACTATAGGTTAAGTTAGGTTAGGTTAGATTAAGTTATGTAGGGATAGGTTAGGTTAGATCAAATTAGGTTGGATTACGTTAAGTCAGATTAGGTAGATTTGAATTAGGTCAGGTTAGGTTGGGTTAGGGTAAGTTAGATTAAGATTAGGATTAGATTAGATAAGATTTGGTTAGGTGCGTGTGTGTGTACACACCTTTTGTATTAAATCGTTTTACAAACAAATAAACCGTATCTGATCGCCATTTTTTATTATTTTTCCCATCTTTATAAGTAGTACATTGACAAGTTGACCGTTTTTATTTTTTTATAAAGCAAAAAATCAGTTAAAATAATAAAAAATGTATTTTCCCAAAAAAAATATTTATTTTACCGAACCGCGATGTCTAAAATACAACAACTAACATAGAGGATGTGTAATTGTTATGTTTACGCATCAGAAGACCAAAAATTATAATTTACTTATTTACATATTTTTGTTATAAACAAAATTAAAATACCGCTACATGTTAAAAGTGAGCCACAATAGAAGATAATATAGAAATATGCAGAATAAAATATGAGAGTATTACAAGAAAATAATCTGATGGTACCGTTTCTATCTTTATGTTTCCACCAGCCATATCATCGTGTCGTTTACGCTGGAAACAAAACGAAAACGAGCACTTCCGGTGTATGTACAATTGATTTCCTGTTCGTCTTTGCTACATCAGTCCCTTTTATGTGGTAAAAGAAATACCTGAACAAGAAAAACCCGCGACAAAGAATATATGTTTATCATTTGTACTCCACAAACTAGCACGGCAAAGTGAAAAGGTACAGAGAAATGTAACGATCAAAAAACTAGCAAGGAAAATATGTCATATGTGCGGAAAATGATACAACTAATTTAACAGCCTTTAATATTATTCGCTGAAAAAAAAAACACCCAAAATGGGTAAGAGATGTCATAGGCTTAGTTAGTTCTAAATTTTGAATTAGTACCCCCAAACAAAATTTCTGTAATAGGAAGCATCTATAAAGAACAATAAAATGCTTTTATATTGATACAATGACAAAGAAATCTTTTCCTCTGCAAACCAAAAATTAATTTACGATGCTAGATTGTGAATTATAGATATATTCCTAATTAATATTTATTACCGTATAATGAATAACTATAAAAAAATTTGATGTGTCCAACACATTACTTCCTGCCTCTGTAGTAATATATTCTAAAAAAATAATTCTTTAGTACAGTAAATATTTAGTTTTATAATTAGTTTAATTTTATTTCTATTCGTACCTGAAATTTCCTTGCATCAATTTTCTAGTAAAAAAACAATTATTTTTGAAGTAACTAAAATCTATTCCTTGTATATTTCTTTTATCTTCTTGTATTTTACAATAAAAAACTTCATATTTACTTATTTTATCTTTGAAAATTATTTACCTCTAATTTGACAACAGCATATGGCAAATTTTGTAAACGTATGAATAACTCATCTGTTTTATAGAAACTCCTCATCTAGGAGAATTTATATTGTTAGTGTACTGCTTATAGTACTCTCAATAACAGTTGTAAGTGCCTGTGAAGTAGTCTTTGTTTCGAAGAATTCACATTCAAAATATACAATATACTCTTAGCAAATTTAGGGTGTAATTTTTTTTAATTAAGGTTCAGTAACATTAAAGCGTATTGAAAATTATAAAAATAGTCTATTTTCGGAAATGAAAATGTATATAAAGCCCTTGCAAGATTTGTAATCTGGAAATAAACTAACCCAATAGTCAGATAAGCTCTGATTTAAGTGTAAAGCAAATATCTATTCATATTTGAATGAATGACCGAATATCAACAACTAAAACAAATATTTGAGTTTAAAACTTTTGTTTTACTAAAAGCATTTGCTTCCGAATCGATTCAAAACTTTATACGAATAGAACAGTACAGTCCTATTATTCTAGATAAAAAGTCCAACAATTTCTACAATCCTTTCACAAAATAATTGGGGAAATAATTGTTTTATAAATTGCGCTGCCACCAAAAATTCAATACAGTTCTTATTATCAGAATTAATTTTTTTTATACAAAAGAATCTCTCTGATTTGAAAGGTGCATTAATTTTTAATATACATTCGTAGTTTTTTTAGTATACAAAAGAAAATAAACATAGGCGTACATATCTAGTACTATTTTCTCCAGATAATTAAAAATTACAATATGTATGTAAGAAAACCTTGCTGATTTCAAATCTACAAGTATTTTAAGCGTACAACGCCTGGTTTTTGAGTTATATCCCTATAAACATCAATAACACATTTAAAATAATTTTGATGATCAAATATATGTCACTTTTTAAATAAAATTTAAGTAGGACGCGCAAAAAAAGCACGCCGTACTGTATATACCCTTTAATTTTTGTCCTAAGTTGTGGCACATTCTGTATATGTAAAAAAATTCAAGGAATTCAAATCAGTAAGAATTTCTAGCATACTCCTTCTAATTTTTGTAGTACAACTCTGTAATTAAAAATTACAGTATACAAGATGGAATCGAAAGTTGGTTACATGGTTTTACTCGGAAGTTATTACAGATACAAAAATATACTAAATAATAAAATTGTAAGAGACCAAGGGGGCCATTTATACAATAATAAATAAATAAATATTTTTTAAACCAATGGTTCCCAAGTTACAGTACAAAGTTTTTTTTTAATGGGATTATATATATTTTTTACGCCTATTCGATAGCGTGTTTTTTTCTGAATTCAATCATGTAATAGTTTTATATTCTTACATAATAAATATATTGCAAATAATGGAATAGAAATTTAAATAAATTTTTATTTTTAAAATTAATGTGCAATAGGCTGTGGATGAAATTAATAACTAAATCTAGTGGCTGTAAGTAATATTGTTATTCTAATTTTATTTTTATATGACTTACATACCTACCTATATACCTATCCACATTTTATATGTAGAAAACATCCCTGATTATATCTGCAATATTTTTTATGTACACCCCCTATTTTTTTATAAAAATTAAAAATGTGTCATAAATAGTAATTGGTGGTAATAAATAAGGGTTATAACACGAATTGAGGACTACAGTGAGGCCATAAAGTCTGAAATATGTTGTCAAAAAGCAACATTTATTCTGGTGGGCATTTCTTTGTCTAGAGAAATAAATTCGTCACTTGTCCCGATCGAACAATTGAAAAAAGCCCGTGAAAAAGCGACGATCGCTCAACGTCACTTCCTACGACCGGACCTGAATTTGGGCTGAAATTCTGAAATTCACGCACGTTTTCCCGTAGACATCTATTGTTTCCTGAAAGAATTCCAGGAATTTCAGCCTGTAAATAAATATATCAACGACCGCAAACGCGCAGAAAGAGTATAATGGGCTGAAAATTAGTTGTACAAAGGTAACTTAGATCCCTGGGCGTTAAAAAGTAAGCCGACCTGTCAATAGCAGACGTCGCGAACTTTGCCCAAGGGCGTGCTTTTGTGGAGGGGGCAAACACTAATTTAATATCTCTACAAAACATACCATAAACTTCTATCCATGCAATACTCTCCAAATCAGCTCTAGATACCATTTAAAAATAAAATAATATTTATTCTTATATTCAAAACATTTCATTACTGAAATGATCCGAAAATTATTTAATATGCATTTCATTACTATTAGATTAACGAAAAACAAAATCAAAATTTACAATCCCACTTAAAAATTACGTCTTTTTACATCTCCAATTTATTTTCAATCAAAACTGAATATATGAAAAGTAATAATTTTCATTTTTCATTGTAAAATTTTTCATACACAGCTGAAATAATCCAAAAATACATATTTTATTGTTTCTGAAAATAGTCCATGTTGATAGAAATCGATACACTGATTTAAACATTTTCAAATAAACTTTATTTATTTCATTTCGTTTCTGAGATTTTTGCTCTCCAAGTGCTATCTCAAAAAAGTGTGTTTTTTTAGTATATCTCTAATTCATCCAGATATAATCTCAAAGATATTTGTCAGTTAATTATACGATCAAAGTTATATAAACAAATATTTTTTCCGTTTCGAGAAAAACGAAAAAAATCAGAATTTTCCAATTTTTTATTAACTGGATTAAATGGATGTGCTGATTCCAAATTTTCAAACGGAATTCAAATATCTCTTACTATTCTTGAGATATTTACGTTCAAAGTTAGACCTCTCAAAAATTGTTTTTTAAGAGCATATCTTTTAAAAGATCACTCTACAACTTCGGTGACCTCACTAATTTATTCTACGGATAAAATTAGATAAGTGTACTAATTTTCAGATTTTTATTTCTATGCATACATTTTTTAATGCAGGCAATTTTGAGAGCAAAAATCTCAAGAACAAAAAGAGATAATTAAATTGTTTGAAAATTCTATCAATATGAACTGTTTTGCAAAATACTTTATTATTTTGGAAATAACTTGGATATGTGAAAAGATTTTATTTTTTTACTTTTATGCCTTTTTTTAATTTAAATATTTTGGACATTAATACCGATAGACTTGTAATCTTTTCTGATTCAGGTAGTCTGATGTCCTGAAAAGCTGAAACATTAAAAAAATAGAAATAATTGTCCTGTTCAAAATTTAATACTACAAGCTACAGTTTGTCACAAATTAATTTACGAAGGGCAGCAAAAAGGCCCTTGAAGGGACATGTATGTTGTGTAGTTCGTTAAGACAAGGGCTGGAAAAGGGTCGCACAAAAAGTGACAGAATGATCTAGTTGTTTATCACCATGGCAACAAAAACATTTACAGGTGGACGCGTAGATATTACAAGAAAAAAGATTATGAATTTAAAAAAAGTAGGCTTTAAAGTGATATAAAAAGAATAGAGTCATTATGAGAAGTAACTATGTGATTATTCTGATTACGGCCCTGCATTCGCTTAGTTCCGCTTCCGGATTAGTTTCAAATAAGGAAAATGGCTTTTGAATTGAATTATGCGAAATGAGAACGCTGAAATTTCAGCAATTGTGCCGGATAAAAACGCTATTATTCTTTTTTCTTCACGCGTTTGTTTTACTTCACACCCACTCCTAACTATTATGGAGACTGCCTTGTATCTTTTTCTTATCCCTACTGTCCGTAACATTAATTTATACCCATTTACAGATGTAGCATTTTTAATTATATACATCAAATATACATTTTATAAATAGCACTTCTCGGGTATCTAGACATCTAAGGTCTAGAATGATTAATAACATTCGTGGTTTTTTCAATAGTTTATCGATCTCAGAAAATGAAGACATTACGATTTAGTTAGAAGTTTACTTTTGTTTATGTAAACAAAAGTTTAATAACTTGAAACCGGTAAATAATATAAAATATAAGTTCTTTTAGGGGCACATGCAGCTGTTATGGAAAGTGCTACATATGGTATATTAAGAATATAAAGATTACTGTATTGTATTGGTACAACTTTTACCTATTTTTGGAGGTAATTTTTTTTAGCTGATTTTATTAATATTAGAAATGAATTATAAATAATTCTAAGTACATGTTGGTTTACACACACAGCAAGAAATATTATATTGTACAACAAGCATGGAATGGTACTCATTTCATACAAGTATTAAATGGACATTCCAAGCAAGTTGTACACTATACTTTTTCTACAACCACGATATTATTTCCTATTTATATTTTAATAATAAATATGACTTTATTTCACTACTTCCTAGCAACTATCTACAAAACAGAACTATTAGATATAAATTTATATATCGCGTTGTCTATGGTTACCATGGGATATGAAAATGTGTTTACAATATACTATGTATCAGTAGCAATAACAATCATATACCAAGTAACAAGCAAATAAACTATTGTATAATGTAGGCATATAATAATAATAATAATAATAATAGTTTTCATAGTTTAAAGGAAGTGACAGATTCACCAGCCAGTTTTTATTGCTAATACTGTAAAATACTAAACATAGATTTGAGCTTTTTCTAATTGATGTAGAGGGTAAAGCCATCAAGTGGGAATGGAATGACTCAAGTTCGAGTTATGTAGATGATTAATTTATAAACTTTTTATTATTAGTAATAAATTAGGGGGTGCCATGGCACCCCAGGCATCTACCGTGCGCACGCCTATGACCATGTAACAAGTAATTAAACTATTGTCTAATGTAGGCAAGGTAATAGTTTAACAGTTTGAAGGAGGTGTCAGGTTCATTATTTAGTTTTTACTGCTAATAGTGTAGAATACTAGATTTGAGCTTTTTCTAATTGATGTAGAGGGTAGTGTAATCGAGTGTGATTGGAATGACCCAAGTTCGAGCTTTGTACATGATTAATAACAGGAAGTTAGTTTGTAATTAGCAGTAAAAAGTGAGTTTCCGTATCTTGCGATTAATTCCGCATGTACAACAAACTCCTTACAAAAACGCCCGCTTGATCCAGGTCGGAATCAATAATGATTAGCAGTGAATGAACAGCTGAACTCTAATCTCGTCGCGCTTAACTCGGAGCCAATTCAAGCTCAAAGCTCGGCTCACGTGAGCTTGTGCGCACGCGCCCCCAGCCAAAGGACATGTCGTTATCGGTGGCGGTTATCGAGGCCCTTGCACGTACCATAATCACCTGATTTGTAAGGGTAATTGCTCCTGAAGAAAGGAACGGGGCTATCACAATAAGGACCATGATAATGCCGATTTTATTTGCCTAGAATATCTTTATCTCACGCAATTATTTACCAACCAGATGCGGTTTCCTTACTAGTTCACTACAAGGAGTACTTCAAATACTACCGAGTTATCCTACAGTTTAAAGGATCAAATTGTTTGACAATAAGGATCATGATAATGCCGATATTATTTGCTTAGAATAGTGATTCTTAACCACTATTTATTTCACCTAGAATGTAGTTTTATTTCTCTTATAATTTCTCTTTTTATTACTCAATTTATATTGCAATGTTTTTAATAATTACCAAAATCAAAATATAAAATTGCTACCAAAAAAATATACTACAAACTAAAGAAACTTTATTTTCAATAACATATATTTAATTTATTTTATTTTAAGTTCATGTTTTACCAAACCAGAGCGTAAATCAAAGCAGCCAAATCTGCTCCAGAATGTGCTCTGTTCTCAGTAGGCTAAGAATTAGAGCAAACACTTCTAAGTGCTCTAACTCCTGTTCCACTGAAACCAGAGCATAATCCAGAGCAGCCAACTCTACTCCAGAATGTGCTCTGTTCTCAGTAGACTAAGAATTAGAGTAAACGCTTTAAAATGTTATAATTCCTGATCCACTGAAACCAGAGTACAATCCAGAGTAACCAAATCTGCTCCAAAATGTGATCTGGTTTCAGCAGATCTAGAATTAGAGCAAACACTTGTAAGTACTCTAATTCTTGACCCACTAAAAAAACAGAACAATCCAGAGCAACCAAATCTGCTCCAGAATGTGCTCTAGTTTCAACAGAACTAAAATTAGAGCAAACACTTCTAAATGATCTAAATCCTGATCCACTAAAACCAGAGCATAATTCAGAGCAACCAAATCTGTCCACCGCCTCTCCATAATTAATATAATTATACAATAAATATGCTTTATTTTCATATTGATTTCACTGGCATATATTTTATTTTCTGTAAAATGGTTGACTAGTAGAAACATCAGAGTACTGTCGTACTTTAACGTTATAATTTTACGTTAACGTGAAACGCTTAAGTAGATCGTTGTGAACGGGATAACATATTTGAATTTGTCAATCATTTACAGTAATGGTTAAGTAGAAGTGGGTTTGTTAATTATTTCATACCGAATGTAATTTTCTAGTTGTCTATAAGTGTACACTTCTTTTTCATTTAAAATATTCTGAGAATTGATCCCCAAACTTCAACATTGTCTTGATTAATGTGGTTGCTCCACCACAAATAAATTTCCCAAATGCTCAAAACTGTTTTTCAACTGTCTCATTAGTGCCGTTCAGATCGCGGCTAGTGTCTGAAAGTGTCAATGAAAGACACTGAAACTGAAGTCTGAAATTGCTGAAATATTCCCGATTGTCCAGCACACGTGCTGTTATTAAACGTCAAAAATAATAATTGAAATTTTTGAGGGCGTCTACTTGAACAGAGTTGGTTCATTATTAAAGTCAATGCCTCTCTTGTTGTGCATTTTTCTTTTTAATTTTCTTTGTTAATCTTTAACCGGGAAGTTTTCGATGAGGGGTCGTTAAATAAACATTTATTCACCTTAATAACTTTTACCCTACACTCTGAGTTCTACTGTCTTCTTACAATGCCATTTGTTCATTATTATTTCAAAACGTCCTTTGGATGGAGACTTTACGGTTTCACATTTCATTTCAACGAATCTTTTATCCACATACCCATTGTTTTATGTATATATTAATTTTTAAAATGGTATTGGCTGTTAGATGCGGCTTCCTTTATTAAAACTTTTAAAATTAAAAATACGAATCTAATATTTTTATATAAAAATATTAAAAAATAAAAAAAAAAAACATGTAAATACCTACACATAAAAAAGCCCATAGATTTTAAATATAAAAATCTCAGTTTTGCTATTTTTTTGGTTTCTGAGATGGTAAACTAAAAAAAATAGATATGGACACCACATGATCTTGTACGTTAAATTATCTACATTTTTTGCTGCACTTTATTTAAACTTATTTCGCTTGAAAGTGAGACCATTCTTTAGCTATAATTCTTCAACTTTCATTAAAATGTTGATCACTATTTCTCATTGCAGTATACAAAATTATTTTTTCTACGACCACTATGAAAAGTGGCACTTCTTATACTATATAAAGCTTCAAAGTTGCGTATTTCCCACAATTGTGGATTAAAGTGTGAGAAATCATTTCTCACAGTATTTAATAAGGTTACGTGAGCCATATTGTATTTGTTATGTCAAATAACTTTCGTGCATGTATTTTTGTTCTGTAACGTTTAGCAGTGTGGTCGTAGAAAGAGTATAGTGTGCAACTTCTGCAGAATTACCAGCTTGTGTAATTTCCCAGCTTGTGTAATTCCAACACTCGACTTCGTCTCGTGCCAAAACTTTTACACCTCTTGGGAAATAAGCGACTTTCTGCACTTGTAGCACAATATACTATTAATCGCTCAAATAGTTGTAAAGAACGAGATATTGTTTTAATTTATTTCGTATACTTTCTCAAAAATATATTCTGACAGTTGTTAATGTCAATTTATTAATAAGAAATCAAATATTTCCTACAAAAATTACAAGGCAACATAATTATTTTTTTTATTAACGTTCTCCTAAAAGCAAAGTGCCCTTTTGAAAAGAAAAATGTTACAACAATTCTATAAACAAAATTTCTAGTATTTGAGTAATCGTTACAACATTCATCCATCCATCCATCCACACACATACGGACAGACAACATCGTATAAATATTAAAAACGTGTTTATCCATTGAAAACTCACTATAAAATTTTTAGTCTGATTTCAATTCCTCTCTTACTGAGTCGCGAGAGGTAAAAGAACTACAGTACAAACAAAATGTCTTTTTGGCACTGCCGATTGCAATAAAAAAAGGAGGTGCACAATTAGAGGAGCAAGCACTTATAAAATTTCAAAATTTTAAGACTAATCATTTTTGAGTTATGCGAGATACGTACGTACAGAAGTCACGCCGAAACTAATGAAAATGGATTCAGGGATAGTCAAAATCATACAAGAAAGTAAAAACTAACACTCTAATAAAAATTTAAAAATTAAGTTTATATATAGAAAAATTTATTACTCTATACATATTCTGTTTTATATAGATCACGTCTGTTCAAAAATAATATAAAATATAACGTTCATAGACTGAAAGGTACATTACTATATAAATAAATAATTTTGGCAAGAGTTTTTGAAGATGATGTGAGTGAATAAAAGGAACTATTCTATAGATAAAGCGCTGTGAAGCATGTGCATTAATTTTATTTGCCGACTCTCCACGTGTGGTGGTGCCGTGACATTTCTATTGCGAAGTTCTCGCATGAGTTGTTGTGTGATCGACGTTGTCAGGAGGGCAAGAAACTCGCAAGGAACTGCCAGGATGTTGAGGGAACATCCTGTCGATTGGGAAAAATTGCCTCGCTACCGTGTTTCCACTACATCCAAATTAAACATTTATCAATCTCACAACAACATACGTCATAAATTTTTATATGTTGTACACTTACATGAATTGTTATGAAGATCAGAAATAAAAAATAATAGGTACAACGTCGGCTATGAAATGGTCTTTACGAATTTAATTTTGAAGTTTAGTTGTTCCATAAACATCGTGTTCTTAACAAATCCTTAAAAAAATTTAAATGTTTCGGTTTCGTTTTTGGTTTTAGCCACAAATTTGCCGAAACTTTTTTGTTTGTTAGTTAATAGTTTTATTTTAAACATTATTTCATTTTTTTTCCTTTTGAAAAAAAAATTATTATTTTATTATTATTTTCCTATCGTTGTTAGTACAAAGGTGCCGAGTGTATAGACTTATTTGTATAATTTAGAATAAAAGTACAAAGAAACAGGAATAACAGTCATGATTTACTTTTTCGATATTTTTATTTTTTAAAGATATCTAAGTGTTACTGCACTTTTTAATTGTTTTAAAAGTGATATAAATATTTTATTTCATAAACGAAAATGAAATCTGTAATAAAACCAAAACTATTCATCTGAATAAAACTAAAAAAATTAACAAATAATTTTCACTTTTAGTTACATATTAAAATACTTATATTTTTCTACTGCTATATTAAATTTAAAGTGATAAAATCTCATTTAATTTTAGATATTATTATATACAGAACATATTGTTAATAATAATTAATAAAATTTGTAATTTGTATTTTTTTATATTTTGATATTTGATTTAAATCAGGCCAATTCTGGTAATAAATACTTTTTGAAAATACTAATTATTTGATTGTGATTATTCGGAAATTGCTAATTTCGAATTCAAATATTCGTATTCGAAATTCAAAGTAGGTAATAATGGAAAGTAAAAAAAAAAAAATAATGAAATAGAAAAGATTTTTTTAATTATAAAATTATAAGAATAGAACAAGAAACTCTAATATATACTTAACTTATTTTATTATACTACTTAGCATTTATTTTAGTAATTTCGGATTTTTTTTTAAGGTTTAATATATTACCGAGTTCCCCAAAGAGTCAATATTTTTTCGCTGTTACTATATTTATATATAAACAAGCAAAAGTAAATAAAAACAGATAAAATCGAAAACAAAATTCTTACATCAATTTAAAATTCAAATTTAGAACTTTGAAAACTTGCAATGTAATTTTTTCTTTAGTAAAGATAATGACCAGTATTCCATATTTTATAATAAAATTGCTTTTAGGAAGCCTGGTTTTACATTATAATCTTATAAGGCCAAACGTCACTTTTAACAAAAGTACTCTTAAAAGTTAGCTCGGAATATGACCTAGTATCTCAACAAAAAGTAATTAAGTAATTTTTTAATAAATTTAAATGTTTTATTTAATTTAATAATTGATAAAACATTAGATACATATAAAAATCTTGCGTATATTGCATTTTGAAAATGCATATATGGGTATGAAACTATTATAATATAAAGTTATATTTTACGATATAAAAATTGTCGCAAAATATAAAAGATAGGGCCCTGATATTTAAAAAATTCTTCAGTTAGTTTTGCATATATTTATAATAAGTAAACTGCGTGTACAAAGATGAAAACTGAAAAATGGATGGATTTCCCATTTATCATCTTAGCGTGTTCCTTTGAACATCCCCTAAGGAAAAATAATCAAGGGATGAAATAGGGGTTGAAAACCTATGCGGGTGTATGAAGGGGTGTCTAAGTGTTTACTAACCTATATAAATAGGGGAGGAAAATCAATAAATTGCTAGAATTTTGAACTATGCGGAAGCGAACATTATTGTAATATTCCACAGGATTCTTCGCATTGTTGAATAAAAATAAATTAGTGAGGTATTGATTGATTTAAACGGGTTGAGGATTTCATAAGCGTGGCATGTTCAGGACTTCTTGGCTGCAGAATAAATCATCTTTTTGCAAGAGTATCATCTGTCTAAATAAAGGTGGAGAGATATCCCTGGAGATTTTATTTCAGGAAGTGTCAACTTATGATATATTTAACTTATATTCCTTTGTATTCTTTGTTACTTCTATTGTGTACACTACAGCCTTATAATATAATATTAACTAAAAAATATTATCCTTTAGATATGCATGCCTGAAAAAATCAAGTCTATACACATTATTTATTATTACTATAACACTTTTGAAGTTAAGCTTAAACAACTACCTCATTTAATATTTCAAACAGGGTTACATTGAATTAAGTCACATTGATATTTTTTAAAAAATCATTGATTTAAATCATTTTTCTGCAATTGTTATTTAACATTTCAGATTTACGTAAATTGGGAGAAAAAGCGTGTGGTTAACGTTACAATGTGGCAATACTTTCAAGAACTATTAAATGCAAGCTTTTAAAATTAATAAAACTTATATCTATGAAGCTGTTTAGGAATAATTTATATAAGTTTATTTTATACAGAAAAAGTACTGGAGATTAAAATTTAAAATATATTTTTTTCGAAATCGATACTGAAGTACACGATATCACTCCAAGAAGTTAGCCACAGTAGTAGCTAAAGTAAAACTTTACGGACTCATCTGTCAAACTGAATTAACCTATATTTTAATAGTATTATATTTTTGCAGTTAATTTTAGCACTACCTAAAATAACAAACATATCATTCTATAATATTATTAGTGAATGTATTTTTTATTTACCTTTGATAATAATTTATCTGATTTCATGTAGATGACGTCTAAGCAGGTGTAAACATAATGAATATTATAAAGAAATATTTGACACTTTGACAGTACGTTTCTTATCACAACCATCCTCTTCTCAATAGCTATTATAGCTGACGTTTTACAAACACATAATGCTATTTATTTATGTTTTTAATTAATAATTTAACGATTTCGGAAAAATATAATGTATATCTAAGAATTAAAGTATTTTTTATTACACACATGATTTATTCTCATCGGATATCGCCTCGTAGAATAAATTCCACATGCGTAATAAAAAATTATACTTTAGTACCTTGATACACAAATAACTAGGTATTAGTTTTCGGTTTTTTAATTTATGTTAGAAGTTTATTAAATAAAGGCCCGAAACTGTCCGAAAATTTTAAAATTGTTGATTCTAAATTTTGTTGACAAAACGTTTAGTTTGATAGCTATTTTAATCAAATATATGTACAATGCTGAATTCATATTTTTGATGTTATATATAGTCTATAAACTTGATGAAACTATACAAACAAATTCTTAGAACATATTTCTGCACAGCAACACGAGAAGCAAAACGCAACTATTTTTTGTAAACCTAAGGAAAATTCTAGTTTAAATCTGCAATACTCTAAGAAAAGTTTAACTAGGAAAAAATAAAAAACATCAAAGATCTCTTTGAAAACTTTGTTATTTGTCGGACAAAGTAACATAATTTCGAAGCTTTTTATGTTTTTCATTATTTATGCCACGTCTGACACTTGATACATGTCATGTTACATGCTGTGACATGAGCTTTACACAAGAATTATTACGCTTTAATTGTTGTATGTTATCATCAATGCACTTTGTTTCATACATATCATCGTTTATTCAAATCCTACAAAAATACCCGTTTATGTTTTACACAGGATTATCTTTACAAACAAATAATAATTATAATAAGTCAACCATGAAATAATATATATATATATATATATATATATATATATATATATATATATATATATATATATATATATTAGCGCTACAGGCCTTCAAGGCCCCGGGTTTCTATTTACTTTCCATTTTTTTCTATCTTTGGCTGCACAGTAAAATAACAGACGATAGGTTTATAATTATAGATGCACAGTTGAATAAATAAATGCTATATTTATAAATAAAAGGAATGTATAGAGCGAAGTTTGTTAATTTCGTGTTTTTTTATTTCTTTTACTATTGGTTAGTTTAGTTTAAAATATTTAGAATGTTATATCATAATACATTGCATATCTTGAATATATATATATATATATATATATATATATATATATATATATATATATAATTACAAGCCTTTACATCGCCAACTACATTTTTTGTAAAACCAATATAATTATTATATTTTTGTCTTTTAAACTATGAATTGTATGAATACAATAGGAAGTCAGGGTTTTAAAAATATTTATAGGTAATTGTTATAAAAAAAATAATAACTTTTTGATGCATGAACATGATTTAAAAATAGCAAAAAGTATGATACATTATCCACATCTATTACAGGATGTGACAATTTTCTGAACACAAATTCCTGTTTACAAATTGTTAGGAGAATTTTAA
The DNA here is from genome assembly GCA_035578165.1 of Stenolophus ochropezus. Classification (NCBI taxonomy): domain Eukaryota; kingdom Metazoa; phylum Arthropoda; class Insecta; order Coleoptera; family Carabidae; genus Stenolophus; species Stenolophus ochropezus. The sequence goes on from JAQOWZ010000043.1 coordinate 828,969, forward strand.
TAAGATTTGACACCCTTTGTAAAAGCTTTAATTCGATTTTTTACGTGAAAAATATAACTTGACACTAATTTATTTTCAAAATATTAATACCCCTTTATTTATTTGTCTCTCTTTGTGTATTTGAATTGTACAGGCACTTCAAATATAGTGGAGAGCGGCTTTTAGACAAAAATTCTTTTGTAAAAGAATTCTACCTCAGAATTTTCTAATTAAGAATTCTTTCTTTCAAGTTTTAACTATTTGAGGCCTAGCTCACCCTTGTAAATACTTGATAGTGGACAGGACATCACGTATATCCTTTTAGGGTCCTTTAGTCCTTAGGCAACCCACATACTCGCACGTAACGCGTGTATGGAAACGGAAAGGACAAAGGCTGGTTCGAGTACGCCTACTGAAATTCGATCCTGTTGTTGTGTACTTTTTATTTATTCATGTAACTAATACCAGGTTTAAAAAAATTATAAAAATTTCAGAATATGTATATAAGTATACGTAGAATCCATTTCTGTATAAAGCAGGGCCGTTTCATTTATATTTTGTGATATAATTTTTAGTACCTTAAAAAAGGTGTGAGATACAGCTCTGAAAATATCATTATTGATTTTTTTGGACAATTTTATATAAGTATACAAATTTTTAGAAATAATTTTCAAGTCGTACAATTTTTATAAAAAAATATTAAATTAAGAATTTTCATAAAATTTCTTACAGATTGTTTACATATTTATTTCCTGTAACTGTAACACACAGCAAAAAATTCTAAAAATTTTAGAATATATGTAGCAATATATGTAGATTTCAAATCTGAAAAAAAGAGGACCGTATCGTATATATTTCGTGAGATATTTTTTCGTACCCTAAAATAGGTGTGAGATATTGCTTTAAAAATATCACCATTGTATTTTTTGGACTATTTTATATAGGTATATTGTGTTTTAGAGTGAAATTTTAACTGGAACAAGTTTTCTAAAAAAAAATACTAAAATAAGAATTTTCATGAAATTTCTTATATATTTATTTCCTGTAACTGTAATACACAAAGAAAAATTTTGAAAATTTTAGAATATATGTAAAAATATATGTAGATTCTAAATCTGGAAAATACAAGGCTGTACTTTTTATATTTCGCGAGATATTTTTACGTACCCTAAAATGGGTGTGAGATACGTCTTTGAAAATATGACTATTGTATTTTTTGAACAATTTTATTCAGGTATACAAATTTTTAGAGTGAATTTTCAACTGGTACAAGTTTTATAAAAAAAATAGTAAAATAAGAATTTTTATGTAATTTCTTATAAATGTTTTATATATTTATTTGCTGTAACTGTAATAGACAAAGAAAAATTCTGAAAATTTTAGAATATATGTAAAAATATACGTAGATACCAAAACTGAAAAAAACGGGGCCGTACATTTTATATTTCGCGAGATATTTTTTCATACCCTAAAATGGGTGTGAGGCACATCTCTGAAAACATCACCATTGTATTTTTTAGACATTTTTTATACAGGTATACATTTTTTAGAGTGAAATTTCGACTTGTGTAAGTTTTATAAAAAAAATACAAAAATAAGATTTTTTATAAAATTTCTTATAGTTTGTTTATATATTTATTTACTGTAACTGTAATACATAAAGAAAAACTCTGAAAATTTTAGAAAATATGTAAAAATATACGCAGATCCCAAAACTAAAAAAAAAACAAGACAGTACATTTTATATTTCGCGAGATATTTATTCGTACCCTAAAATGGGTGTGAGGTACGGCGTTCAAAATAACACCATTGTATTTTTTGAACATTTTTATGTAGGTATACAATTTTTCAGCATGAAATTCCAACAGATACAAATTTTATTAAAATTTTTAAAAATAGTAAATTTGCATTTTGTGTAACATGTCATCGAGCTCGTATTACATATACAATATTAGTTTCCAGTCTTCAGATTTGACATCTGGAGTTATGTGGCTTATTACATTACAGTCGTATGTGTATTGATCGTATGCACTTGAATATAGACCTGCCATACCCATTATTCTCTGCTGAACTATGTCATGTTCAACTTAAATTACACTAAAATTAGAACTAATATAATAATCTCATAATCTTTACGTTTAGCTTGATTTACAACAACGTCAATTAAAATAATTAAAATGAAACAACGTACCAGTTTCAGGACTGAAATTTAAATATAAACTCACGCAAATATACCTTTTTTTTCACAATCAATAAATCTATAAAATAAAACTGTTTTTGTTATTAATAATGCTATATAAATCTACGTTTAAAAACTACATATTTCATGACAAAACACGGGTAGTAATTCTTTCAGCAAAAAGACTGAAACTGAAGTTCATATTGTACGCTGTACACATTTTTCAGGATTTACTGAAACACTGAAACAGTGCTAAACACAGTTAATTAAACTCTATGTTTATGGTTTATGGTACACAACCATTCTGCGGTTACAATATTTGGTGTAATTAATTTGTAGCTCTTGGTTTATTAATTCAAATATTTTGGATGGATAACACATACACAATTTAATATCAAATAATATATCAAAATTTGACATACAACCAATAATAATATACAGCGAATATTGTATACATCTAAAATCCTATATGACAATCGAAATTGTAAATATTTTAACTTAAGATTGTACGTAGAAAAAAGTATAGTTATAAGTAATATCACAGAATAGGTTTATACAGAAGCGAAAATTAGAGAGAGATGGGGAAGGTGCACAAATTTAAAGGGCCCATTGTTTAAAATCGGAAAGTTTACTCACATCTGAGAGAGAGATAGGGGAAGAGCACAAATTTAATGGTCTACAAAATGCTTCAAGGTCATAGAACTGACTAGGGGAACATGAAAGGTGCCGACACGGAGTGTCGCTTCTGTGTGTAACTATTCTGTGGTTATAATATATAAAATTCGTCTCGTGCCGAAATAGGCAACTTTATGCACTTGTTGCACAATATATTATTTTTTGGAAGTAGTCTAACAGATATATTTTATGTATTAAAAATTAAAATCATGTTGGCTGTAAAAACTGCTTTCGTTTATTTTAATTGTAATTTGTGAAAACATATTTTCATTCAGAATTTTTAGTACACAAAATATATATCTACATATAATATATTCACCTATAACTAAATCTATGAATAACATTTTATTTGCGGGTGTGGCATCTTCGTATAAATCTTGTGTAGGTATCATCAAAATATGATAATGAAAACTGTGGGAATAAAAGCATCCATATATCATCCAGACATGACGAAACGTGTTCAACAAAAACAAATAGCAGTGTCAGATATAATGACATTTTCCTGCTTTACTGAAGAGTGCTGAAATTTTTAAAATCCTGCTGTGTACCAATGTACGTGATCTACAAGACTGATTTCACATTTCAGCCTGAAAGAAATGTTACATCTATATGTCAGTTCTGAAGCAAGTAATTATAACTATACTTGTACAACGAAAATATATTATAGACGTTAATACATTGGCTTAAAATACAATTAAAATACCTACATATATTTATATTTTTTTATCTGTAGTCCAGAGTGCCTTTATCGACCTAAATTATAATATAAATCAAAATATTATTACATATAAAAATATTTATAAAAGAAATTTTACCAAAAAAATATAATGATATATTTATTTACATCATAATACATAATTAAAGAATATTTAAGCACTTTCTTCTTCAGGTCAAAGTGCCTGTATTATATGCAAAGCACACTATAGGAAATAATATTTACAATCATACATATTTTTAAAAGAAAATTGTAAAAAGTTTTAATAATTAATATATTGACTTAAAAATGTAGGTATGTATATTTAAACACTCTCCTCTTCAGTACAAAGTGGTTGTATTATTTGTAAAAAAAATTCACTACAAGCTATGATCTTTGCAAATATAAATATTTTTAAAAGAAAATTTTACTCCATTCATTAGCAATATATTTGCTTATAAAATAATTAAAGTGTTTATATCTACCCACTCTTCATTTCAATTAAAAGTGCCAGTAATACCTATAAAAACAAGCAAACAATATAAATATATTATAAAAATTTTCAGAAAAATTTATAGCAAAGCTAAAATATTTACAAATATAAATATTAAAAGAAAAATGATAGTACAAACTTAACAATATATTTGTTTGTAAAACAATTAAAGTATAAAATATTTATGCACTTTCCCCTTCAGTTGAGAGTGTGTACATCATCTGCAAATACAGTAAACAAGATGAAATGATATAATAAGTTATTTACAAGAAGAAATTTCACTTTTCTCGTGGAGGGCAGTTCTCAAGTGCATTCATAAATTACATGTCAGTTTCAGGTTTCACAAAGTGGACTGTCACGTACAGAAAACTGCATACATACATGTATACATGTGTAACGAAATATGGAGGTATTATAGTTCATAAAGGGCTTAATTATTTTTCAAATTTACTTTAATCTGACGCCCAAGTATCGACTGTAATTAATCTGTTTATAACTTCAAAGTTTTCGTATTAAAACTTTTTAAAAATAATTAATTTTATAGATAAAATTTCATATTTATAACTTTTTAAAAGAATGGTTAGAGTTTGACCCTTTAAAGATAATATTTCAATTTTTATATGTTAATTAATTATTTTTTAAATTTCAGAATATATGTAAAAAGAACTGAAGAATTTAGCGCTGAAAAAAATAAAATCGTATTGTTTATATTTCACAAGATAATTTTTCGTATATATGTTTTTAGCTGATTATTCAGTGTGGTTTAAATTTTATAAAGCCTTTTTTTAAATTATTATGAAATATTTTATCCCTTATTTATATATTAATTAATTGTAATGGTAATAAAATGTGAAAAAAATTTAAGAAGTTAGGATATATGTAAAAAGACTTATAGAATTTAGTGCTAAAAAACAGAACCATATCATTAATATTTCACGAAAAAAATTATCATATCCATAAATGAGTGTGAGATACAATCCTCTGTATATTATTATTGAATTTCTTGACCATTTTTATATACATATGTATAATGTATATAATTTTTTAGCTGATTATTCTGTGTAGTTTAAATTTTACAAAAAATATATCCAAAATTTATACATTAATTGTAAAAGTAATAAATTATGAAAAATTTTGAAAAAGTTATGATATATGTAAAAAGACTTGCAGAATTTAATACTGAAAAAAACAGGGCTGTATTGTAAATATATCACGAGATAATTTTTCATACCCTTAAATGGGTGTGAGAAATTTTTTTGAAAATATTTCCATTCAATTCCTTGGACATTTTTATGTATGTATACAAATTTTCAGCTAAATATTTAAACTGGTACAAATATTTCATATATTTGTTAAAATAAGAATTTTCATGAAAATTTAAATTCAGTTTTTCTACTTGTATAATTAGTTCAGTGTAATTACAATATCTGATAAATGATAAATATTTAATATATATTATTTCAACGTTGATAAAGCATATTTGATATAACAAATAATTCATTGCAAATCAATGCATTGTCTATAAACAAAGCATTTAATAATGTCACGTATTATTGCAACATATGATATTTTTCCATTTAATTTTACTTTTAAAATCAACCCATCCATGAAATACAAGTATTGATTGTATAAATACACAGCGTATTAAATTTTACATATACACTTTACCGTATAAAATTTTAATCAATTTGTAACTTTCGTGAAAACTTAGATTTTAAAGTTTCTTGACATTTACTTGAAAAATTCGTTTTAGGATATGGTTAAGAGAATAAATTAAGTATGAAGAGATACCATGCTAAATGGCGTGAAAGAAAAAAAGAAATAAAGATGATATATGGCTCCTCCACCATATTTCTTTACCTGCAATTCAAATAAAACACATTTTTTTATTTTTGGTGGCAGCTTCTTTCATAGACAGATTTTATAATAAATTTATAAATGTTAAGGCACTTTTGAACTCAGAAATAGGTAATAATAAGTGATATATTTGTAATAAACATTTTTAAGATAATTGCTAAATTAATTACCTATCAATTTATAGGAAACCACCAGTTAATTCAATTGCTACGTCATTTCCGTTATCTAGATGCTCATTTGACCGTAATCTACAATTCAATATCTGGCTTGTTATTCATTAATTGTTTTACCAAAGTATCTAGATTTATTTATAAAAACAGGAGTATATATGTCTGATAACGTTTAAAATTAATTATAAAACAAAATCCGATTTTCCCTAATCAGGATTTTGGCTGTTGTAATAGTCCTTTAATCCTAAATACAATTTATTTGTTTTACCGATAAAATACAAGTAAAATACCGAGCTTATAGAAGCAAGTGTATTTTATGTTGTTAGGGTTGGGTTGAGTAATAAATAACAATAGACACACGTTCGATTTATGTATCTGTCTATATATTGATTTATTTGTAATTATGATAATATAACATGGAAAAATATTTGTTTATTCCGTGTACAAAGTGCCACACCCAAGAGAGGTACAGACAAATGAAAACCATAAAACAATAAAGCTTTTGTTCAAACTTTAATTATTTATTATGCTTTAAAATATTAATGTACACAAATTAGATATAATCTGAAATGTTTCCAAGGCGTCAATTTTAAACTGAAATTTTGATGAACTTACGAAAACTTTAAGATTCGCAAAGTTTTCTGAAAGGTATCTTTCATCAATAAAATATTAATCACTGAAAACATTAATTTCAGGACTTTCATAGATACGTTTAAATTGGAAGTATTTCAGTTCTTATTAAATTTCTATCGAATTAAGGGTTTAAAGTTTTCTACGGAAATAGAGAATCATTATTAAAAAAAACGGAGTAGAGTAAATGAGAATGAAGTAGAGCATTAAAAATATTACCATGGAATTGGACATTTTTTCTTCTTTTACGATGTAAAGGAAAAATTTCAGTTTTCAGATTTTAACGGAAATATCCATTTTGACTATCCCTGAATCCATTTTGACTAGTTTCTGCAAGACTCAAAATGATTAGCTGTAAAATTTTGAAATTTGTATACGGGACTGCTATAACATCTATAGTTGTGTACCTCCCTTTTTTATTACAATTGGCCGAGCCAAAAGGGCACTTTTCTCGTAATATTTTTTTGAACTTTTTTTAGCCGTAGTATGTTGAAATTTTGTTCATGTAATTGCTATAATATATAGTTATGCACCTCCATTTTTGGTTTCAAACCTCCTTTTCAAAAAGGCACTTTATATTAGCAGAAATTTAATAAAAATTTAATTTTTGTAGAAAAAAATTGATTTTTTTTTTAATAAATTGACATTGACAACTTTCAAAATATATTTCGTGAGAAATATTCTCTTTCTTCGCAAGTTTTTCAGCAATTAAAAAAATTTCGTATGATCCATTTCGAAGGGAAGTTCAAAGATATGAAACGAATGGAAGTTAAAAGTATGATTTCACTTTCAAGTGAAAGAGGAATGAAATGTACCAAAAATGTGTATAATTTAACGTCCACATCAGATTTTTATTAATATAATCGTATACCAATTTTCAGGATAATGTTTATATTAATTTGTTGCACTTGTATTAAATTAAAAAAAGTCAGGGCCTTGTTGTTTTTATTTATTGACATAATTTTTATTCCGTAAAATATATTTTTTATTAATCATTTTTCAAAACAAGAATTAAAATGAAATATACGAATATATAAATATAAAGTTCAGAGCAAAACAATTACTATTAAGCACATTCCAATTTAAAAATTGTAGACCTAGTGAATAAAGCTTTTATTTCCGTGAAAGCTCAGCTTTATTTCCACTCTCTCCCTTGTAAATAAAGCTCGGTTGTCCGGCCTTTTTCAGATATAAATATTGACAATTTATGGGAATTAATTTGTAGGATCCGGGTTAATTGATTGTTGGGAACAAAGCTCTTAAGCGAGCTTTATTAAAGCTTCACAGAGAAAATAAATGAGAGAAGTTTAAGAAATAAAATCAGACTACCTTAACGCTGATTATTTTATTGTTTGTTATTGATTTTGGTTTCTGTGGTGCATTTTTAATTTCAGTTAGATAAACAATTATTATTGTTTTACGAGAGTCTTGTATTTCTCTTGGTCTTGCATCAGTCTTGCAAAAAAATGCAAGACAAGAACAAGACAAGAGCTACATATTTCAAAGCAAGACAGAGCAAGAAATTGTCTTGCAAGAAAACTGCAAGAATAACCAAATTATTTTCCATTCTTGTACTTCTGCGTTTTTTTTTATTAATTTGAAATCTTCATTTTTTTAAAAGTAGTAACAATAACATATATTTTTTTATCTAAAAGTACAAATATATGTATGTATTGAAAATTTGAAGATATAACATTCATATGTAAATTTCATTTAATAAAATATATAATGATAATAATTATTGGTTCAATAATATAATTATTTTTCGAAATTATATTACCAATATATAAGTAACAAAATGCTTTCTTATAACGAGGAAACTTTGGAAAATATCTTTTCTGCTTGTACACAGATATCGCAGTTGTGTTAAAATATAAAAAAGTAGTACAGCTGTGCAATTTTCTGTTTTTATAATATTTATTTAATAATAATCCTTGTATTAGAAGATATATATTTGATAATTGACATATGTTATAATCTGCAAGACAAGAAATATGCAAGAAAATTATGATCAAGACAAGATTTTTATATACAAGAGTAACGAATGACAAGATATTCTTAAATTTCTTGTCTTGTTTTTTGAGATATGAGAAGAAATAACAAAACAAGACAAGAAATATTGTCTTGTGAAACACTAATCATTAGTGATCTATGATAAAAATGGATAATCAGATTAATATTTTGTTATTGATTCTAGCTGGAGAATTTACGTCTCCAGTAAATGACTATTGTTTCCTTATCTGAAAAACTTGGAAACTTTGTCCATTGTATAGGTAGACTTAATACTAAAGCCAGAGATACACCAAGATCTCGTTTTATTACCAAATAAAAGCTCAGATTTAAATACATTAAAACTCTTAGGCGTTAAATTGAGGATAAATGTCTTAAGAACAAGAAGGGAACTCTAAGAACCTCTAGAGGAATGTACCGCGGACAGGACCGTACTCGCAACATTGTACATTTCTCCAAATTTTGTTGCTTATACAAAATATTTTCAAAACATTAACAAAAAATTACTCAAATATTGTAACTGCTTATAGAATAGAATAGAAAAATATACAATATTTATTTCGTCATTTTTTGCACAAATACATGGCAATATTGACAAGTCATAGTAAAGAATAAAAAATATATGAAGAACAACTGTAAAAAATGTTATACATTTAGAATTAAAATGCTTAGAATTTAGTGTCATAAAGTTCCTGATTTAATGTCATATTTTAGAAGAAGAATACTATATTGACTTAGATAATTAATTTATAAATTAATTCAAATAGAAAAAAATACTGACAACTAAATGATCGAATGCCAGGTACTTAAATTAATTGTTTTGCTTGAAATAACCCAATTAATAGGTATATAAATAAAATGTCGTTATTTCTGACCTATTTAACCATTTTAAGGTGATTTTCGCAAATAATTAGTACTCGTGATGTAGCAAAGGATAAAACTTGTGAATTATTATCAAAAATTATATTAACTGAGACACTGTTTTTACACAGTAAAGTTTATAACATTCTGAACCGCATGACGATTCAACATTTAATAATGAAGAATTAAATTTTTGAAAAATTCATGGACTGGGATTTGAACCTAGGACCTTCGCATTTCTAGTAGGATGCTCTACCATATACTCGTATATATTATAAATTAGTTTAGAGTGCACTACAGACTTTTATGTGATAAATATTGTAAAGACCTGAATTAATGTTCATAAAATTAACGGTTAATTTTTTGGCCTTTATGTATACAAAGTTTCTGACATAGTGCCACAAATGTTTTCAAAATTTCTACGCCCTACTCCAGTCCTGTATTACAAATTCCGACTTTAAGTTTTGTAATCTTCTTTGTCAAACTTGGAATAAGTGATTTTATTTTATTTTAACACTAGCATTAACACTGACAACTTTTATTAACTTAGAGTTGTACTAATCTATCATCTACTTCCCAAATACCATGTGTATATAAAATTGTAATTAAACTAGAAATTCTTTTAGCTTTCAACTTTTTAGTTTCGCTTAGCTATGAACTTGTCTTTTTGGGCTGTCGGTGCGTGATTGAAAAGCTCCGGATTAAGCTCAAGCTCCAAGCTTTCCGATAAGACCGTTAATAAGTTATTGTTCATATCACATTTGGATAAACTTTGTTATATATTCCAAAAGTTTGTTGTTCAACTCAAAACGGACATGGATGCCGGTGTTAATTTGCAATTCTAACTTCCAACATTTTTATCTCTGATTTTAGTTTATTTGTTAATGAAGAGTATTTTCACAAATTTTGAAAAGACATAATACAAATTTCCTAAAATTCTTACTTACATATTTTATTTGCAATTTATTGTTAACTTTAGGGGTACGTACCCTAAAGATTAGAGGTTGTACAATATTCTAGTTACAATTTTTGAATTCTCCAGACATTTTTACATTCAAGTATAAAATTGTAGTTATATCCACCTGGCATTATTTTCACAAACAAATGAAAAAGAAAATTAGAAAAATCAGTTTTTATTATAAAAACTTATTTTAACTTCGAGGGTGCGTAGATCAAAAAGTAAGGGTTGTACACTTTTTTAGTGTTAATTTTTTGATTCCCCAGACATTTTTATATGGATGAACAAATATTATATTTCTGCTACAAATATTGCAGATACTAGAAACAAAAATTGTAGGAGCAATTTACAAACAAATTTGAAAGTAATGTCTTAGAAGTTATAACAGTTTTATAGCTTCTACTCCCAGAATTAGATGGTGGACAATCATGTACTATACAGGGTTGGATTGTCTAGATATGTTTACACAAATATAGTTTTTAGTTAAAGCCATGAGAAAATCATTTTTTAAATAGAATAGAAATGAAGTTAGAAAAATATAAAAGTAAAGAATTTTGTAAAAACTTATATCGATTTTAAAAGTTTTTAGATCTAAAATTAAGGGTAAGACTGTATTCTAATTACTATGTTTGGATCTCCCAAACATTTTTTTATTAATTTTTAATTTTTTAATGAAATCTATAAATGACTTCTTTTACACACAAATGAAAAAGAAGTTATAATTTTTCTATAAATTTGTATCGAATTTAGTGTAGCGTAGATCAAAAACAAGATATTTGACAGTATTCTAGTTTCTATTTCTTGATTCCTCAAGCATTTTTACAATAATTTACAACTTTTTAATTAAATCTATAAAGGATTTGTTACCCAGACAGACGAAAAAAAAGTAATTTAACTGTGTCTAGATCAAAAACTTGAGATTGGATAGTATTCTAGTGGATTTTTGGATTCTTAGAAGATTTTTGCATTAATAAATTTTTAATTAAATCTATAAAAGAATCGTAACGCAAACATATGAAGAAGAAAGTTAGAAAAATCGTTTTTTGCCTGTAAAATCTTATAGTGATTCTAGGATGCGTAGATCAAAAAATAAGTGTTGAATAATATTCTAGTAATGATTTTTGGATTCCCCAGTCATTTTTACATGAATATACATATTTCTCATTGTATTGACCCGGTACTTGTAGTACTAAATTATGACAATTAATTGTACGCGTGTTAAAATACTCGGATAGCTCGGGAGGTGTTGTGCTTTCTGTGCTTAAAGCTGCATCACACTCCATCATCCCTGGACGTAAAGCAATTTTCAATTTCCTCACGCAAATAAACGTTGCTTTGTTTTGCGATATACAAAGCGTGGCCCACTGCAATTCAACGAAGCAAAAAGAGCATTGAACAGCTTAATGAGTATTTATTTCTTCACGGCACATCAAAGCAGACTGGGACTTCATAAACGTCCCATTGGGTTTCATACGGGGTGACAAAAAGTGTATTCTACATTCACACCAAGAATTTAGCGAATGAACAGTATAAATAATTTTTTTAAATAGTACAATTTTTTAGAAAAATTGTTGAAATTATATTTTTAAATTTGGCGGGTGATTGGTCAAAAAATAGGGGTGGCACATAGTTCTAGTAACGATTTTTCAATTCCCCAGATATTTTTGTATGAGTACACAAATTTTTATAGAAATTCACGAATGACAGTTTCTATAAATAAACAATGAAAGCAGTTAGAACAATTAGATATATTGTAAAAATCTTGTCTTAACTTTAGGGGCTCATAGGATAAAAAATAGGGATTGGACATACTTATAGTGATCATATATGGATTCCTCGAACATTTTTATATAAGTATTGATATTTTTGGTTAATTATAAGAGGGACACATTTTCACAATCTAAGGGTAAATATATTTAGAAGTAGCAGAAATATTGTAAAAAACTTTATTCAGATTTAGATGTATATAGGTAAAAAACTAGTGGTTGAACATAATTCTAATGATTATTTTTGGATTCCACAGACATTTTTATATAAGTACTGAAATTTTTAAACAAACCTATTAAAGTTCTGTTTTCACAAGGTAAGGATTAATGTATTTAGATCAATACAGAATATTGTAAAAATCCTGTATCAAATTCAGAGGCTCATAGGTCAAAAAATACGGGTTGGACAATATTCTAGTGAAGATTTTTGGATTCCCCACACATTTTTATATAAGATCTGACATTTTTAACTCAATCCATGAGGGACCCAATTTTACAAATTAAGAAAAATATATTTAGAATATTCAAGAAAATGTAAAAATCTTGTACCAAATTTAAAAGCCCGTAGGTCAAAAAATACGGGCAGTATAATATTTTAGTCACGATTTTTGGATTCTACAGATCTTTTTACATAAGTACTAAAATTTTTAGTTAAATCTATGACCGATATATACATACATGTAGACGATAAAAAAGTATATAAGTTTTGTAATATATTATATCTTCTTTAGGGGTGTGTAGAACAAAAACTACGGATTGGACATTGTTTTAGGTATGATATTTAGCTTCTTCGGACAATTTTACATAAGTACTGAAATATTTAGCCAAATCCATGAGAGACATATATTTGCAAATAGACGATAAATAAAATTAGACAAATTTACAAATTTCGTATAATATTGTATTGAATTTAAGGGTGCATAGTGTAAGAAATAAGGGTTGGAGATTATTCTAGTGGTGATTTTTTAATTCACTAGATATTTTTACATATGTAATAAAAAAAATTACCGGTTTCAGGACATGAAGCTTTTGTTTACAAGACAAAAGAAAACAGGGTAAATAAGTCATAATTGTACACCATGTCAGTTTGGTGATTTAATATTTACCATATAGAATTGTCAAAATAACAAGGGACAATTGTCATATCAATCAACCTAAATAGACTTGATCACGAAGAGAATTTTATAAAATAATATTTATTAATTAGATGTCTCAAAATCCTCGCTCTTCAAGCTCGGAATTAAATCGACATCCGCGGCGGTTATGATTCTCATAACTATCCTAGGTATGTTAACAATATGAATGGTATGTTTAATTTAAATGTTTTTGTAGGGGAAATATAAAGAGAACAATTATTTTGAATTGTGTGCGTATGTTAAGCACTTGATCAATAATTCTAAAAGCAGGAAACAAAGTGTAGCTTTTCCCGCTGAGTGAAGCTTACATACAGCAGGAATAACTAAAGCTCCAAAGCACGAGCTTAGACGAAATGCTATACATATTTGAAGAGCAGATTACACAATAGACTAGTACATAACTCTAGCATTGAATTTTTCATATGCGCGGGCGGAAGTAATATCGCAGAAATATCAATCATTATAATTCCTAAGTAATGCATTGGAGAAGATCTACCCATCAAAGATGATGGATATCTCACCAATGCTGAAACCTGAAAAAAGCCATTAATTATTTCAGATCTGAGTGATATTTCAGGTGAAAAGTGCCTCAAACTGATTGAATTTTCTTGCAGGTTTTCAAGAATCATAAAATATTCATAGGAAAATAGATGGAGGATGGTAATTAAATTTTGAATTCATTTCAGACATTTCAGCGTATTGAATATTGGTGGTGTATGCTGAAATTTAATTAAAAATGTTTTAAACTCTACATAGTTTTCAGACATCTTCCTTTTTCATTCATTTTCAGTTTAACTCTATTTTAATATTACTGTTATTAAACTTTGTATCCATATTTCACAAATTTTATTATTTTTGAATTTCTAGAAAAGTTTTCATCGGAATTTATAAAAATATTTTGATTATTACCTTATAATGTAATGACTAAAGTATATTTTTTATATTATATTAATCATGTGAGTAATAAAAAATACTTTAGTCCTTAGATATACATTATACTTTTAAAATCGTTAAATTATTAATTAAATACATTAATAAATAGCATTATGTGTTTGTAAAACGTCAACTAGCTATTGACACAGGGATGGCTGTGATAACAAACGTACTGTCAAAGTGTCAAATATTTCTTTATAATTTTCATTTATGTTTAAACTTGCTTAGACGTTGACTGCATGAAATCAGATAAATTATTATCAAATGTAAATAACAAATAAATTCACCAATAATATTATAGAATGATATGTTTGTTATTTTAGGTAGTGCTAAAATAAACTGCAGAAATATAATACTATTGAAATATAGTTAAATTCAGTTTAACAGATGAGTCCGTAAAGTAAAATTTTGACATAAGAGTCTGTAAAGTTTTACTTTAGCTACTATTTTGGCTAAATTCGCGTACTTTAGTATCAATTTCGAAATAATATGTATAACGTCGTATATCTTACCAGAAAATTGTGCATAATGTTGTTTTATTTTCAAAGTTGTCATATATTTGACAGTTATATAAATTTAACCAAATAATATTAAAATTTATTTAAGTGCGGAAGTGCAAAAATTGGTGTATATACTACAGAACTGAAGTGCTTTTAATCCTTGAAGTGATTATTTCTCTTGCCTACTTTAGCTGTGCTTTAGTCCTTCAATGTATAATACATAAACATATATTTATTTATAACAACTTTTTATAGTTAAGTTTAATAGATAATTAAGTGTACATGAAATTAGTACAATTTTAATAATTACCCCAGTAGTACAACTACAATATGTAATAAGCCGTAAATGATATGCATATTTATATTAAGTTTCTATATTATTTCTGTGTTGCATCTCGAGAACTATAAGAGCTACAGTCTTTTAAACTAGCAATCAATTTCCATGTTACGAGACTATTCAACGAGCATAAAATTACATAAATAACTTGACGATTTCTAGTTTCTTTTTGTAATATTTTTTCGATTTAACCTTAAGCGCTCTACATCTGGAAGCTCTTGCAAACTACCATTTATAATAATTGAAAAAGGATCTCTCACACACACATACACACACGCATACAACCACAGACCGTATGAGAAGAAATTTCCAGATAGCGGGTCTATATTGAACTGAAATTATTATTTACGACCGTGACTATAATTTATTATCACAAGAAATATATAAAATCGATGAGAACAGTTTCTTTGTTATACTTTTAATAATCTGATATCACTTGATTAATATATTAAGTCATTTATTAGGTTTAAATTATTACTTTATTATGCTGCGAAATATTAATTTCAGAAAATTTGTTTGAGGTTTTCTGAATACATTAGACTCTTATCCATAAAAGTATAAGTAAAATTATCATATTCTAAAATTAAGTAATAGTTCCGTAAAGAAATGTTGTTAATATAAACTGGAAATGTTTGTAAATAATTTAATTTTTAAAAAATATTTTTTGAGTTTTTTAGAACTTGCTTTAGTTTAAGTTCTTAAGGAGAACAGACTTTACTATTGATAAAATATTGTTCCATAAAGACAGCAAAATTTCTCTGAGATTGTCGTCTTGTGATTGGAGTTTTTTTAATTTTGTAATTTTTACAAAGATTTAGATAGCTATATAGTACCTTTCTTTCTAAACTTTCGATACTGTTAATTCATGTGAATAATATATTTAGGAAATTTCATCTTGTGAAATATTTAATACCATAAAATTATTTCAAATAATCATATATTTTTTCACAGTACATGATTTATAAATATGTAATTGTTGAATGAAAATATTTGAATACTTTTTGAGAAAAATTCAAGAGTTATATATTAGTACAATATTTCTAAAAAAAATCATTTTAAATGTACAGGTTGTTCCACAAGTTTGAATAAAAAATTAAAGGGTATATACTGTACGACGTGCTGATTATAAAACAAATTTTTTTTTTTAAAAGTCGCCAAAAAATTTCATCTAATTTCAAACAAACATTTTTTTGCCACTGGTCGGTAGTTATTTTTTTTCAAATCAATGAAAGAAATTATTTATATAATATCTAATAGTAGTAGTAGTAATATAATTTGATAGCTAGTAAGTAAACTACCCTTAACTTTGCGAATTTAAAAAAAAATCGTTTCGTTTCATGATCGGCACGTTGTACAGTACAGACTCTTTAATTTTTGTCCCAAGTTGTGGAACACCCTGTATATATAAAGTATTGCTATGAATATTTAATACTTATTTTAATCTGTCACATACACGTCATTTATAATATTAAAATACTCGATAAACATAAAATATATTTAGGTTTTGCATATGTGCATTGTATTAATTGTTATTCGATTTTTATTGGTTTTGGAAATTCAAAAAATTATGTATCCTGATTCGTTATAATTATTCGAGGCAAATATTCATTTATATTTTTAAATAAGTATCTGATATAAACGTTAAATATAAGAGATTATTATTTTCAGGTCTACACATTTATGCAAATTCCATATAAATTAATTTTAAAATAAAATGTTTCAAGGGACTTCTTCGTATGTTATATATTTATAAAAAATATTACCGTTAAAGGAAATGGTAATTTTTAAAAGTTGATATCTTTATGGTCAATTCTGCATAATGTAAAATTACAGAATATGTGTTCCAAGTTTGCCAAATCTAAGACTGGCAAATTTGCTCATAGTTCAATGTTAATAGACAATGTCAAGTTGATTATATTACCGATCAATATCCAATCAATCTTCTGAGATATTGGCTGTCAATAATAGTAATACAACATGATTAAATCTACAGCTATTGATACTAAATCGCAAGTACGCATTTCATGTATTTCACGGATGTAATTCAGAGTTAATATACTGTGAAATGAACACAGAATTATTAACAGTAAGTATTGAGGAGGTTTATGTATAATTACATAAAGTTTTAGTCGAATTTAGGAGGGGGGTGTTGGTATATTCAATACAAATTGAATTAGAGCTGAGTGAAATTGTTGGATATTTTGTATCATATTTAGGGATACTTAAGTCAAAAAATAGGGGTTAGAGGTTGTTCTACTATCTATTTTTATTTTTCCCAGACATTTTTATATGGGTTTACAAAAAAATAGCCAAATCCTTGAGACCAATTTTTACAAATTTAATAAGAATAATTAAAGAAAAATTTTAAATTTGCATAAAATGTTATATTGAATTTATTGGGGTGTAAATTAAAAATTAGGGATTGGACACTATTTTACTATTCATTTTTGGATTCCTTAGATATTTATACATGGATATATAAAAAATTAGCAAAATTTATGGGAGTCTCATTTCAAAAATTGGTTATGAGTAGCTTAAGAAAAATTTTAAATTTATTTAAAATGTTATATTGAGTTTCCGAAGTGTAGGTCAAAAATTAAGAGTTGGACAGTATTTTACCTTGAATTTTTCGATTTCTCAGACATTTTTACATAGGTGTATCAAAAATAACGAAATCTATTTTTATAAATAAACTATAATAAGAATAGATCAGCTAGTGAATTTTTGAAAATTTAAATGAACTTCACAGGCTTGTATTTTGATGTCTAAAAATTTGAAATTTAGATGCGGTGATTCCAAATTATTCGAGATATTTGTAAATTCATATATCGGTAAATGTCATAAATTTGCACAGACGTTGTTTTATAATTTAGGGTTGCATAGAGAAAAATTAAGAGTTGTACACTATTTTAGTTATAATTTTTGTATTTCCCAGAAATTTTTACATGGGTATACATATATATCTATATTTTTAAAATACGTAATATAGTTTTTAGAAAGTAAAGTTTAAAGTAATAATTATAAAAATTTGAGAATTTGTGAGGTCTGACAGTTTGAATGCTTCTACACCCAGAATTAGGTGTTGGAGGGTTATGCACTATACAGGGATGGATTCAGTATATATTTACATAAGTACACATTTCAATCAATTGTTCCTGAAATTGTTTAGAAGAGTAGAAATTTCCATGGGCGATTTCACGAATTTTCTTTTTTAAATTCAGGATTTAAATTGCTAACATCCTTTAAGCCGAAAAGGAACTGCACACCTGCTCTTGCTACACTCTATTCCACTTTACATAGAAGTTACAAGTGTATTATCTTTTAAATTTAAAAAATTTGGAGTACACTATAGTTTTTTTTTGTTTCATTATCAAACCAAACTATATATAAATTTTGGAATAGACTATATATTTTTTTCTTTTTGTTTCAGTATCAAGCCATCCAAGGATACTGCTCAGCTGCAAAAGAGTATTGTCCTTCCGCTCCAGAAGGCCCCCCAGGACTTCCGGGGGTCCAGGGGCCTAAGGGGGACCGGGGGGACACAGGGCTGCCCGGAATACCCGGCCCTGCAGGTAAGAATTATTTTGGAAAATTTTTGATGACTTCTGATAAGGGGGTCTTAAACCATGTTTTACAAAAAAAAATCTGAAAGAACAGAGTGAAATAAGAATATCAGTAAAAATGCAACTGAAAAATAGTTCGTAATAAGCAAGGTATCAATTTTTAAAGTGAAAATTTTGGCCTGTGACGTAATATGTCTTAGTAAGTGATAAACAAACTGTTAGTTATTCAGGGTATTGCTTATTTTCATATTCGTATAGCTAAAATATTTTTATATATAAATTTATATATTTAATTGCAATATAATACAATAAGAAACACTATAAATGAACAAATATAAACAAAAATTTAACGTTAATAATTATTAATAATGATTTGAACACTAATAATATTTATTTAAACATTTAATACTACGCACTATTTATTTACACGAAATTTATATCACCAACTATTTATGTTCACCACTAATATAAATATTAGACTACCCCGCAGTCTTTTCTGCTTGGGTTTATATACCCGAGCAATTAAACTCTCGAATATTCTGGCATCTTCGATGAGTCTACAATAGAAGGGTGTGTTAAACTGTCACGATCTATTTGTAATATATCTGCGGCTTTATCTTTAACATGTCCGTTTGTATTTTCAAAAATTATATATTTTTAGAGTATGTTTACCACTTGTATTAATATCAGACTGTCCCCGTGGTCTTTTCTGCTAGGGTTTATATACCTGAGTAATTAAACTCTTGAATATTTTGGCAGCTGTCTCGACCTTTGAAATTGTTCAGGACATATCATGTCACATCACATTGCAATAAAATTTAATCTCTTGTAGCTCGCGAACGGAGTAATATTTTCGCTAATACTTATTAATTAATATATACTTTCATATTTTATTGAAAAATGGTTTAGGATCCTATTATTTCAATAATTCAATTCTGTGTAATCAATCAAAAAATTAATTTTATTCGTAACAGAATAAACTGATCTGTGACAAAGTTAATGATGATGAATCTTGTATAAAGCTTTCTTTCTCAGGATCGATAAAGGAATTAAGTTTCAGGAAATAGATCTGTTATTCGATGCTTTGTACTACGTAAACAAGGACTTAATCAAGATTTCGGGTTGATGTTTAATTTATTATTAAACTGAGGAAGTATTTTTAGATACCTGTCTCTTTTAAAGTGACTTCTGTCTCTTTTAAATTGCCTTTCTTTTATTTTAACACATACCATACCACTACTTACAATTCTTACATAGTTTATTTGAAATAATCTGAAAATTGTGTAAATTATTCTGTAAAATTTAAAGGTTGTTGGAAAATAAATTAAGGGTTCTACTGTTTAAATTTTAGTTCTCTACACCTTTTTATATTCACAAATTTTCAGAAATTGACAACAAAAAAGCTTACAAACAATCAGAAAATTTGTAAAAATCGTATACCAATTTTAGGTGTTCGTGAGTCAAAAACTAATGGGTGGACACTATTCTAGTAATGATTTTTGGATTTCCCAGATATTTTTACCTATGTCTATAAATTTTTAACTAAATTTATAAGGTGTACACTTTTAAAATAGTCGACAATTAAACAAACGATAATCAGGAATTTTGTAAAAATTTTGTATCAACTTTAAAGATTCATAAGTCATATACTAAGAGTTGCACACCATTCCAATTATGATTTTTTAATTCCTCAGACAGTTTTACGTGAAGTTTTTTTAGCAAAATCCATGAGGTCCCATTTTTATAAATTATCGTTAAATGTTCTTACAAACATCACAAATTTTTGTTAATCTCATATTGAATTTAGAGGCTCATAAGTCAAAAGCTAGGAGTTGTACAACGTTATACTAAAGATTTTTAAATTCCTCCGACAATTTTATGAGTATTTCCAAAATTACCCAAATCCAAAACCTACTATAATTGTGACCAAAAAATATGTGAATTGTCGTTAAATGACAAATTATTATAAAATCTTGTATCCAATTTAGGGGCTCATAACTTAAAAATTAGGGGTTGGAAATTATTCTAGTTATAATTTTTGAATTCCCCAGATATTTTTACATGAAGTACCTTCAAGATTACCAAAATCCAAAACCTCCTTATTTTGTTATCATGAAATATGTGAATTGTCGTTAAATGACAAATTATTATAAAATCTTCTATCGAATTTAGGAGCTCATAAGTCAAATAATAGCGCTTGGGCATTATTGCAGTTATGATTTTTGAATTCCCCACACAATTTTACATAAGTACCCCCAAGATTCTCCAAATCCAAAACCTCCTATTTTTGTAATCAAGAAATATGTGAATTGTCTTTAAACGACAAATTATTGTAAAATCTTGTATCGAACTTAGGAGCTCTTAAATCAAAAATTAGAGGTTGGACATTATTCTATTTACGATTTTTGAATTCCTCATACATTTTTACATAAGTACCCTCAAATTTACCCAAATTCAAAACCACCTCTCTATTTTAAATCAATAAATAAATTTTATCCCATCCCTCATATTCCTTTCTTCTTCTACATCCATTTCTTTCAGGGGTTCGGGGAGTTCGAGGCCCTCCAGGAGACCCGGGCTGGCCGGGGTCCGCCGGTCTGGATGGCCGGGATGGAGTACCTGGAGAACCTGGACTGGATGGAGTTCCAGGACGCTCTGGGTTGGATGGAGTTCCTGGGATGAATGGTCTTCCTGGCAAAGATGGACGACCTGGGAAAGATGGAATCAATGGAACCGATGGTAAGGAATATACTTAAATATTGTCCTGGAATAATTTTAACCAATCAGGTTACAGTATTTTTTAAATTTTGACCAATGAAAATCGAGTATTAGTTAATATACTGCACATGTGCATAATCTGAATATTTTTGACGTTCGTCGAGTATTTTAATGTCATAAATGACGTTCATGTGACAGTTTAAAATAAGTATTAAATATTTATAGCAATACTTTATATATACAAGGTGTTCCACAACTTAGAACAAAAAAATAAAGGGTATATACAGTAAGAGGTGCTGATCATGAAACATTTTATTTTAATTCGCAAAGTTAAGGGTAGTTTACTTACTAGCTATAAAATTATATTAAATTATCAAATACACAATATTAGACATTTATTAGTATTAGATATTATATTTCTATTTAAAATAAATAATAAATACTTATAGCAATTGATTTTTTTCTCTAAGAAATATGCTACTAATGTACATATTACTCTTGCATAGCAAATATATCAGAATATTCATGTATTTCCTATATAATTAGATATATAATTACTAATGATATATATCATCAAACTTTAACGTCCAGAATTATTTATTAATAATTATTGATTATAGTAAATATGAAGCATATATTGTTTTAAATATTTATAAACATAAATTAACATATTTGATTAACTTTTTGAATTAATTATATCTAATTTTGAATTTAAAGGTAAATATTTAATCAACAAATATTTATTTTATATCTTCTCTGTTATTGAATTGTGGTATCATCATTTTTAATTTTAGATATTTAATCTAATTTTAAACTACAGTTTTTCAAAAGTTTTTATAAAACTGGAACCAGTTGCTGGAACAAATTAAAGATCATTTGGTAACGTCTTATCAATTCCTTAATGGATTGATTGAAAATGATTTGCTCATTTTCCACTTTAACCAATTTAACAACTGTGTACTGATCTTTCCGGATAAATTTAATCATTCTTCACCGAATAATGAAATGTAAACATACCTTACAGACTTTGTAGGATGTTTTATTCATGACCGTTCTTATACTTTACAAAATTAAAATGTTTTATGGCACTTATTGTATTGCAGTTTAATAACTAAGGGTTGCACATTGTTCTAGTTTTCTCAGACATTTTTATATATGTCTACAAATTTTTAACTAATTCTATGAAGGACTTCTTTATATAAATAAACATTAATTGAAGTTAGAAAACTCGAATTTTTTTGTAAAAATTTTATGGAATCCATAAGTCCAAATCTAGGGGTTGGACTGTATTCTAGAGACGATTTTTGAATTTTCCATACATTTTTACATAAGTATTCAAATTTTTAGCCAAATCCATGTAGTATTCATTTTTTAAATGGGACGGGAAATAATGTTAGAAAAATCAGGAATTTTTACAAAACGTTATGTCAACTTTTGGTCAAAAACTAAGGGATGTACGCAATTTTAATAATAATTTTTGAATTCCGCAGGCATTTTTACATAAATAATTTAATAAAACATTATATCGACTTTTGGTGAAAAATTAAGGGATGTACACAATTTTAATAATATTATTTGAATACCGCAGATATTCAAATATATTCAGATATACAAATTTTTAGCTAAATTCATGAGGTCCCCTTTTTTAAAATGGGATCATAAATAATATTAGAAAAATCAGGAATTTTTATAAAACCTTACATCAACTTTAGGGGTGCATAACTTAAAAAGTAGAGACTGTGCACTATTCTAGTAACCATTTTTGGAATTTTCAGACATATTTACATGAGTATAGATATTTTAATAATTTTAAAATACAAGCTACATATTTTGTAATAGATAATTTCAAGAAATATAATTTTAAAAAATTATTAGTTTTACTGTCTCCACACCCAGAATAAGGTATTAGAAAGATATGTTTTACACAGGGTTGTTTTCCTGAAATATTTATATGTAATTAAAATATTTGGACTAAAAAAATCCTTTTTTGTAGTTGAATTTAATTAAATGTACAATACAAAAGTTTTCCTGATTAAAAGTAAACTATTCACTGAAAATACGGAAAATTGAGTAGGAATAATTATGAAATTATCTGCTCCTAATTTGCAGCACATAATCAATATTTCAGCCTTATAAAATTAATTATATTGTAAGAAAATTTCGTCAAATATTGTGTAGCCAATTTTAAGGGGTGTACTTAAATATAAAATTTAATAAAATGTAAATGGAAGAAGCTGAAATTTAATATTTTTTGAGATGATATCAATGTAATTTCCCCTTATATTAAAAGGGAAATTTGTTTTTAAAAATAATATAGGGTAACCCATCCCAGGGTAAACTTCTTGTGTAGTGCTTGACACGTGTCAATAATTATATTATTCCGGATGTTTATATATTGTTTCTGCCGGAAACTTTTTTCCGGTAATCTATTTAGGAACGATTTTCCGGTGCTGTCTTCCAGGGTTGTATTAGATTAAAAGTTACTCTAACATAAACATCAATTTGGTTAAGGGTTGTTTTAGGAATTTTTGGGGCCGGACTGAATGGGATTTTGTTTCAGGAAAACCGGGGCTTCGTGGGCCAATGGGGCCGCCTGGTCCAAAGGGCGAAAGAGGTAAATGTTTAATCATACTAATTATTAATGATATGTAATTAACGCAATATTATAAAGGATTACTGATAATGACGCATAATTTCATAGTCGATTTTTTATTCGAATGTAACACTGACGATTTTTGCTTAATATATTTGAATGTTTTGACTTTTTTAGCAGATAATGATAAATTTATTCTTTAGTTTTTATTTCTATTAATGGGGTTTTAATTTCTTTTTGACAAATTCGAATAAAAAATAGTGTATAAAGGCTGGTTTATGATGGATCTAATTTACGAATTTTCAATTTATGATTTAGATTCTAAAATATAAACACACTTAAAACAATTGTGGTAGTTTATAAACGATTTATAAATTTAGAAATTTAAAATTTAGATTTGGAATATAACCAATTTTTTATTCTAAATTCTATATACCAAATCCAGCCAATCACAAGAAAGCATTGAACTGATGTTTATAGTTTAAGTTAATATCAAATAGCAAATGACACTTTGTCAGTGTTATTTTGAATTTTTGGTAAAATAAAAGTAATTATTAATTTTGTACCAAAACAAATTCACCTCATTTCAAAGAAATGTCAAACCAATAGTGAAATATCAAAACTAAATATAATATCATGTGATACATTCTGATTTGATAAATTTAGAAAACAAAAATTCAATCGTACCCTAGAAAAAAATTGAAATTTTAAATTAAAGTTTCTAAATTAAAATAAATAAATTAAATCCATCATAAACCAGCCTTTACTCTTATTCTCTTAAATTTATAGTAGTCCGAAAAATTACATTTTCGTCCTTGACTTATAAATATCTACTTGAATGTTCCTGTTTTTCCTGGAAGGTAACTACGGTCCGAAGGGCCGTCCTGGGCGTCCTGGCCTGAACGGAACTCCAGGAATTCCAGGAGTGAATGCCTGGAAGATCACTGGAAAAAACGGGAGCGAACTATTAATCCCGCCTTCCATAGCAGGTTTGTATCGTTTTAACTTTAATTACTATTCGATGTAGATTAGGACCACCGCGTTAATTAACTAGAAATTTATTTAGTTCACCCCTGGTTAATTGAAAGAAAAATTAGTATTGATTTTGCATCGTTCAGTGCTTGGTTTAACTCACGATGGCTGAGAGAAACTTGGTTTGAATTTATCGAGTTTACCTGAATGTACTTTCAAGTTTAAGGGTGTGTAGGTCAAAAACTAGGGCTTGCACATTATTTTACTTGTGTTTTTTGAATTCTCCAGACATTTTTACATGGGAATCATTATTCATATTTTATTTTTAATCTGTGTTACTGTGTTAAAAAAATAAATTTTAATACTTCAATATTTATACAAAATATGAGAATAATTTATTAAGATTTCTGATAGATTAAGATCATCTATACCCAAAATTAGGTATTGCATAGTTCAATACTGTACAGAGTTGTATTCAGCAGTCATTTTTATAAAGACACAAGTTAATCAAATCAATAAAGGCCAGTTCACAATTCTAGATTCATATTCTAAATAAAGTTAAAAAATTGTTATTTTTTTTATTAAATTTAGAGGTGTCTAAATTAAAAACTAAGGGTTGCACAATAATCTAGTGATGATTTTTTGATTTTCCAGATATTTTTTCATGTGTATATAAATTTTTAATTAAAAACATAATGCAATAGTTTTTATTAACAGATTTTGAAAAATCAAATGATTTGTTAAAATCTTTCACTAACTTTAGGGATTCATAGGTATATAAAATAGGGGTTGCACACAATTATTTAATGATTTTTGATTCTTCAGACATTTTTTAATAAAACATATTTTAAATTTATTTTTAAATTGTATTACAGTTTAAAAAAAAACTTTCTGCAACAAACATTTTTAAATAAAAATTGAGAAAACCTATTTTATTTTTATATGAGAGTTTCTAGACCCAAAATTAGGTATGGTATATATAAGTACTATATACAGGATTGTATTTAGTTAACATTTCTATAAAAGTATTTTAATTTTTAGCTGAATCTATCCATCTGAAAAATTACTGAAAGTTTATTTATACTTTTTGGCCATAACTTTTGCGGAGGCTTGAAAAATAAGCTAATGTGACATACATGTCATGTAGGAAGATGAAAAATAAAGAACAATATTTGATTATGACTTTAACAGAAAATAATTTTCAGGAAACAAACAAAAAGCTCACACCTTTCAGCTGAAATTTGCATGAAACGCCAGCGTTTTTTTGTGTGTTTACTTAATATAAAACCTGAATGTACCACGCTGAAAATTAAGTGAAAGCTACTGTTTGATTTACTACTGAAATCCTGAAAAAAACTCTCTGTTAAATTTGTATTTCACCAGCCACAATAGTGCACAATGTTTGTTTTGATGTTAATGCAATTTTCAGTGCTGAAGCAACCATTTCAGCGGAAGAATTACACAGAAAAATACACCTAATTTTGGGTGTATTATACACAGATATTTCAGGATTTTTCAGGGATGTTCCGACATTATTTTTAGAGAGTTATAAATAAGTAAAATTAAGAGTGAAATAAGGTTTTATTTGTAAAGTAAAGTAATAAAATTTGATTATTTACTCTATAAAATAACAGTAAATTTTATGCCTAGGATTCATTTGTACCTGGTACATAATATTGATCAAATATACCAGGAAATATTTACTATATTTTAATTATAAAAATTATAGATTTTAAAATACAGCCGATTTTTCATGTCAAAATATTTTTTGAACATTGTAAAATATGAGCCATATAAAAATTAAAATGTATAGTCACGTAAAAAACTTTAGCAATAAATATTTTAACTTTTTTCCTATGGGTGTCCGTGGAAATTTAAATATTTTATAAGCATATCACGTAGGAAATTTCCTTGCAACTTCTTAGAATTTTAATGTTTATTACTTTAAATAATTTATCCATTATTGGATTTATGGGTCGTGGAATATAAACAGATAGATATACATAAATATATCATTCCAGGAATACCTATTATCAGTGGCGTTACACATTTCATAATAAAGCAAGCAAAACTGCTCCAAAATATGCTCTGGTTTTAGTAGGTCAACAATCAGGGTATTCTGAATACTTGCTCTAATTTTCGCCCCACTGAAACCAGAATTCAATCCAGAACGTCATTGCTCTGGTTTCAACATGCCTAGAATTAGAGCAAACGCTCCTGACCCACTGAAACCAGAGCACAATCTAGAGTAGTTAAATCTGCTCCAGAATGTGCCCTAGTTTCAGCAGGTCAAGAATTAGAGCAAACACTTCAGAATGCTCTAATTCTTGACCCACTGAAATCAGAGCACAATCCAGAGCAGCCAAATCTGCTCCAGAATGTGCTCTGGTTTCAACAGGCTAAGAATTAGAGCACACGCTGAAGCGTGCTCCAATTCCCGGCCGGTTGAACTAGATCACCTTCAGGGCATTAGATGCCCTGGAAGGCGGTCTAGCCAGACCACCATGCGGGGCGGAGGCCCGAAGGCCTACTACCGCCCCGGCGCCCCGCAGAGCGGGACTGAGTCCTAGCGTCTCAGGATCTCAGGTATATCCTGCGACGCGCATTAGTACCGGTCATCTGGATTCCTATTGGCTGATATTCACATTGTAATTGTGGCTGTACTAGTGGGAATTTTAAAATGAAAATTTGTATATATGGGTACTTTGATGCGAGGAATTCATTGGTAATATTTTTAAGGGTGTTACTCACGCCCATTTTAGGGTAGTAGTCAGTGACATAAAAATGGAAGACGATACAATAATTCCTTAAAATAATAACAATTCAGGGCTTTATTATTGATATAAAAAATATTGCACAAAAGTAAATATTTCCTTAGGGATTTTATCCTGAGGAAAATTTTTCTTGGGGGCATGAACTCCAATGCTTTTATGTATAAAAAATATTATGTAAGCTATACACAAATTATTTTAATTATTCCTTAATTGCAAGCATATTCCATACTCTCCATATTTTTGGTATAAAACACACATATTAATAGTTTGATTGGGTGTGATGTTTCCAGCCTCGAAGTCAGTTCTGGGTAACAAAGCAATTATAGTCCACGAGGGAGACAATGTTAGAATGAGATGCGCGGCTACCGGAATTCCCAGGCCGGAAGTGGAGTGGAGACGAGCAGACGGAAGTGTCATTCAGCTGGGGTCCTGGCAGAGTAAGTCGGGTTCGAGGGAACCCAAAAAAAAATAGAAATATTCATTTTTTTTATTTTTTAACAGCTACTTTGTCTTTATTTATTTAACATATTATGTAATAACCATTTAATTACCAGTAATATTTAGTCATAATTCCTGCGAAGTAACGACAACTCGGGTCAAAAATGGCTCTTATTATATTACTTACGATAAAAGTACAGTACACAGTCTTATCTTTAAAATATGGGTACTTTCTCGCTTCGATATAATATACAGATAGAGTGTTTATAAAAATTTCAAAAAAACTATCCTAAACAACTAATTTGTGATAAAATGGACAAGACTGTATACTGTATTCTAGCCATTTCTACTGCATAGGCATCTACTACAGTTGTGGAGAGTGTTATGAATTCATCTACAATAGGAATTCGTACAATAATCTACAATTTTTGTTCGACATAATTACATAATTAATACGTATCACTACATATAAACATATTTTTACAATTGCATCTATAGCTGCTATGGAGAAAGTACTACTATATTCTACAACAATACATCGTAGTACAATGGTCTAAATTGATCTACAATAGGAATCCGTACAATAATCTACAATTTTTGTTTGAAATAATTACATAAATAATACGTATCACTACGTATATACTTATTTCTATATTTACATCTGTAGCTGCTGTGGAGAAAGTACTGCAATATTCTACAACAATAAATCGTATTGTAATTTTACCAATATTTAATTTTTTTAATTTGTCTTCAACTTTGAGTGTGGTATGTTTGTTACAGCTGTATCCGTTTCTGGGTATTACTTGAACCTTACCCTGGTCAACAGAGGTCATATGGGTATATACCAATGTATAGCAGATAATGGTATACCCCCTGCTGCCAATACTACATTCAAATTGGAAGTACATTGTAAGTATTTTTAAAATTATACAATTTTTAAATTTATTCCTT
Organism: Stenolophus ochropezus; assembly: GCA_035578165.1. Classification (NCBI taxonomy): domain Eukaryota; kingdom Metazoa; phylum Arthropoda; class Insecta; order Coleoptera; family Carabidae; genus Stenolophus; species Stenolophus ochropezus. The sequence goes on from JAQOWZ010000043.1 coordinate 858,156, forward strand.
ATTTACACATAATTTGCCGATCACTAGACACTTTATTATAAACATCCATAATTCATTTCTCTTTACGATTTGACTAGTCCATTATTTGAGATTGTGCTTTGCTACATAAGTTGCTCTGTTTATCTATTTGTCTGTTTATCTACGCGTCTGTTTATTTAGGTCATTTGAGTTGTGGTTAAAAGCTTGCTAATTTGAATCTGGGAACTTAATTCAAATTGCTTAACAAATTAAGAAATGAAAATAAAGGGCTGAATTAGCAAGGGTTGAATTGTAAATTATTGTAATTAGGGGGAATTTAGAGGGGGTACATTGGGGGAATGTATTTCGTATTAGTTTAATATTTATTTGATGTACAATACTTATAAAAAAAATATGCTGAAGTAAATTTACTTCTAGCATATATTTAGAACAGGGGTGTTTAATGTAAAATGTAGGGGTTGGGCGATATTCTATTATTTTTGGGTTCCCCATAAAGAATCCTATTTTCGAAAACAAAGAATATATAAATTAAGAATTTAAGGTAAAAAATAAGGGTTGGACATTATTCTAGTGATGATTTTTGAATTCCCTATATATTTTTATATAAATATATAAATTTTTAATCAAATCCATAAGGAATCTATTTTTGAAAACTGACAATATATAAATTGAGAATTCATAGAAATTTATTCAAAATCTTGTTTCGAATTTAGGGGTGTTTAGGTTAAAAGTTAGGAGTTGGATCACTATTCTAGTATTGATTTATTTTAGGGATGTATAGGGTAAAAACTAGAGGTTGGACACTATTCTAGTGTTAATTTTTGGATTCCCCAGACATTTTTACATAAGAATACATATTTTTAACCATATCCTTAAAGAATTCAATTTTACAAACAGACAATAAATAAATTGAGAATTATTACAAATTTCTTGAAAATCTTGTTTTGACTTTAGGAATGTGTAGGGTAAAAATTACGGGTTGAACACTATTCTAATGTTGATTTTTGGATTACCCAGACATTTTTACATAAATATAGGTATTTTTAACGAAATCCTCAACAAATTTATTTTCACAAACAGACAATATGTAAATTGAGAATTATTAGAAATTTATTGAAAACCTTGTTTTGAGTTTAGGGATGTATAGGGTAAAAACTAGGGGTTGGATACTATTCTTGTGTTAATTTTTTGATTCCCTAGACAGTTTTACATAAGTATACAAATTTTAACCAAATTCTTAAAGAACTCAACTTCACAAAGAGACAATATATAAATTGAGAATTATTACAAATTTCTTGAAGATCTTGTTTTGGTTTTAAGGATGTAGAGGGTAAAAACTAGGGGTTGGAAACTATTTTAGTATACATTTTTAGATTCCCCAGACATTTTTATACAGTATACAAATTTTTGACCAAATCCTTAAAGAATTAATTTTTTCAAACAGACAATATTTAATTTGAGTATTATTACAAATTTCTTGAAAATCTTGTTTTGACTTTAGGGGTTTGTAGGTTAAAAACAAACAGTTGCACATTATTCTAGTGTTAATTTTTGGATTCCCCAGACATTTTTACATAAGAATTATTTTTTTTAACCAAATCCTTAAAGAATTAAATATTGAAAGAAGCTTTCAGAACTCATAATTATTAATAAATAGACAATATTTGGGTTTTAGTTCTGTAAAATTTTTTATTAATTACAACGTTTCGACAGCTCAGGGCTGCCTTAAAGAATTAATTTTCATAAATGAACAATATATAAATTTAAAATTAATACAAATTTCTTGAAACTCTTGTTTTGAATTTAGGGATGTATGGGGTAAAAACTAGGGGTTGGACAATATTCTATTAATGATTTTTGGATTTCCCAGTCATTTTTACACAAATATACCAAAAACCTCTTTTCATAAACGTCCAATAACTACATCACCAAAACTTTCTCTCAACACTCCACTATTTCCCATTCCAGTCCCGCCGTTGATCCGCATCCGCAACCAAATGGTGGGGGCCTCCAACGGCTCCACGGCCCTGCTGGAGTGCGAGGTGGAGGCCTTCCCCGAGGCCGTGCGCTACTGGGAGCGCTCGGACGGGCGCCTCCTGGAGCCCAACGGCAAGTACCGCGTGGAGAAGAACACGGACCGCGACGTCTACAAGTCGGTCATGCAGCTCCGGATTGTCAATATCAGTGCCATGGACTTCGCGAGGTATTACTGTATAGCGAAGAATGAGCATGGGATTACCAGGGGTGAATTCACTGTGTATGGTGAGGAAATATGGTTTATGGTTTAATATTTATTACGTTTATGGGCATTTGAACAGTAAAGAACTGTTTATTTAGCTCTGTTTCTAGGTGTTACAAGATGTTTTACAGGCTAGACCGTGTAAAAATTATAACGGGCTGTTGACGTGGATATACCATGACAACATATCTTATTTGAAACGTCTGACATCCTTTGGCATTGACATTGACCAAATGCAATGAATTTTATTAAACATAAATATATTGCAATGCAAATGCCTATAAAACATTGTACAATGCTCTACCGTTACCTGAAATTTACAGTCTCACACAGATAACATACCTTTCTGTGCTCACCTGTAAATTTCTGTATAACGGTCTTGCAATGTAAATAACTATAATGTTCATAATTACTCGAGATATCTTCATAAATGTTTCAAATTAAACTCAACAGATCTTTTTCTATATGAATACATGTTTCCATGGCGATTACAGTGCTGAAACAATTTTCAGACATGATAATGTAAGACATGTTCTAAAACAAAGTTACAAGCTTAACAATTCGTAACTATGAAAATAATTGAGATTTCAACAAAATTCTTCCAGATTTGAATTCAGCTGATTTTTTTTAAATATGTGTATACGTTTACATAAATTTTGAAAACCTGAAAAAAATACATATTACAATGTAATGTAGGCAATGAAACATACATTGGTACCAGTTTAAAAATACCTAACTCTCAAAATAATTCTGATAACATGAAAATTCTTTCAGATTTGAAATCATCGTTTTTTTTTTAAGTAAACATGTTTACATAAATTTTGCATAACTGAAAAGAGCATTAAGTATGAATATGTGAATCGTGTAATGATAGATATGAAAGATATAAGTTTAGCAAATTGTAACTCTGAAAATAATAAGATACCTTTAAAATTCTTTCAAGTATATAATCGTAAGGTCATTTTATATAAATACTTATGTTTTCATAATCCCTGAATTGCTGGAAAAATTTCGTATCTAGGATTATGTAACGTAGACACTGAAATATAGATTAGCGCAAATTTAAGACGTAACTCTGAAAATAATAGAGATATCATGAAAATTCTTTCAAAATTTGAAATCAGCATGTTTCGTTTTGTAAACGAACATATTTCCACAAACCTTGCATTATTGAATAAAAAATTAAATATGAATATGTAATACGTGTTTGTGTTTGTAAATTTGAATCTGCGTAGCTAATTAAAAAATATTACAAACAAAATTTAGTAAAATTTGAAAATTTTCTGAATATAATTGAAATAACTTAAAAACTTCTTCAAATTTGAAATTAGCGAAGCTATTTTTATTAGTATACATGTTTTCTTAAACATAAATAATTCAAGTTTAATAATTGTAGCTCTGAAAATAATTCAGGTGGAGACATAATTCCTTCAGATTCGATTTCGTCAGACATTTTTCTCTACGTGCACTTATTTATAATTTTCAGACATGCCTGAAAGAAATTCTACAATGTGATATTAACAGTCATGACAGGCGATCAAAAAAATAATTTGGTGTTTCTGTGAGTCAATCCCTATGTGTTAGGGTTTCAATTTATCAAAGAGAGATCATTGGCAATTCAGGGAGTCCCTTGGGTAAACTGGGCAAGAACTGGGCAACCAAGTGTGATAAATTACCTTAGATAACTTGCCAAGTAGACATCTCACTGGGGTAACTCATTCAAAATGAAACCGAAAAATTAATTCTCAAACTTTTTCACATCACATAAACTCAAACACATACATAATACTTCGTTTAGTGCTGAAACAATTTTAAGAAGTATTTCGTAAACTAGATATTTAGTTCTTAAACAGTGATTTCTAGTTGAACTGTAGACAACTATATCTCAAAAACTAGAAGAGGTACAAAATTGCGGATTTCAGATTTGGATTTAAGATGAAATTCTATATAAGTATACTTTGTTTCATATTTTTTTCAGCACTGAAATAAATTTCAGGTGTAATACTGCAACTAGATTTTTGTTCGTTTCGTTTTTAACTTTAGAATTAAATACCTGAAAAACTGAAATAGGTACAGACATGAGATTTTCAAATTTAGATTCAGTATGAAATTTTACAGAAGTACAATTTGTTTAATATTTTTTTCTGCGCTCAAATTTAATTTCAAAAATAGTACAGTAACTGGATATTTTGTTAGTTAGGTTTTTAGCTTTAGAATTAAATATCTGAAAAACAGAAACTTTTACAGATATGATTTTTTCAGAATTGAATTCAGCGTAAAATTTTACATAAGTTCACTTTTTTTCATATTTTTTCAGTGCTGAAATTAATTTCAAAAGTAATACATAACTAGATATTTTGTTAGTTACGTTTTTATTATAAAATTAAATATTTGAAAACCGAATGAGCTTCAGACTCGAGATTTTCATATTAGGATTCAGCTTGAAATTTAATAGAAGTACACTTTGTTTCATAATTATTTCAGTGTTGAGATAGTTTTCAGATGTAATACAATAACTGGATATTTTGTTTGTGACTGTTTTAACTTTAGCAACAAATATCTGAAAAACTGAAAGAGATACTGGAATAAGATTTTCAGATTTAGATTCAGCGTAAAATTTCACATTAATGCACATTAGTTCATAATTTTTTCAGCCCTGAAATAATTTTCAGTTGTAATACCGTAACTAAATATTTTGTAAGATATCCTATTTTAACTTTAGCAATAAATATCTGAAAAACTTAAAGAGGTACAGATTTGAACTTTTCAGATTGGAATTCAGCATGAAATTTTATATAAGTTATAAGTACATTTATTTTCATAATTTTTTACTGACTGGAAAAAGTTTTACAAGATTTCATATTCTCTCAATTTTTTCTTCTTATATCTACAACTACAAATTTATTCCATTTGATTTTAATCATTAATATCTCTAATACTAAGAGAATTAACCTTTTTCAAATTTGAATTCAACATAAATTTTTACATATAAACATATATAGTAATTTTCATAAAACAGAAATAACTGAAAATAATTTTACAGACATTTACTTCAGCATATCTTTTTATAATATGAATATGTCTTTAGTATTACCACAGAATAGTTACACACAGAAGCGACACTCCGTGTCGGCACCTTTCATGTTCCCCTAGTCAGTTCTATGACCTTGAAGCATTGTGTACACCCTTAAATTTGTGCTCTTCCCCTATCTCTCTCTCAGATGTGAGGAAACTTTCCGATTTTAAACAATGGGCCCTTTAAATTTGTGCACATTCTTCATCTCTGTCTAATTTTCGCTTCTCTGTCTTACTGTCGCTTCTGTATAATTCTGTGGTATTACTTAATACTCACACCCAAAGTGGATGTATAAACTATGACTATTTTGTATGTAATCTGATAACCTTTTATTATATCTCTACATTCAGTTCATGTCTCTCTTTTACCCTTATCTGATGTGTTTAACCACAGTCAATTTCAAAATTACAGCTGGAATCTTTTGTCTATTGAATGAATCAATATCGACTGCTTGTATAGCTAAACGTTGCATATGAGTCTTTCCCCTAATGAAACAAGTAATCTAAATATTTCCCCTGGGGGTAAAGGGCTGTATTGAACGGAATTCTTAACATAGTCGCACGGAAGATAAAAGAAATGATGAATAAATTATCAACACTAAGTTTTCAAACTTATGGGGATTTTTATAAAAAAAAGTAATAATGTTAGGGCTTATGTTCATTAAAATTTAATGCGACATACTTTTTCCTATCAGTACACTTATTTTCAGGAAGCTGAAATGGCTGAAATAACTTTAAAGAAACTGTATTCACAATTTCAGATTTTTTTTAAATTTCGGAATTAAATTCAGCATACCATTTTTTATAAATACATTTGTTTTCAACCTGCTGAAATGGCTGAATCTGAAACAACTATTACGTGTAACTCTATATTGAAAGAAAAAATATGATATCAACACGACAAAACTTCCTTGTATGCTAAATTATACATATTTTTTGCTGCACTTCATTTAAAATTATTTTACTTGAAAGTGGGATCATTCTACGGCTAATCATTCTTCAACTTCCATTTATTTCAAATCTTCGAACTTCCCTTCGAAATTAATTATCTTTTGAAAAATTTATTAAAATGTTTATCACTATTCCTTATTGCATTATTATACAAAATATTATAATTTTATGAACTTCAATAATTAATATATAAAAAGATAATAACGATAATGACGTATTTTCCTGAAATTTGAAATTTGTGTGTATTGTTTTATAAGGATATTCGTTTTTAGTACTTTAGAAGGGCTGAAAAAAAAATTCAGCCAATTTTAAATTACATAATATTTTATTAAAATATTAACAGTTCATTTTGTTAAGATTCACAATCTATGTTAGAATATACTTACAACAAATTGAACGGTTGAAACAATAGAATGTAATTTGAACTCCTGCTGATTTGAATATAGTAGGCGGCATCTTCCTAGTTATTTATAAGCGACTCCTTCGAGATAAGATCCTTCACGCTTTGTGTGTGAAGAAAGGAAAAAATTAATATAAAACGCAAAAAGCGATAGTTCAAGTCCAATCCATCACAGCTTGTCAAGCCTGTCGCGATTCTGACCTGAGCTTTTTATCCAGAGCTTTTTGTTGACCGGTAAAGTTGATATGTCGACAGAGCTTTCAATACACCCTAGATGCCTTATTATTGTCCGGAAGGACTCAAATCTACACTTAAAACACACACTTCCAAAAAATTTCAGCACGAATTTTCAAGTGAACTTTAAGTATACATATCTCAAAAACTTAAAAAGGTACGAAAATAAGCTTCTCAGATTTGGATTCAGCGGGTAATTTTACATAAGCACAATTTGTTTCAAATTTTTTTGAGCGCTGAAAAAACTAGATACACTTAAAAAATAATAATTGCCTCTTCAACTTTGTACACTCATAACTCAAAAACTAAAAGAGACACGAAAATGAGCTTTTCAGATTTGGATTCAGCGTGAAATTTTACATAAGGACTATTTATTTCATATTTTATTCAGTGTTCAAAAATTTTTCATGTGTCATTTTGTAACTTGATATACTTAAAAAACTATAATTTCCTCTTCAACTTTGAGTACTCATAACTGAAAAACTAGAAAAGATAGGAACATGAGCTTTTTAGATTTGGATTTAGCAGGAAATTTTACACAAGGACAATTTGTTTCTTATTTTTGTCAGCGCTGAAAAAAATTTCAGGTGTAATTTTGTAACTAAATATACTTAAAAAACAATAATTTCCTGTTCAACTTTATGTACTCATAATTCAAAAACTAGAAAAGATAGGAATATGAGCTTTTCAGATTTAGATTCAGCGGGAAATTCTGCATAAGTAAATTAATTTTCAAAATATTTTAATAACTGAAAAAAGTTTTACAAAGTCTGATGTTAGTACAATTTTTTGTTGTAATATTTACAACTTTAAATATTTACCATTTGGACTTTAACAACAAATATCTCAAAACCCAATAAAGATAATGACATGCACTTTTCAAATTTGGATTTAGCGTAAAATTTTACATATGTGCAGAATTCTGTAATGGCTGCAAACAATTTCAGAGGCGTTGATTTCAGCACAATATGGTGACATTTACGTCAAATCGTATGTACAGATTAACTGGAATTTCATCTCATCTTGTAGTGTATCTCATAAAATATTGAAGACATCTCGAGTAACATGTCGCAGACAATTGGAATATCTTGTACACAGCGTAATCAGAAGTCGCTATTGTGTGAAATTCCTGGAACTACCCGCACGCATATGCGGAATTCAGAAGGAATTTCATATTCTTGAATAGTTTGTAACTTATTTTTCAGAGGTGGATCCCCGATTGGTTACACCCCCGCCGTTAATAGAAGGATCGGGGGTTGCAATTTATGGGGTTCAGCCCCCAGAACCTAAGTCCTTGGATGATTTGTGTCCACCACCCCCAATTTGTCCTGATTGTCCTGATCCCAAGGAACAAAAGTGTCCTAGTCCAGGAGTGTCCTATTATGAGCTTATGGGGAAACTGGTGGTTCGTCCTTTTGGAAATACTACGTATCCTGGACTTCCCAGCAGAACTACAGGTGAGACAAAATGTGTTTTTTTATTTTCACAGATAGATTTTATATTAAAACTTGTATGAATTTTAGGGGCGAGTAGAGTAAAAATTAAGGGTTGCACATTATTCTAGTAAAGATTTTTGAATTCCTCAGATATTTTTACAGAAGTATTAAATTTTTCAGGCAATTTTATTGAGAACGATTTTCAGAAATTATTACTAAAATAACATTAGAAAAATTGAAAATTTGTTTAAATTTTTTTTATTAATTTTAGAGATGCGTAGAATAAAAATTAGGGGTTGGGATATTTTGAGTCCTCAATCTATTTTACATAAGTAAATTTTTTTTTAGACAAATCTATAAAGAACTGTTTATACAAATTAATGGTAAGTAAAATTTAAAAAGTCGAAAATTTGGTTGAAATTTTATATCAATTCTATATAGGTATAGGGTAAATATTAAGGGTTGTATACTATTCTAGTGATGATTTTTAAATTCCTGGGTTATTTTTACATAAGTACAAAGATTTTTAGGCAAATTTGTGAGGAACTATTTTCACAAATTAAAGCTAAATAAAATTAGAAATGTTGAAAATTTATTTTAAAATAAGAATTAAATTTAGAAGTATGTAAGGTAAAATCGAGAGGTTGTACAATATTCTAGTGATGATTTTTGAATTCTCCAGACATTTTTACATAGGAGTACAAGTTTTTAGTCAAATTCAAAACGAACATATATTTATATACACACAATACATTTTTAAATCATTTGATATTTCTTTAAACCTTAAATATTTCAAAAATTATCATAGATATAACATTAATATTATCTACACATTTGAATTCAGCTTGAAATTTTGTACAGGTACACAAATTTTCAGCAATTTTTCAAGACTGAAATGTTTACATAATTTTGTTGGTGTAAGTTTTGTTATGTTTTATTGTAATACTTCAGACTTCAGGAAATATTCACCGCTTATTTCGAAACGGTTAATTTAAACTGTAATTCAATTCATTTATCAACGCAACAGCTGAATGCCTGAAAACATCCTGAAGCCTGGATAATCGATCAAAAATTTACATGCACAATTGTTACAATTTATATGCCGTATATTAAAATGACGGACAATTCTGACAAAATATTATGATTGTCGCATTTAAAATGCTCGATGCGGAGCGGTAATAATTACACTGAAAAATACGACGCAATGCATGTCATTTATCACCTGAAAATATTTGGAATTTCAGCGGATTTTACCTTTCAGACTTTCCCCAATTTGGGGTTAATTATCTCTGAAACCAAAGCAGATGGCGACTTGATTCTTTCAGATTTCGATTCAGCGGGTCTTTTTCTATAGATATATAACTTTTCAGTATTCATGAATTGCTGAAACGTTTTAGAAAAAACATTCAGAGTTATTTTTGTATGATAAGTTTTGGCTCGTAAAAATGCACAAGCTTAAAAAACTGTAACTCTGAAAATAAATGAGAACAACTTTTTATAAAAACACTAATTTTTATAGTTCTTGAATGCTGAAACAATTTTCAGGGCTTATTTTCTAAAATAGGTATTTATTCCTATAAAATTTAATGTTTAACAATTTACAACTCTGGATATAAATGAGATAGCGACTAAATTCTTTCATATTTAGTTTCAGCATGTTTTTATTCATATAAAATGTATAAATTTAGGTATTTGTAACTCTGATAATAAATGAGATAGGAACTTATTTTCTTTTAATATTTATTCAGCCTATCTTTTTTAATAGGTACACTATTTTTCAGAATTCATAAATAGCTTAAAAAAATTTCAAAAGTAAGATAGGGACTTATTTCCTTTAAATATCGATTCAGCGGATCTTTTTGAATAGATACGCAATGTTTCAGAATTCATAAATTGCTTAAACATTTTTTAAATGTAATTTTGTACGATAGGTTTTTCCTCTTACACAATGTAAAAGTTTAGCAAATTTTAATTTTGAAAATAGATGTGATAGCGACTTAATTCTTTAAGATTTCGATTCAGCAGGTCCTTTTATATATATGTTGACATATTCAGTATTTATGAATTGCTGTAAATATAATATAATAAAACTTTTAGTATTTTTAAGTTTAGGAATTCATATCATTGAAACTAATAGAGATAGAGACAAACTTGTTTCAGATTTAAATTCAGAATATCTCTTTATATACAAAAATATCTTTTCAGCTGTATTGCATGTCTGAAAAAAAATTCAGACATGTTTTTCTAAACTCACTTTTTTCCTATAACAATCATTATTAATTTTTTGTGTTTTCTTTGTTTGGCTGTTCCCAGATTGCGTTCTATACGCAGTAGGAAAGCCTGTGTATCACCGTTTCACCGATCAACAATACGGCTGTTGGATGAGGGACCCGTTACCACCTGATGCCTCCTATGAAAAGATCTGGGTAACTAGAGAAAACAGCTCTTACCAACTTCTGGAGTTCGCAACGAAAGGGATGTTCAGAAAAGATTCTCCTACTAAAATGTACGTTCATTAACAACTATCTTCATCATTACAAACATTTACATAAATAAACACAAAAACTACTCTTAATATAACCAGTGTTGTATGCATGAAATATTTGTAAGATTTGCTTTTGCTCATTTTTCATTCATCTCGCTACATAAGTAAGGATACAATTTTTGAAATCTACATAAAACTTCCTATAAGACTGTCTTTTTGTTTTTAACGATGAGTGGTTCTTGAGAAAACAGCTTGTAAAATTTTATTTATTTTTTCTCGACATGCATAAAAAGCTCTACTTTCTTTTCGCGAAATAGTGAAGAAAATTACTTTTTCTACGACCACTATGAAAAGTGACATTTTCTCACACTATATAAAGCTTCAAAGTTGCATATTTCCCACACTTGTGTGTTAAACTATGAGAAATTATTTCTCACAGTATTTGCCAACACTGCGCATGTGCAATGTGGGAAATATAATTTCTCACAGTAATTGCCAACACTGTGAAAGTTCTATATTTTTAACTGTTATTTAAAAATTTTTACAGAAGAACAATTTTTACATATTTAATATCTTATAACTTTTAAAAGAGTAATCTTAAAACATTGATATTGAATTTTTCTTATAGGAAATTTTCTGTAGACTTCATTTTTGGCTACGAAAATTCTACATATTTAACGGTGTCTGAGTAATTTTATAATTGGCTTTGAAAATTTTAAATCTTTATAACTCCTAAACCAATAGTCTCATAACAATAAATTTGACTTTAACGTATACGAAATTTTTCGTAAAATTAATAATCCGATTAATAAATTAATTTGTCTGGAAAAAATTTTTTATTCATATTTCAACTTTTGTAGAGGCTAAACCAGTAGTAAAATATGTATGTAAAATTCAATTTTTTTATACTCGCTTTTCTATCTTTAACCGTGTAGGAGCTATTAACATTTTTCTACATTTACACCAGAAAAAATATTTTTTAATATTATGTACAAGCTAAACCAGTGGTTTTAAAATTATTTACGCGAGATATAATAATAGAGAATTGTCCGTAGAATTTAAATTTTCTAAGCTCATTTTTCTATCTTTAACCGTGTAGGAGTTACGGACTTTTCCCTGAAATATGAGCACTATATTTCATATGTAAACCAAGTTCGTACTGTACAGAGGTGAAATATCGTTTTATATTTTTATATGGTATTGGACAGTAAAAAATATTATATTTAGAAATATGTCGAGGGAGAAAAAACTGGGCCAATATTTTTTATTTAAATTATAATTGCTCTCTGGAGTAAATTTATTTTCAGGCTGTAAGCCCACAGCTGTTACGAGTTTTTACGCGTTTTTCAGAATTGCTGAAATGAAAACTAAAGTTTTTAACAACTTTTAACTAACATTTAATCGTATTAAGAATGAAAACAGCACAAATTTCTGTCATTTTTCTCTATTTGTAAAATTATGTGTTGTTAATTTTTTACTCATTTAACTGTCACTCCTACACCGTTATAAATACGCTAATGAGTGTACAATTTTTAAAGTGAACATAAAATTTCCTTTAATAATTATTAAGTTTTATTTTTTCTGATGTGTGGTTCGTAAATATAACACATTGAAACTTTAATAATCTTTGAATAAATACATTGAAATTTCACTTTTTCTCTCATTTTGGAAATTTTATTTTACCACTCTTACATGGTTAAATATAGAACGACGAACTTTAAAAATTTGAACACTACAAGAAATTTGCTTTAAAATGCATTGAACAGAAATTTTTATCAGTCAGTGATTCGATAACTATGAAGCGGTGAAAATGCATTAGTTTTTATAAATTAGCTCATTTTTTATATTTTTCTTTGCCATTTCTACACGGTTAAAGATACAATAACGAACGTACGATTTTTAAAATCTGCACAAAATTTTGTATTAGAATATGTATAGTTTTATTTTTAATTATGAACGGTTGAAGAGAAAATGGTTTTGAAACTATATACAAGATTATATGTGTTAAAATTAATCATTTTTCCTCATTTTTACATTTACCTTTACCATTCCTACACGGTTCAAGATAAAACAATGAAGTTAAAATTTTTCAAATTTAAATTAAATTTCCTTAAAAATATATGTAGCAAAATATATTTCCGGTAAATAGTTCAGGTACTACAAAGTTGTGATTATATTCAACTTTTCATAAATCTGTTCATTTTTCATATTTTGCTTTAGCACTCATACACTGTTAAATATACAGAAACAGGATATCAATTTTTGTAATCTAGATAAAATTTCCTTTAAAATACATGTATCAAAATTATTTATCGTTAAGCGGTTTAGGTACTACAAAGTCGTGAAAATATACTACTTTTCATAAATCTGTTCATTTTTCATATTTTGCACTCGTATACTTATAAGTTATAACTATACAGAAAGAAGTGTACAATTTTTGAAATTTAGATAAAATTTCCTTTAATATACATATAGCAAATTTATTTATCTTTGAGTGGTTTAGGTACTACATAGTCGTAAAATTATATCTTACGAGGATTGATACAAGTTTTCCATAATCAATTTTTATATTTTGGTGTACCACATGTGCACTGTTAAAGATACAGAAACGACTGTATAATTTTTGAAATCTAGATAGAATTTGCTTTAAAATGCATATAGTAAATATTTTTATCGATGAGTAGCTCAAGTATTACAAAGTCGTAAAAATATAATACTTTTTCATACTTTACTGTACTACGAGCACACGGTTAAATATATAGAAATGACTGTACAATTTTTGATTTTGAGATAAAATTTGCTTTAAAGTACATATAGTAAACTTTTTTACCGTTGAATGGTTCAGTTATTACAAAGTCGTAAAATTATACTAGTTTTCAGTTTTTATATTTTATTGTATCACTCGTACACTGTTAAAGATACAGAAACGAGTAGATAAAATTTGCTTTAAAATGTATGCAAAAAATGAAAATTTAAGATATATATTTTAAAATTATTTGCATTTGAACGAAAATATCTAAAAAAAAATTTGTAATTTTTCATTTACAGATATAACTTAGAACACCACTTTAAGGGCAATTCCCACGTTGTCTTCAACGGCTCATTTTTTTATAACGTTCGTGACAAACCTCTAATAATGAAATTCGACCTCGCTACTGAAAGATACCACTCTTTAGAGGTTCCTTTAGTGGCCATAAACGGGACTAACTTCCTCTACACCACAGAATACAACTACATGGACTTCAACGTCGACGACAACGGCTTATGGGTGATCTATGGTATCCCTACATCCAATAACACTGTGATCATGAAGGTAGGAAAAGTTATATTTGTTTTAACTTCGCTCTCCTAACTTGCTAGCATAATCTAGCTAATGGACGATTGTTGATACAATATACAATGGATAAAGGCTGGAGTATCTTACAGTAATGGAAGATTAATTCTAACGTTTATAATGTATGTGTCTATCATAATACAAAGACGTGGGAACAGGGAGATTATTCTAAGATGTAGGGAAAATCGTAGGTGAGATTCACAGGACTGTGTTTCCTAAAGTTGAGGCTGGAGTGTAATTTTTATTACAGATTTGAATTCTTTGCAGTTTTTTACATATAGACACTCATTTTTAATAATAAAACAAATGTTTACATGGGTCACATTAATTTATTTGAATATATATTTTCTTCAAAATGTTATTCCATATTTATACAGGTATATTTCTAGAAATAGAAGTCATACTGTCAAAATTCTTACAGATTTGAATTCTTTTGAACTTTTTTACATTATATATATATATATATATATATATATATATATATATATATATATATATATATATTTCTATTTTTCAAATAATTTTTTTATAGGCTCCACATGAATTTATTTAAAAATGGTTTTTTATCTTAAAATTAAAATTCATGTACTTTTAAAAAGTAACATGAAGTTTAAAGAGATATATCTCAGAAACTAAAGAGTGTAACTAAAAAATTCTTACAAATTTGAATTTCCTGAACATTTTTACATATAAGCACTTATTTTTATTATTCAAATATATTTTTTATGTAGGTACCTTACATAAATTAATTTGAAAATGACAAATTTTCCTTCATAAAAATTACTTTTAATCTGTAATATAAACTTTACAGGGGTGTGCCTCACAAACTAGGGGTTGTAGCTTAAAAATTCTTACTTTTTTGAATACCTCAACTATTTTTACAATACGTTCTTATTTTTGTGTCATTTTTTTCTGTATATCACATAAATTTAATTGAAAATGTACAAATTTTTCTTTATAAAAAAATTACTTTTAATTTGTAATATGAATTTTACAGAGTGTGTGTGAAAAAATAGGGGACGTAGTTCAATTATACGATCAGAATCAAAATGTTTCTTGCATATATTATATAATTTTTAATATATTTTTAAGATCTATGTATATATACATTTTATTTTTTTTCATATATTATATTGATTTTATAGGGGTATATTAAAAAAACTAGAGGGTGTTCATAAAAAATTCATTCACATTCGAAATCACTATAGATAATACTTAATTTTTAATCCTAAAAATTATTTTTATAAATGTGTGTAAATTTTACAATTTTTAATATGTTGTATCAACTTTTTAGGGGTGTATTTTAAAAATTAGGTGGTTAGAGGTTAAAAACTTTTGTAGATTTGAATAAATTTTTGATTTAGATTTCTCCACTATAAATTGTTATCTAATAAGTTACATATTATTATTTAACTTTTCCCTAAATCTTTTTTTAAAACAATATGCATATGTTTTATATACCTAATCTTATACACCCACTATACCTTTTTTTGGGTGTGGCACAGGTGGACGCCCATTCCATGTCAGTACAATACATGTGGAATATAAGTATCAACCACCATAAAGTCGGAGAGATGTTTATAGTGTGCGGAGTACTCTATGGTGTAGACTCTAGTACTGAAAGAAATACTAAAATTAGACTGGCGTTAGACTTATATAAAAACAGCCCCATAGAGATGAATCTACCCTTCACCAACCCCTTTAGGAAGACTACGATGCTGGGATACAACTTCAGGACAAAAGTAAGGGATGAAAAAATATACACACGTTGTTACACTTTTACGCAATATTTGTTTAACTTTAAAATACAAAGCAATTAAAAATAAAAACAATAATAATTTTTACATTTATAATTAGGGTTGGCAAAATCATGATTCATTTTTTTTTTATTTTTAAAGATATCTAAGTGTACTGCACTTTTAAATTGTTTTAAAAGCTGTATAAATATTTTATTTCATAAACGAAAACGAATCATCTGAATAAAACTAAGAAGAGTAACAAAGAATTTTTACTTTAGTTACACATTTCATATATGACAAATAATGTGATAAAATATCATTTAATTTTAAGATATACAGAACATATTTTAGATTCCTTAGACAATTAAACATATGTGCCCTCATTTTTAATAAAAAATATATTTTTATGCCCTCTACAAACATTCATTTGAATAGTGGCATATTTTTTTACATAAAGAATATCTTTTAAAATATTGTTTTAAAATTACAGAGGTGTATCTCAAAACTAAAGCCTGTACAATAAATATTCTTACAAATTAATATTCCTTAGAAACTTTAACATTAACATCACTTTTATTAATAAATTAATATTTTGTAAGGTCCTATTTAATTTATTTGAAAAATGACAATTTTTTCGCCCTTATTATTAAACTTTAAAATATTTACAATAAAAGCAATAGAAATTTTAATATTTTCATTGATACATCATCATTATTGTAGGAACTATATACTTGGGACAAGGGTAACCAGCTCACCTACCCCATTCGGTATCACGAGATGGGGTACAACATATCCAGAGACGAGAAGGGCGAAGCACAAGACACCCTTAACGCCCAGATGCAAACGGGGGTTGATGTGAACTATGGACATTTCTAGTTTTGTATTTTGTGTCATGTAATAATAATGTTTTGGAATATAACTACTTATATATAATTCCATTATTTATTTCATCACTTTCCCATTTTTTTGTTCATTTTTTAATTGCATTTTGTGTGTACAGGATGTTCCGGTATGTTGCAGGTAACTTCCAAGGTGTGGATCTTTTGCCCTGAATAACTACCCCTGAAAAATTGTATGTCACCCCTAAAAAACATTTTATATTTAGAATCATATCAATTATTATTAAAAATAAAAACTACATATAAAATATAATAATTTATTACGTAACTTGTATTATATAGAGTATTAGAAACTCATGAATATCATACAAACAATTATAAAAATACATCTGAAACTCATATTTATTGTTATATATAATTGCTAATAATGTTAATAAAACTGTACTTAAATTATATCATAAATACTTGCGTAACAATATTACATAACTTGCATTATACAGAGCATTACAAACTCATATATGCTGCCGTATAAGTGTGTGTGAAAATATCTTCAAAATATATATTTATTGTTACATATACGAGTACAAGTACATAATACTCTATATAATAATAATAAAATTCTGTGTAAATAGATGTACATATTGTGTAGCTAAAAGATCAATAAAACCTTTTTATTTTAATATACATATATTTTTTATTGCTACCCTTATATCAGCTCTTTCTTTCAAATCAAGTAAAAAGTGCTTCTAATAGCACTTTTCAACATTTAAAAATTGCTCCTACAGACGCTTTACAGGTAACAGAAAAAGTGCTTCTAACAGCACATTTCAACTCTTATAAAAAGTGCTTCTACGGGCACATTTCAATCACACAAAAATTGCTTCTACGGGCACATTTCAAAACACGTAAAAAGTGCTTCTAACAGCACATATCATCTCATACAAAAAGTGCTTCTACGGGCACTTTTCAAACCACGTAAAAAGTGCTTCTACGGGCACTTTTCAAATCACGTAAAAAGTGCTTCTAACAGCACAATTTCAAATCACACAAAAAGTGTTTCTATAAGCACATTTCAAAACACGTAAAAAGTGCTTCTACGGGCACTTTTCAAAACACGTAAAAAGTGCTTCTACGGGCACTTTTCAAATCACGTAAAAAGTGCTTCTAACAGCACATTTCAAATCATACAAAAAGTGCTTCTACGGGCACTTTTCAAAACACGTAAAAAGTGCTTCTCCAGCTGGCTCGCTAGGCTGGCCGGCGACTCGGTCCGCTCGCCCGGCCGGTTGGGCGGGTTGCTGGACGCCGCTGTACCCGGACCGCAGGCCGGTACAGCGGGGTGCTTGCTAAATGCTAGGATGTGCGGGCTAGGAATGCCAGGTCGTTCAGATTACGTAATTCTTATTGATTTTAATATGGATTACTAGAGCACTTTTGGATTAACTGGGGCATTTCTTGCCCTAGAAAATCAGGAAAAAAATTACTACCAATTTTTTAGGCTGTAGAATACAAATCTGATATTAGGTTTGTTCTATTAAGTTAAGTAATTCTTTTGTGAACGACCTAGCTATTTTGATTTTTAATAATAATATATATAAATCTGTTTCAATGATATGTATTTATTTCAACATATAATACAACAATATTCTTACATCTATGAATATACAGGGTGTAAATGAAACTAGGGAACGCGATTTTTCTTGGAGGTTATAAGACATACAAAGAAATCTTTCAAATAAAATTGTTAGTGTTTTTAGTAAGCTACATAAATTAATGTAAATCAGAAAAAAAATATTTTCATTTTCGGAGATATACCTATTTTTGACTTTTTTTTAAATGGTACGTCCTGTATATTTTTACACTATTTAGTACGAAATATTTTTTCTTTAAAAAAGTTTAATAAGTTGTACCTTCTAAACATCATAGAATTCGAGATATTGAAGAAAATATTAAAATAGTTTTATTCGAAATTAAAGCTGGCTATGAAAACAAAAGTATTGAATTACGACACATTTTAATTTAGAAATGTACATCAAATTCTTCACATTCTCGTTAATTGAGCATTCTCCCATTTTAACAACAAATAATAGTTTAAGTTATCAATCTTTTTCACAAACTTATAACATTAAACTAATACAAATGTCAAATTTTGTTTCCATAGCCAGCTTTATTTTCCAGTAAAAATATTTTAATATTTTCTTCAATATCTGGAAAACTATTAAGTTTAGAAGGTATAACTTATGAAACTTTTTTAAAGAAAAAATTATTTCGTACTAAATAGTATAAAAATATACAGGGCATACCATTTAAAAAAATGTCAAAAATTGGTATATCTCCTAAAATTAAAATATATTATTTCTGATTTACATAAACTTATGTAGCTTACTAAAAACATTAACAATTTTATTTGAAAGATTTTTTTGTATCTCTTATAACTTCCGAGAAAAATCGCGTTCCCTAGTTTCGTTTACACCCTGTATATGAACAATACAATAAATAATCAGTATGTTACATATATTATTTAAAGATCATTGAACTATAAGTACACATGATACATTCCAAATCGGTATACTCTAACAACAATATGTATTTTATGTGATCCACATAATATTTTATGTATAGTGACAATTTTTATATAATTTAACAACAATACAACACCAACAATAACTTATACAAATATATGATAACTTAATGATAACACTATAGATAACATAAATACAACAACAACAATAAAAATAGGTATATAAAAATATCATATATTTGAACAATTTATCTAAAAGTAACAATAAAATTATTTATAAACATATATATTTACTAGAAACATTATTTATAACAATACACTAATTACAACAATGACATATTTTTTAACAATGCATGTATAGACGTATATATCAATATGGTGCACTTCAGATTAAAATCAAGTTTTCTACATACGTAAACTAATTTGCAAAAATTCCTTCAGGGGAATTTAGGGATGTTTTCTACATATGTGAATTAATTTAGAACAATAGGAAAAAATCTGTGCAATATCTATGAAAACATATTTGAAAAATAATCCATTTTTCAAAGATTTGGATATGATAAATTGATTTTACAAGGGTGTATTTCAAAAACTAAGGGATGCACATTAAAAATTCTTTCAGATATGAATTCGGGGAAGTTTTCTACATATGTGAACTAATTTAGAACAATAGGAAAAAATCTGTCCAATATCTATGAAAACATATTTGAAAAATGATCCATTTTTCAAAGATTTGGATATGATAAATTGATTTTACAAGGGTGTATTTCAAAAACTAAGGGATGTACATTAAAAATTCTTTCAGATATAATTTTAGGGATGTTTTCTACATATGTAAACTAATTTAGAAGAATAGGAAAAAATCTGTCCAATATCTATGAAAACATATTTGAAAAATGATCCATTTTTCAAAGATTTGGATATGATAAATTGATTTTACAAGGGTGTATTTCAAAAACTAAGGGATGTACATTAAAAATTCTTTCAGATATAATTTTAGGGATGTTTTCTACATATGTAAACTAATTTAGAACAATAGGAAAAAATCTGTCCAATATCTATGAAAACATATTTGAAAAATGATCCATTTTTCAAAGATTTGGATATGATAAATTGATTTTACAAGGGTGTATTTCAAAAACTAAGGGATGTACATTAAAAATTCTTTCAGATATAATTTTAGGGATGTTTTCTACATATGTAAACTAATTTAGAACAATAGGAAAAAATCTGTCCAATATCTATGAAAACATATTTGAAAAATGATCCATTTTTCAAAGATTTGGATATGATAAATTGATTTTACAAGGGTGTATTTCAAAAACTAAGGGATGTACATTAAAAATTCTTTCAGATATAATTTTAGGGATGTTTTCTACATATGTAAACTAATTTAGAAGAATAGGAAAAAATCTGTCCAATATCTATGAAAACATATTTGAAAAATGATCCATTTTTCAAAGATTTGGATATGTTCAATTGATATTACAAGGGTGTATTTCAAAAACTAAGGGATGCACATTAAAAATTCTTTCAGATATGAATTTTGGGATGTTTTCTACATATGTAAACTAATTTAGAACCATAGGAAAAAATCTGTCCAATATCTATGAAAACATATTTGAAAAATGATCTATTTTTCAAAGATTTGGATATGTTAAATTTATTTTACAAGGGTGTATTTCAAAAACTAAGGGATGCACATTAAAATATCTTTCAGATATCAATTCAGGGATGTTTTCTACATATGTGAACTAATTTCACATATAATAATATCTATGAATATATATTTGAAGAATGATCCATTTTTCAAAGATTTGGTTATGTTACATTGATTTTACAAGGGTTTATTTCAAAAACTAAGAAATGCACAATAAAAATTCTTTCAAATTTAAAAACAAGTACTATTTTTTATAGGAAGAATGTGTGAGACTTTAAAACAAGTTATTGAAAGGAATATGAATTTTGCAGTTTTTAAAATAAATGAATTATTTAATTGAGCTTATAAAAAAGCTAAATAAAATATTACCTGGTATAAATATATTTTATTTATATGAAAGGACTAGAGGATTATATAGCACGTGTGTTCAAATAAATTATTTGTAATCGAAGAATCGAACAGAAATAAATAAAATACTTCTCTCATAGAAATACTTTATTTATTTTTGACAGTTCAATTGAATAAATTGTTGCATTATTGAAATATACGTCAGATTACTATGAATTTGTAATGAAAAACATATAAAAATAACATGAACTTAAAACTAACAATAAATATAAGAATTATGAGGTAGATAATATTTATTTTATTAAAAGTCAGAGGAGTAAAATTTACGAGTTTTTGGATAGATATGGAGATTTCCTTCGGGAACTCTTTCGATTGGGACTCTTCGGGACTTCAAGGACTGCTTCTGTAACAAGTAATAATATATGAATTAATAAATTAATACATAATTACTACAACAATTTTTTTTTAAATTGTAAAGTAGTAGACACAACAAATATATTTACCTTATGTACAAGATGAGATTTCTTACGAAATTCTTAGGAATATTTCAAATGAGCTGGAGATCATTTAGGCACTGAAAAGCGTTGTTGAAATTCTGAAACAATATATAAAAATTAGAGATCTGCGCTGCCGATTTCCGCCGCCGCCGCCGAAAAATTTTTTACGCCGCCGCCGCCACTAAAAAAATAACGGCGCGCCGCCGAATAAATTCATCGGCGCGCCACGCCATTTTATTATTTTTTTCTTTCAACACAAATTAAAACTTATCTGTAAACGAAGATGACAAAAGTCACAGTTCAGAAAAAGGGGAAAGAGTAGAAGAAATTGACAATGTTGACTATTTAGTTGAATTAACCAAAAAACATTCAGCACATTCACCTGAAGATAACGAAATTGAGTCTGAAATTAATCTACTGTTAAGTACTACTGCACAAAAAGTTGTAAATGGTGATATTTTACCATTTTGGAAAAAAAAATAGATTACAATTTCCTTGGTGTACCGCTTTGGCTAAAAAAGTGTTATGTATCCCAGCAACCAGTACACCTAGCGAAAGAGTTTTCTCAGTTGCAGGCTCAGTAGTAACTAATAAGAGGTCAAGACTGAACCCAGTACATGTAGATAAAATTATATTTATACATGACAACTATAACTTAACTTGTTCAGAAAAATAAAACAATGTATCTAAGCAAAATATATTTTTTCCTTTCTCTTAATTTTTAAAACATATATACCTTTTTAGCAATATTTTTTATCTTTACAGCAAGTTCATTTACAATTTAATTTTTATATATTTTATCGGCGTACGTCGACGCCGCCGCCGACGTTCAGTTCGGCGTGGACGCCGGCGCGCCGCCGGCCGCCGATGACTTTTCATGTAAGCGCCGCCGCCGGTAAAAATGTTATCGGCGCAGGTCTCTAATAAAAATATAAAATCATACACATTTAATTTTAACAAAAGAATTTTAAAAATCTATAATTATTTTTATAGTATTTATTATTAATTTAAAATTGTTTAAATATATGAATCAATAAAGGAAAAAAAATGAATGTTTGAATTTTTTTATGTAATGTAGTTATATAATATGTAATAATAATATATACTTGTTTAAACTTGTCGTGTTGTTAATTGTTATGTAATCATACCGTGAAACATAAAATAAATGAACGTAAAATATTGTAAAAATTCTAATAAAAGTTATATAAATAAGAACTATTTATACAGGGTGTTAAAAAAAAGGTCGCAAAGGGTACATATATTTCAACGTTCTGCATATGCAAAACAGAATTATTTTCCAAAGTTTAAAACTTTTATTTTAGAGATTTTGAACAAACATTTGGAAACCATACGATATTTACATTTATTTTAAAATGAAGAAATATTTACATTAAACGATACTAAATTTTTACTTACTGTTTCTTCAAATATACTAGAATTATTTTGCGAATTTGTAAAAAAATATTTTTGATATAAATTCAAAATTTGTGACCTTTTCTCAGATCCTCAGTACTTGTATAAATATGTGAAAATAATGTAAATAACTAACAATTGTATTAAATCTGTATGTGTTTCTATGTAACTAATATAAAACTTATATACTAAACCTTAAACCAAAATATAGGTACAGCTTATTATATGAATATATGGGGCAGGTATATAAGGTGCGTTCACAAAAATAATGTGATTCTAATTCTTAATATATAGAAATACTTATAACGAATTCAAAAGTGGGTTGAAATCTCAACAAATAAAATTTTTTAGTATGTTTTCCACATCTTCTACAAGGGTTTTCAACAATGAGCGCACCAAGAAGTCGTCTTAAAGGTTGGTGAACACGAGCACATTACACACACACGTCTTTACATTTTAAAATTCTAAACTAAAATTGTATAATGAATGATAGATCTTGTGTAACATTCATTAAACTGTAACCTACAACATTTTAATTATATGAAATATAATTGATAATTATAGTTTTTTTTTTATTTCATAACCAAATATGGGGGATTGGTGTGAAAATAAGTTCAATGGGTAGAATATTAAATTTTAATCTTTTTTTGTTTGAAAATCTTTTTTCTAGAGTGCCTACTTATCAAGATTTTAAATTTAGAATAATTATTACAATTTTTTGCCACATCGAAATAATTGTAATAGATAAAATTGGATCTGGACTTATATAAATATATAAATAAATAAAAAATATCACTTTCCGCTACCACTTTGTGGGTGTGGTATCTAACGTAGAAGGCGTTCAAAGAAGTCACCTCATGGACACTCTTCCTGGCGAGAAGAGTGTACCACAGTGCCAATTTAATGAGAGAAATAACCATAAATAATATTAATGTTTTGATTGATATGTTTATTGCAAATATCTAAATATTTACCTATCTATAAGCGATATGAAATCATAGGCATAGACTAACCCATAAATATAGATTATTAGACAAAGCTTATAGTGGTATAGTAGAAGGGTGCGTTCATATTAGGTATAAATTATCTCTAACAATGCTTTGAATTTGGGTTTTGTGAAAGGCAGGCATATTTCATGAACAGCATTCAAATGTCAAGCGAATCACTCTATTGATATTTCGCTAGAAAACAGAGTTGACACCCAAATTTTAAGGATACAACAATGAAATTTAATGTTTTTATTTTATATCTTACACAAATTAATACCCATTTTTAGGTGTTCATTTTTAGCATATTTCGATAATATACACAAAGAATTTGCCAGACATTTATCTGGTGTGGAGAGTGCACCAGAAGATATTTTTTTAATTTTAAGCAACACCTAGTTTTTAAAATAAATTCCTGAAAATTCAACATAACATACTAGATACATTAAAAAGAAAGAAATTTCTAACATTTATTTTTATAGATCTTGTACAAATTTATTGCCTTTATTAAAAATAAGTAGTTATATACAGAAAACTACCCCGAGTTCAAATCTGAAGGAATTTTTAAGCTACACCTCCCAGTTTTTGAAATACAGTCCTGTAAAGATAAAGTAAAATAAGTAAAACATTAAAAATACCATTTTTCAAACATATTTATTTAGATCTTGTACAAATTTAGTGTCCTTATTAAAAATTAGTGGACATATGTAAAAAAACTATCCCGAGTTCAAATCTGCAAGAATTTTTAAACCACACCTCCTAGTTTTTGAAGTACAACTCTGTAAAGTCAATGTAACATTCGGGAATCATTGAAAAGTAACATTTTTCAAACATATTTATCTAGATCTGATATAAATTTAGATTCCTTATTAAAAATTACTGGATATGCGCAAAAATCTACCCCGAGTTCAAGTCGGTAAGAATTTTTAAGCCACACCTCCTAGTTTTTGAAGTACATGCATATAAAGTCAATGTAACATACGTGAATCATTGAAAAAGTAACATTAATCAAATATACTTATTTATATCCTGTATAAATTTAGAATCCTTATTAATAATTAGTGGTCATATACAAAAAACTATCCCGTGTTCAAATCTGCAAGAGTTTTAAAACCACAGCTCCTAGTTTTTGAAGTACAACCCTGTAAAGTCAATGTAACATACGTGAAACATTGAAAAAGTAACATTTTTTAAACATATTTATCTAGATCTTGCGAAATTTAGATTCCTTATTACAAATTGATGGACATATGCAACAAACTATCTCGAGTTCAAATCCGTAAGAATTTTTAAGTCACATCTACTAGTTTTTAAAGTACAACCCTGTAAAGTCAATATAATGTAGGTGAAACATTAAAAAAGTGACATTTTTAAAACATATTTCTCTAGATCATGTATTAATTTAGAGTCCTTATTAAAAATTAATGCACTTCTGTAAAAAACTACCCTGAGTTTAAATCTGCAAGAATTCTTAAGCTACACCTTCAAGTTTTTTAAGTACACCCCTTTAGAGTTTACTTATTGAGAAATTTATCTTTTCCGTAGGTAAATCTCGAATATATATCAGAATTCAATTACAAGGATAACATGTATAATCTTGGAATCTGCAGGTCTCATTCCGTATAGATAAGGATAAATTTAATTTACCCAAGAGGCAAAAACATCCCTTAGCGTAAAACAAGGTAGCAATTTCAAATTTCACTTTATTGTTTGCAAGATTGCAGCAGAATCATATTAAGGGATGATTTTTGAACTAGAATTCCGTGGAGCTACCCTTGACCTGGGGTTGTGTCGAGCGGAGCCGAACATTTCCGAAGCATGCCGAATACGCGTAAGGGATGTGCTTCATTTAAATGCAGTGCATTGTAGACATAGGTACGTCTTAAGCAAGGGATGAATTTTAACCGGGGTAAATAATTATTTAACCCCTTGTAGGAACCATTATCCTGCCCAAAATAGGGGTGCTGAACTTTGTATACATAATCACTAAAAAAAAATTAACCCTCAATTTTAGGATCATTAGTTCAGGTCTTTACAATATTTATCACATAAAAGTCTGTGGTGCACTCTAAACAAATTTATAAGAATTGTAAATATATATTTAATAAAAACATTAAATTTAAATAATATCTAAATAAATATGTTTGAAAAATCATACTTTGTTCAATGTAGCAAATATGTTATGTTAAATATACTATACGGGTATATTTCAAAAACTTGTTAGTGTAGGTTAATAATTCTTTAGATTTGGATTTATCAAACATTTTTTTTAAATATATTTACTCATTTGTAATAATCAACGATTTTTTTGACCACTACATAAACGAATTTGAAAAGTGACATATTCATATCATCTAAATATATATTTTTTTTGAAACCGATATTAAAATACACGACATCATTCCGCGAAGTTAGCCAAAATAGTAGCTAAAGTACAACTTTATAAACTCTTATGTCAACATTTAACTTTACGGACTCATTTGTCAAACAGAATTAACCTCTATTTTAATAGTATTATATTTTTGCAGTTTATTTTAGCACTACCTAAAATAACAAACATATCATTCTATAATATTATTGATAAATTTATTTATTAATTACCTTTGATAATAATTTATCGGATTTCATGAAGCCTACGTCTAAGCAGGTGTAAACGTAAATGAAACATATAATAGTTATTTGTATATCAAGTGCTGAAAGTCTATCTTTGTCGAACAAAAACGAAAGTTTTCGCTCAGGCTGCAATCGTTTGTGTTCGACAAAGGACTTTTAACACGTGTTATACACACTATTTTTTCTACTCCTGCAAGATAAAAAATAAGGAAATAAAAAATTATTTTTTAAACATAATTTGACATTTATTGCAAATTTTGTATTTGTGATGCGCAAGTGATACGTATCCATGGCAGCAACAATGCAACAAACATTTATTAGTGCTGCAAAGAGTCACTTTCAGCATGAAAAACAAACCAGAAAATTGTATTTTGAAAGCAGGAGTAGAAAAAGAAATATTTAACACTTTGACAGTATGTTTGTTATCACAGCCATCCCCGTCTCTATAGCTAGCTGATTATTTACAAACACAATGCTATTTATTTATTTTTTACATTAATAATGTAACGATTTCGGAAAAAAATATAATAATAAGTTTTACTCAATTTTATTAATTAAATATTTTTGAGCCCTACATAAATTTATTTGAAGAATATTATATGAAGTTAAAAAAGATGTATTTCAAAATTTAGGGGTTGTACGATAAAAAATCTTTCAGGTTCGAACACAGGAAGATTTTATATTTTTTTGAAAAATCTACTACCATAAACAAGAATACAAAAATAGTTACAAGATTTTTGTACATGTAACTCTAACGACACAGTTGTAAACTTTTAATGAAAAATGTATTTCATGTTTTGATTTAATTATTTTTAAGCTTCCACTTTAATTAGAACGAGCTAATTGAAAATTTAATAACTGAAATTATTCTTATTTTAAGAAGCTTACTATTCGAAAGTTCTTTAATCTGAAGCAATTGTAATTGAATTCTTTTCTTCAATTATTCCTGAAATTCTGCTGAAAGTTCACTAATAAAATTTTGAGTTTCATTGGAATTTTTAGTAAATATTATTCTAAATAAATCATTGTAAATTTGATTTATTATTTATTTATACTTTGATATTTAGTTTAGAAATGGCAGTAATATATAACGGATATAATTAAATTTTATTTAATTCACAAAAGTCAATTAAATGAATTATACTAGACGCAGTTCCATTTATTAAATTTTCCAATAAACGAAAACAAATGTTTCAGTAAATTTTATGTACATTTCAGCTTTCAGTGAAATAAAATAAAAAGTACGGAATATACAGCTGAATTTTTTGCAAGATTATGTTTTAATTCTACTGAAATATTCTTTTATGAAATTTATTTCAGTGCCAACATTTAATTTCAGCACAAAAAAGTTCTCATTTACACCCATTACTGGCTGTAAGGGCACACCCACAAGTAGGTACTTAAACTGTAGCAGAAAGAGTAAAGATTGTAATGTTTTTAATTTAAATCCTGAATCAATTTAAATTATTTCTGATACATTTATTCTGATTTATTATCCTGTACAATCCTGTTAAATGTAGGATAGATTTAAAGGATTTTCCGGTTTAATGTCTTCCTTCTTTTGTTCCGGAAAATTAAATTTTCACGAATTTATTTAATTACTTTCAAATAACACCTGAAAATATTAATTTAAGTTCTGCATATTTTCTAGTGTAGAATTTGTAATTATTCTAGTAAAAAACATCTAAAATTAATTTTCTTACATTTCAGGAATTTCTTTCAGAGGTTTCAGAGAACTTTCAGTTTAAAACAATTTGAAACCCGTAAAGCTCGCTTGAAAGTTCTTAGGAAAATATTATAACCTCACTACCTTTATTAGCTGAAGTTTCCAACGGTAAAATGCAAGTAAATGCTTGTTCCACGTACAAGAATAATCTGAAATATAATATTTTTTGCCAGCAAACTTTGAGAAACTTCTTAACACAAAAGTTATTCATAACAAATTTAGAAATTCTACTCCCGGCTGTACGTTCTTTGAGACGTATTATTTTCACTCTAGAATTTTCTTTTTATTTTTGTAAGTGTTCTCTTACTTTGTATTTGTAACAGAGATACAGATACAGAGGTCTGACCCAGAAACCAAGAATATACAGTTTTAATTCATCAGAATAACAAGTATTCGGAATAGGTCGCTGAAAATTTTTTCAGCCCACTGAAAATTCTTACTATTTTGTAAAAAAACCTGCTGAATTCAAATTTGGTACTCTTATGTCACTAGCTGTAATAGATTTTAAGTTACCGTCTTCCAAAACTGAATAAATATTAAAATAAAATTTGAAATTTTTTTAATCATTCTTAACTAAGATTTGTTTCAACACAGTTAAACTTCTGAAAATATGTGCACTTATAGAAAAACACCTGCTGATTCTAAATTTAAAAAGTATAATACTGAATATTTATTTATTTTTAAGATATAGAGTTGTAAATTCAAGTCATTTTACGTAAAATACACTTCAATGATAAATTATTTCTGAAATATGATTCAGTAATTTATAAATTCTGAAAATACGTGTACCTATACTAAATGACTTGCTGATTTCAAATTTGAAAAGATTAATACTATATCTTTATTTGTTTCTAAGATACACACTTGTAAACTCAATTAACTTGTGTACCAGTTTTTCGCAAAATACCTGTTATTTGAAAAATTGAGTACATATAGAACAAAGTCTGCTAAATTTAAAATTGAGACGTTTGAGTCCCTATCATAATTATTTAGAAATTCTGAAAAGTTGTGTGCGTATAAACAAAAATCACGCTGAAACCAATTTTGGAAATTTTTAAGAACTATATAATTTGTTTTTTTAACAGTAATTTAAAGTTTTGAACATGTTCCTACAGTTATGTATCTGCTGATTCCAAAATTGAAACGCTGAACTCATTATCTTTAATAGTTTTTGAGATATAGATTTTTAAACTCAACTAATGTTTTTCGCATAATACATGTCGTTAGAAAATCAGGCCTGAAATTGTTTTCAGTAATTTTAAAATTCTGAAAACATGTGTTCCTATAGAAAAATACCCGCTGAGTCCAAATCTGAAAAGTATGAGCATCTATCTCATATAACTTCAGAGATATGAGAGGGCAAAATGAGATAAAATTTTGGTGGCAGCGTTTATGAGATATACATATATTTTTAAACTAACACAACGATTACAAAAGGTGACCTCTTGAATTTTTGTGTTTGTATACAATTATCGACGTTATAAAAATTCATATTCATGATTTGGCATTTCGTATTGATTATGAATGCTGATAAAGAGTACTGAAAGGCGTGAAAATATTTCAAATTGTTTCGCTTTGTAAAAACAAACATACATTTGCTTAATGTACGGGAAATTTCGCGCAGAATTTAAAATGAGAATAGTCTAATATACCTTGATTTTCACGCCTCTTTACTTGCATTTTAACCATTATTTTTCCATAATGTTTTGCTTGAATGTAGACTTTAATCAAATATATAGTTAAACTTTCCGGGAAATACATAGTTCATTATTTGTTTTTGAATCCCAAATAAATATTTATTCATAAATGAGATGAAATTAATTACATTCCGTAATATTTATATTTAGACTGAATCTAAATTTAATTCTATTATCCTTTCAGCTAAATGGCAGGATAAAATAAATTATCCTCCAATTAACATTAATCCCTTACATTTAAATATATACACAACGTGTTCTTAAAAAAGATGCTGCATTCTGAAGTCTGCAATTAAAAAATTGAGAGCACCGAAGTGTTACTTCAAGTTAAAGCTGCCCTACACATATTTTAAATATGAAATGAATCCTCTACAATTTAAATAATTAACAAGATTAAATTATATTCTGTAATGAAAACGCTTTCTGTGCAATAATTAATGAATTCATCTCAAATTTTAATTAATACGCTAAAAATATAATACCGTATTTTTATATTATTATTTTTACAACTTTTCAATCTTTTACATTGACTTTACAGGGGTGTATCTCTTAAACTAGGGGGTTTTCGTTAAAAATTCTAGCAGATTTTAAATCAGTGTGATTTTTTACACATATTAGAACAGTTGTTGAAAAAAAAGCAATTTTGATTTTTATATGTGTACCTATATGATACTAGATAAAAAAATGAAATATTCATATTTTTTTAAATAAAAAAATTTTAAAAATGGGGTGGGGATATTAAAACGTCAGCATAGCAGAATCACAGAATAGGTTTATACAGAAGCGACAGTAAGACAGAGAAACGAAAATTAGAGAGAGATGGGGAAAGTGAAGAAAATTTAAAGGGCTCATTGTTTCAAATCGCAAGTTTCGTCACATCTTAGAGAGAAAGATAGAGGAAGTTAACAAATTTAAAGGTCTACACAATGCTCCAAGGTCATAGACCTGAATAGGGTAACATGAAAGGTACCGACACGGAGAGTCGCTTCTGTATGTAACTATTCTGTGGTAAAAACCTAAAAGAGGACAGATAGAGTGGGAGTGAAAGGTGCAGTCTATCTGTTTTTTTCCACGATCCTACCATGCTGGCGTCATATATGCCTTGCCCAAAACATTTACACCCAGATTGAAAAAAAGATTAGCCACTAACTCGGATTAGTTATACCCCTTGTTAACATCCTGAAATGTTAAACTAACTCCAGTCCTAATTCATAAACACTTTAGTATATTACTTAGTTCTACAGAAAACTCCACTAGTTTGTGGAATTAGGAATTATAATACTTAATTTACAGTTATGTAATATAAAAACTAAGGGGTTTATATTAAAAATTCTTGCCGATTTGAATTGGGGGGAAGTTTTTAAGCTGTGTAAACTCAGTTTTAGTTTTTGGATCAATTTATTAAGAGGTCTGTATAAATATGTTTAAAAAAATATTAATTTTTCAAAATTTCGACTATATCATATGACTTTAAACAGGTATATTTGAAAAATAATGAAGGTATATATTTAAAATTCTTATAGATTTAATATTAAGGAAGTTTTTTTTTATAAACGAAAGCTAATTTTGAATAATTAGAACATTATTTAATATTGGTACAATAATGAAAACATATTTGAAAAATTATCAACATTTTCCAAATTCCAAATTTGTTAATTGATTTTACATAGAACTTGTGGAAAAATTTAGTAGTGCATATTAAAACAGTGTACACAATTTTAATAATAAAATAATATTTTTACAAAATTTGTTTGAAAAATGATACAATTTTTGTGTATTCTATTGTATATTGGTGTACTTAAAAATTTAGAGGTAAGCACTAAAAAATTTTCAGATTTGAGGGCGGTTTTATTGATTTACAACAAAGATTTTTATTTTGCAGGGCGGTACTCCACAAAAATTAAATTTTAACGGCCCATAAAATCACAACTTTACAACCCTATAAAATTTCCAATTTGGTATTAAATTATAACTTTATTTAATTTTAATTAGCTACATTGTAGCCAGGATTAGAAAAATCGAAGGATAATGTTTCGATAAGAAACCCTTCAAAACCGGAAGCCCAAAGCCCGGGTTTCAAGTTCCGGGAGTAAAATCTACCCCTAAGTCCGGTCGCTTTGTCATTAAACTATAATATATCAGCTAGGAGATCTATGGACGGCAGTAGATATAGATATGCTTTCTTAAATGTCTGGGAAATCTGTCTATGAACTACGCTGCCACCAAAGTTTCATTTTACAGGGCTGTATTTCAAAAACTAGTGGTTGTACGTTAAAAATTCTTGCAGATTTAAATTCAGTGAAGTTTTTTAGATATATATTTTACAAATTTTTAATAATGACATTTCTTACCAGGAAAATATGATGCATGTCTTAAAATTTCTTCATTTTATATACACTTTACAAGGGTGTATTTTCAAAACTAGTGGTTGCACGTTAAAAATTCTTACAGATTTGAATTAAGGATATTTTTTACATATAGACACCAATTTTTAATAATGACAAAAATATTTTTACAAGAGTTATGAAAATATGTTTAACAATGTATATATTTATTCAAATTCCTACATGTCATATACATTTTTCAGAGGTGTATTTTTAAAACTAGGAGTTGTACCTTAAAAATTCTTGCAGATTCGAATTTACGGACGTTTTCTACATATATAAAAAAATATTAATAATAAAAATTTATTATTACAAGATTTATGAAAATATGTTTATCAAAGGATATATCTCTTAAAATTTCTGAAGTTTGTATACATTTTATAGGGGAGTATTTTTAAAACGTTAAAAATTCTTTCAGATTTGAATTTAGGGACATTTTCTACATATATACACCAATTTTTAATAATTAAGAATTATTATTACAAGATTTATCTAAATATGTTTAACAAAGGATATATTTGTAAAAATTCCTGTATGTTATATACATTTTACTGGGGTGTATTTTTAAAAGTAGAGGTTGCACGATACAAATTCTTGCAGATTTGAATCCAACGATTTTTTTTACATATATCCATCAATTTTTAATAATAACAATATATTTTTACAAGATTTACATAAATAAGTTTAAAAAAGGATACATTTCTTAAAATTTTTGTATGTTATTTTCTCTACAAAGGAGTTTTTTTTTCATATAAACACCCATTTTTAAAATTGAGACAAAAAAATGTAAGATATATGTTTGTTTGAAAATATTTTGTCTATGACTAGAGCTGCCACAAAAAAATAGAAAGTTTTGTCTAAGACTCAGAAGTCTGCGTCTCGTCTAATTATAATACTGCAACTTGACGTTCAGATTAATAAATTATACAAGTTTAAATTAATATGACACATCTTATCTACGGCTGTAGATGCAATTTAATTAAGCATATACGCTTACAGAACGTGCCAACTGTATATATGCACCTAGATTTGATTACCCTACGTAGCTGCTTTCATTAGTCGAGTACAGAACTGTATAAGACATTACAATGCAAGTAAAAATCTACTAATATACACGAGTCTTAGCAAAAGACTCATTGACAAGACAAAACGAAAGATGTAATTTTCAGAAAAAGAAAACATGTTTTGAGAAAATCATATCTGAAATTTGTTTCAGCAATTTCAGTGTTTTGAAAACTCGTGTACCTATAAAAAAAGATCTGCTGAATCCAAATTTGGAATGTTTGACTTTATATCTCTATTATATTTTTTGATATAGATTTGTAAACTCAATAACCTTTAAATTAAAAAAAAAATGTCTTGAAAAAATTATGTCTGATGTATGTTTCAGCAATGACAGGATTCTGAAAAATTGGATACTTATAAAAATAGACTTGCTGCATATATATTTAATATGGATAAGTCGCTGTCATTATTATTTTTTGAAATGCAATATTTTTTAAGATAAAAGTTTTACTATTTTCTAGAGTTGCATAAAAATCTAATATTTAAAAAAAATTAAACATCTCATTTTATGTATTTCAATCGATTTTTTTATTTAAATCACATTTTTTTAATTTTTTAAAAAGGTAAGTATAATATAACTTCCAAAACGTTATTCACAAAATAGCATTTATTATGAAAAAAAAACACATTGTAAAGAGTAAGTAAAAATTTTAAAAAATAATAAAAAACTACAGTAAAATCTGTTTATAACGATACCGCTTAAGCGACAAACTGTTTATAACGTCGAAATTGTAATCATTTATTTGAAAGCTCACATACGCTAACGTTAGTTTACTTATATCGGTTGTAGCGAATTTCGGCTATAGCGATCAAATTTTTGGGATTCATTCCATTTCGTTATAACCGGATTTTACTGTAATATATTTCAAAGTAAGTTTAACAAAAATCACACACTAGTATAAAAAAATATACGTTAGAAATTCAAAATAATATATCAGTAAAGTCGTTTTACGATCGAAGTTAAACAGATTTAGTAGTTCTTGAAAGTATTGGCACATGGTAACATTACACACGCTTTTTCCCAATTTTCCTAAATCTGGAATGTTTAATAAATTACAGAATAAGTGATTTAAATCAATGATTTTTCTAACTTTCATAAAAAACATATACTGAAAAAACATTGTGTTAAACTTGTGCCTACAATTTCAGGATCCTGAAAACATACATACTTATAGAAAAAGGCTTGGTGAATCCAATTTCGATAATTAGAAATCATTATCTTTATTATTATTTGAGATATAGATGAGTAAACTCAGTAAACATTAAAATGAAAGTTACATGTCTTGAGACAATATATATGTGAAATAATTTGAAGTCTACAATTTCAGAATTCTGAAAACATACATACTTGTAGAAAAAGACTTGGTGAATCCAAATTTAATAATCAGAAGTCATTATCTTTATTATTATTTGAGATACAGATGAGTAAACTAAGTAAACATTGAAATGAAAGTTATATGTCTTGAGACAATATATATGTGAAATAATAAGAAGTCTACAATTTCAGGATTCTGAAAACATACATACTTGTAGAAAAAGATTTGGTGAATCCAATTTTAATAATTAGATTTCATT
This sequence comes from Stenolophus ochropezus, assembly GCA_035578165.1. NCBI lineage: Eukaryota > Metazoa > Arthropoda > Insecta > Coleoptera > Carabidae > Stenolophus > Stenolophus ochropezus. The sequence continues at coordinate 893,352 of JAQOWZ010000043.1, forward strand.
ATCTTTATTATTATTTGAGATACAGATAGTAAACTCAGTAAACATTAAACATTAAAATGAAAGTTATATGTCTTGAGACAATATATATGTGAAATAATTTGAAAAGTTTAGGATGTTGTAACAAAGGGAACAACCCTATAAGTCAGTTGTGTCATAGTTAAAGCGTAGTTACACACATAACTGCTCTATTTTGATGGCAGTATTAATCACAAACAAATAAACAATGTCGTATCCCGTAGTTAATTTTGATGTAGATAAATGTCATAGGTATACAAGGTAACTTGATGCTGCAATCACCTTAATTGGACTGCGAGTTACAAATGTGAAAATCTCTGATGGAGAATAATGATAATCTAGTTTATTACTTTACAAAACATACATCTCATCAACACTCAAATATCAACTTATTTCTGCTTCCTCAATTTTAATTTGTCACTCAAAATATGAGGTGTGTAATGTATTCAAATTTAAATTCAAAAATAGATATTCAATTTAAAGCCTTGTAAATCTAAATCTAAATATATCTGATGTGGACACCACATGACTTCCTTGTTAGTTAAATTATACTAATTTTTTGATGCACTGCATTTAAACTTATTTTACTTGAAAATGAGATCATTCTACGGCTAATCATTCTTCTTCCATTTGAAATTGATCATCTTTTATAAAATAATATAAAAATGTTTATCACTATTCCTTATTGCATTACACGAAATTTTTTATCGCTCAAAATCTTGCAAAGACAGAGATATTGGCCCGTATTACGAGCTCACTTTTATAATAAAATCGCGATTTTAACGCTCACTTTTACATCAAAATATTTTGTAAAAATGATCGATAAAATCGCGATTTTATTATAAAAGCGAATTAGCTCACTTTTATAATAATATCGTGATTTTAACTTAACAAGAAATCATATATTCCTGCCAAAAGTAAACTGCCCTTTTGAAAAGGCCGATTGGAACAAAAAATGAAGGTGCATAACTAGATGACAAAATTTCAAAATTCTACGGCTAATCGTTTTTGAGTTATGCGAGGTATGTAGATACAAACGTCACATCAAAACTAGTCAAAATAGATTTAGGGATCATCAAAATGGGTATTTCCTAAAACCGAACATACCCGCGTTTTTCAAATTTATTTTTCAGAAGTTTTAAATTGTTAAAACAAATTTCAAGCGTGGTTATATTCAGATGTAAATACTGTATCTTTCATTTTAATGTTTGTTGAATTTACAAGTCTGAATGTTAAAAATTGACAGAAATGGAAACACAAATTTTTTATAAAAAACATAAAACATTCGTCTTAAAAATTAATAAATTTAATAATATTAATTAATAATTAATAAGTCAAATTTGGATTAATCTGATTTTTTTGTAAAAACACACTTCAATTCAGAAATATTGAATTATTGAAACAATTTTGAGCGAGTGAATAACAAGGTGTACTGTCACCAACAGCCTTATTTACAATTAAGAACAATAGTTAACAATAGAACACATACATTATTGACACATTCAAGTGTTTCGCATCAGCAATTGTAATTAGGATTATTGATTGTACACATCTACGTGTATGAATATGTACAGCTGGAGAATTTAAGAATGAAAGTCAATGCATCTCTGTTTTGGAACAAATAAAACTGAATGTTAGAAGTTGGTGAATGCGTAGATTAATAATAAGTCAAACTAAAACAAAGCCAACTTCACAATGTTTCAGAACTTTACAATGATCATTGCTAAATAAACTTTACTTATTGTCTTTCCTCTGATAACCATAGTTACATTCGAGCAAAGTACGTAAATTCACCAACTCCTGTCAGGAAAAACCACTTGCTGAAAATTGTTTCAGCCATGCAAATTTGCCCTCATACAGAAAGATCTGCTCAATCCAAATTTCAAAACAAAAAGCCGCTATCTCTATTTCTTTTCGAGATATTAATTTGTAAACTAAATATAGTTTAAAATGAAAGTTACATAAATTACTGAAAGAACATGTCTACAGAATATTTTATCTGAAACTTGATTCATTAGTTTTAGAATTCTGAAAACTTGTATATCTATAGAAAAAGAACTACTGAATCCAAATTTAAAATTACTAAGCCGCTGTCTCTTTCATTTTCTAAGATACAGATTTATAATTTCATGTTTACATTATTACATCTGAAAATACTTTCAGCACTTTAAAAATTGCTGAAAACATGTTTACTCATAGAAAAATACCTGCTGAATTCAAATTTGAAAAGAAACAGCCGCAATCTCTATTAGTTTTTGAATTATAAACTTGTAAACCCAATATACTTTAAAATTAAAGTTCTCTAATGTGCTGATAAAACATGTTTTTAAAAAATTATCTCTGAAATTTGTTTTAACAATTTCAGATTTTTGCAAACTTGTACGCCTATAGGAAAAGACCTGCTGAATCCAAATTTAAAAGGAAAACACAGCTATCTCTATTATTTTTTGAGTTATGAACTTGTAAACACAATATAGTTTTAAGTTAAAGTTTCCTGGTTTATTTATAAAACATGTCTTTAAATTTTTTTTTCTGAAATTTGTTTCAGCAATTTCAGAATTCTGGAAACATTACACACCTATAGAAAAAGATCTGCTGACTCCAAATTTAAAATTATTAAGCTGTTATCTCTTTCAGTTTTTAAGATACGGAATTATAAATTTCATGTTTTCAGTATTACAACTGAAATTTATTTCAGTAATTTAAAATTACTGAAAACATGTTTACTGATAAAAAAAGATCTGCTAAATTCAAATTTGTAAAGATTAAGACTCTATCTTTATTAGTTTTTTAGTTACGAATTTGTAAAATGAACATGTTTCAAAATAAAATTTTATTAGAACTATTTTTAAAAAAACGAAAATATTTTTTATTTTTTAGTAACTAAAAGTTGCTGAAAACATGCATGTGTATAAAAAAAGACCAGCTGAATCCAAATTTGGTACTTTCAAATCTCTATCCCTACCCAGACCCAAGTTATGGGTGTGTGAACTACCCTGATATTTTCCTACAAACCCCCAACTTTGCATGAGCAACTTATTAAAAGAATGTGCAATACTATTAGCGTCCCTCCGTTCCCGGATTTTTCCGGGCATATATTTTCACCCCTCATTGCGTTGCCAGCAGCAGACGAGAAGCTCGGAAGCTCTGAGCTTTAAAAGCACATTGTTCAATGCTGTAGGTCTGAATGCGTGATTCCAAGATATGTGATCGAACCCATCCAGTCATACGTGAAATTTCAGTCTTGTGGTTTTCAGGATAAAAGGTACACATCCTTCAGGAAGTTTCAGGCAGATATTTACACCCACTCTCACCCAAAATAGAAAGTGGACATTTTATTTTGCAATATTTTTTTAATACTTTTTAAATTCTTCAAAATTTTAGTTATAAAAAAATAAACTGTGAAATAAAAAATGAAATTTGGAGAATTTAAATTATGTATTTACAACAATTTCTGGGTATGAGATGAATTATTAAAAAATAAGCATTTAAATTTATTTTCAGACCAAAAATAATTTAATTTCATAAAATAGGAAACTTTGTTTTAGGTCATTCATTTTGAAACATAATTATTTTAATCTTATTTAAATAAAAAATTACTGTATGGCACATAGATTAAGAACTCAGTTAAATGGATAGTACTATATAATTTTAGACTATCTACCTATAGTACTTCTAATACTCTTTGACCTGAAAAATAGAAATAATATTGCCATCTAAACAAGACAAGACAAGACTGCAAAATCTTGTCTTGCCTAGAAATTTCAAGACAAGACTTGACTAAATCTAAGTCTAGACTAAAAAGTTGTCTAGATATCAAGACTCTAGATTGTTTCAAGATTACATAACCTGCGCATACCCTTTAGAAAAAGACAGGTAATTCTTTGGCAGCGTTCTTTTTCTATTTTACAATCACTGTACAAGCTTTGTATGATATATTTATATTTCGAAAATTTCAAAATTTTATTTAATTTAGTCTTGAAAATTGTCTAGAATTTTCACGTCTTGATCTTGAAATTTACAAACAAGACTTTTGTTAGTATTGTCTTTAAAGTCTAGACAAAACAAGATAAGAGTCTAGAAAGCCTAGATTTAAACGGCAACACTAGTAGTAGATAATTTTAGACTATCTACCTTTAGTACTTCTAATATTTTAGCCTGAAAAATAGACATATATCTGCACAAAAATATAATATTATGTACCCTTTCAAATATGTTATATTTGCACACCCAGTTGTGGGTAAAATACAACAAAAATATCTGCATGTTTTACCAAACAATTATCAAATCTAGGGGTGAATTTTCGTGTCAAATTTACATAAAACAAGGGTTGGTCAACCCTTAAAATTTATGACTGTAATATGCGTTAATATCCAGATACCATGTTTTTATTTTTCAAATAACCGTTTAAAATTATTGTTAGGGTTGAATTTAATTTAAGAGTTGACGATAACAATAATAATAACAAATTTTAATCATAATAAAAATACATGTTTCAATCCACAATTTCAAAACTTTGTACCCCTTTGTAGGGTGTAGCAATCCCACTAAAAGACGTTTAATAATTTATGTTTTCACTTCAAATTTTAGTAATTTCTTAACGCCTATCCCAAAGGCTTTCATAAGAACAAATGAATAATAGACACCAGTTAGGCCTAAAACAAATGACGAGCATCAAGCCACCCTTGCCAAATGGCCACTGAATATACCATATCGTGAAAGCACAGGGCCGTATAAGATAAATTTCTCAGGGGGCGAAAAAAGGATTTTCACCTTAGATAAATTTTATTGGGGTAGGAATTTATTTAAGGAATGGATGAATTAATCAAGGATTGTCCACAGAGTGGGATTAAATGAATTGTACACAAAATTTTTTGTAGTAAGTCTCACTGATTCTTGGAACCTGAAATAAAAATAAAAATTATTATTTTGCTCTGAATTCATTTATTGGATGGATTTAGCTAAATTTCTGTACACTTATGTAAAAATGTCTGGGGAATTCAAAAAACACCTCAAAAATAACCCCCAACCCCTAGTTTTTGACATACGCACTCCTAAACTACATAATGGCTGACAATCTATTTTTGTCTCTCTTCATGTAAGAAACTCCCATTTATGGGTGTGTACTTCAATATTTATAAAAATTCGGGTATATATAAAAGAAAGTATGATAAATCGAATGCTGTAAAGCTCAAGTTCCTATCTTTTACCGTTTTTGAGATACAAATTCTTAAAGTGAGATGAGAGCTTGTGACACGATTTACAAAATTATAAAATTGTAAGTATCTCTGGAACGGTAAAATATATCGCACTTCTGTTTGAAAATGTGTAATCTACGTCTCAAAATCTATAAAATACAATATTAAAATTTTATTTTTTGAAAATTTTTTTTTCGGCCTATTTTCAACCCCCAAAAAAAACCCCCCCTCAATATCTTCAAATTGGGGGTAGATACGGCTTCAATGACTGCACCATCGAATTCCTCGCGCCGAATTACATATAAGTACTAATTTTCACAGCAAAATTCCAACGGATACAAATTTTATTAAAGAAATTTAAAATCGCAAAAAATCTAAGGTATAGTATTAGGATTTTTTTCATATTTTGGCAATTTTTGAATATTATTAACAATTCCTTTGTAAAATCTGAACTCGTTCAGATAAAAATTTAAAATTTGGGACACTTATATAAAATTTTCCGTAGAATCGATTGCCGCCATCGCCGAATTCATGCCTATACCCATTTTTGGGTTAGGGTCCATTTTTTGTTCAAAGAACTCCCAACTTTGGAAGCCAATATCTCGAGAACGAAAAAAGATAATGAAATTTGGTTGGAAATTTTAGAATCAGCACATCCAAATCTATCTAGTGGTATGTCAAACCCATTTTTGGGTGTGGACCCTTTTTTGGGTTTAGAGTAATTTTTTTTCCTAAAAATCATAAAAATGGGTCATTGTGAGTTTCTAGTGAAAATTTGAACCTTCTACGGGTAAAATTGCGTGAGTTATTTAAAATATTGTAATTTATTGCATTTGAAATATACGATTGGAAAAAGGAAAATTTTAATCTTACATATTACAGTGTAATTCTTGTATATGTAATTCAAATATCTTGATAAATAGTACCTATACTAAAAAATGTACGCTGATTTCAAATTTTCATACAGATTTATGCTATCTAATCTAGTTTTGAAAATATGCCCCTATAAAGTTAATTTAAATTTTTGAAAATGTCTGAAATGATCTATTAACAATTTTCATCAATTTTCAAAAATACGTACTTTATGGATTTGGCTAAAAATTTATAAATATATGTAAAAATGTCTGGAGAATCCAAAAATTACCACTGGAACATTTTCCAACCCTTAGTTTTTTCCCTACACATCCCTAAAGGCGGTACAAGATTTGACATAAATTTTTAAGTAAACCCGCTATGTTTTTGTAGTGAAAAATTGATGTAAAGTAAATAGAGATTGAAAAATCACATGTTTTCTTATTTTTCACTAGTTTAAAAGCTCAAAGCTCTATTTGAGCCGCTATCAATCATTACCCGTATTTAAGCTGATTGAAAAGCTCGCGTCCTAAGCACACGGTCTTTGGGGCTTAATGTTTACGAGCAAATTATACAAACTGTTGCCGCCAAGCTCGGCTAAAGCTCAACCAAGTTCTTCAGGGTCGTACTATCGACAGAGAGCATGTATGAATCACGAAACAGGACAGGATTAAAAAAAATTCTACCAGAAAAATTCAAAATATTTCAATATTTAAAAAACATTGTTATCATTCCAAATAAAATTATTTACTTGTGATGTACTCGCCACAATAGCTACAAGTGTCTAAATCTTAACTAACAACGTTAAAAACAATAAATATTCAATAAAAACATTATACAAATTTCCAAAAATATTAGTATATACAGATATTTATGAATTAATTTATAATTGTTCATAATAATTAATTTTATCGTGAACAATTGTATATAGTTCTCTTTTTTTGTATAAAACATTATAAAAATATAACTGGCAACACAAAGAAGGAAGAAGAATGCTAGCAGCACTGTATTTATCACAGTGTCATATCATATAGCAAGATAGCTTATATCGATGCGCGCGCAATCAAGAAGCGTAATTCGGCACTGCAAAACAATCAGTTCCTTTGCTAAATCAGTATTATAGCAGCGTGCTTATAATATTTGTTGTGTTTATTTCGTATCCATATTTTTACATTACAATTAAAGCCATAAAATAATTCTTAGTTTATTTTTTAAAACATTATTAGAATTATTGACAATAAATATGACCTCAGAAAGACAACCTCAAGAAATTACAAAACAAAATAAATAATATATGTACTTTCATGTTTATTTTTTTAATTTTAAGACAATTTTGATATTTTATCGAAACACGTATTTACAGTACTTTTGAATATTTCGTAAGTTGCAGCACCCCCATAATTTAAAGCCACGAGCCGCCACTGTTCCCAATATATCAGTCTTCTTTTACGATTCTACCAGGCTGTCGCTACAATATCCTTTCCCCAAATTTTTAATATTTATTTTCTGGTAAACTACGAATACTGAACTGATTAAAAATAATACAGGTATTTTATTATATATTAATAAATAAAATGTAGGTAATAGTATACCTATTTTATCAAAAAATAACATATATGAAAAACTTTTTTACTGAATTCAAAAAAAGATGCAAATATGTAAAACAATATTTGAGTTTTATGTATACATCTTCTACATATATTCTAAGAGAAATATGTAGTGAAATATAAATTGTCTGAATCCACCCCTGTCGTAGTCGGTATCTTACTTTTTTCTGGCTATAACTTAACCGGAAATAGCTGTAGGTTTCCGTTTCTCGCCCCGGAAATACGTTCGACAATAGTCTGAATTTTATTAAACACCAAATTTAAAGGATTTTGGGATAAAAGAAGATATATGCGCTTTTAAATAATGTAGAGGGTAATATATAAGGGATGAAATAGTAATTTCCGAAATGGGTATGCTTGAAATAATACTTAGACATTTTTTGAGATTTGTCAATAACATCTTTTTTTATTTTTCTTTTTATGTCTTTCAATTTTGTTTCCCCTTTATACAATGATGATACTTAAAAATTTATGTCCCAAAAGACCTGTATGATATACTCACATTCCGAGAGAGTAACCCTAAGCGAATAAATAATCATTGTTGATACTGGAACAGAAATTCAATAATTCACTTATAGATGATAACTCAGTTATATATGTTGTAGGTGTTGAATATTCATAGGCGTGCATCTAATTTTTAATAATTTATAATAAAACACGAAGCCTACGGCACTGGTGAAGTCATTATTCAAAACACACTTGACATGTTGTCAGAATTAATTCAAAATTAAATTATCATAATGTAGAGTAATTTAATTAAAGGCACTGTAATCTGCAGTGGAGTGTGTACTATTTAAATTTAATCCTGCTCTGCGTATGGAAATAAAATATGAATTTACTAAATCAACAAATCCTAACAAAAACATTTTCTCTGCAATTCTTCCTAATCCCTCTCTGTCGTTATGCCCCGGCACGGTGTATTTTATCCAATGTTTGATATTTCAGCCCTCCTAAAGCCGGCCCATCTAAATAAACACGATTTTCTACAGCAAACATATTAAAGACTTCGTTTATGGAGAAATTCAAATGTTGGTAGAATTTTTATTCTAACAAATATAAAATACGACTTTTCAAAGTGCATATGAATAAATAAATTATGCTGAATTCTTACATATTTACACATTTTTCAGCATGAAAAAAAGATTTTTCATAACTCTTTAGATTTACATATCCAAAATCTACATTGGCGTACTGAAATTTCTGAAGGCTCAATTTTTCTTGCTTCATATTTCCTGAACCACTCATTAGAAAATTTATTTCTTGGCATGATCTTTTAGAGAATTTAATGTAGTTTTTAAATATTTATAACTGAAATCTATATCTTTAACTGTGTCGGAGTGGTAAACAAAAATATAACAAATTAACTTAATACAAAAATTTAAATATGTCGTATAAAATATAGACTTATATATTAAAGCTTATAATTCACAAACCACTCATCGGCAATAATATTTTCATACATGGTCTTATAGGAAATTTCATGTAGATTTCAATTCTGAAAAGCTTATTTTTGTATCTTTAACCGTGTAGGAGTGGTAAGTCAAAATATAAAAAATGAGATTTTTTAAAATATTACACATATTATGGTTATTACTACTTTGCAACCACTCTACAAAAAAAATATTTTAAAACATGATATTAAAGAAAATTTAATGTAGATTTCAAATTTGTATAGCTCATTACTCTATCTTTAACCGTGTAGGAATGACATAAAAATGTAAAAAGTGAGTTAAACATTACATTTTGAAATATTGCTGAGATAATATATAAACTTCAATGTCTAATATTTCTGAACCAGTCCACAGAAAAATACTTGCAAAACATGATTTTAAAGAAAATTTAATGTAGATTTAAAATTTATAACTTACACAATTGTATTTTAAACTATGTAGAAGTGATATACAAAAATATAAAAAATGAGCAAAGCAACATTTTTTTTAAATTATCTTCTAAACTCACTACGTATTAAAATTGAGCCAACCCACGAAAAAATTCTTGTAAGACATGGTGTTAAACAGAATTTAATGTAGATTTAAAATTTGTAATGTACACAACTGTATTTTTAAACATGCAGTAGTCAGATACAAAAATATAAAAACGAGCAAAACAACATTTTTTAAGAATTACTTCTACGTTTAGTATGTAGTAAACATTGAACCAATCCACTAAAAAAAATCTTGTAAAACATTAATTTAAAGAAAATTTAATGCAGATTTAAAATTTCTAACATTCACAGCTGTGTCATTAACAATATAGGAGTTATATGGAAAAGTTTAAAAAATGAACAAAGTGAAAAATTTTAAAATTTTACATGCGTGTCCCCAAGGAAATATTTTAGTGGTACGGCACTGTAAAGGACATCTATAGGATGTAGCTGCAAGGCATGACGTCACACGTAGAACAGACGGAATGTTATACATATTTGAATAGAAGATTACGTACGGAAAGCCCAATGCTTACGGGTAGTTTTTGAGCATTTTGATATTCAAAATAATAACATATTTTTAGTAAATAACTGTAATAAGAACATATAAGTTTATATTCTAATACTTCAAACTTCACATATAAATTGTGAATTTATAATACTTCAAAATCGAATCTCGAATTGTAGTGCTGTTTCCACAGCAGTAACCACTGTTCTGGTAAGTGCTATTAAGTTTAAAATATGAGAAAAATAATGATTTAGAAAATCATTCCACAAAATAAAAGTCTCAGAATATCACACGTGTGACTCATAAGATATTAAACAGTACATCAGTGAAAGATAAGTAGAAAGATATCTTTCATTCTAAAGTGCTTCATCTTTTCTTCTATCTGATAAGAAACTGTGTCAGTGGTCTCGCCGGAAATAGACGCAAAAGGACACACTCGCCCACCCAGAAATAGGTAGAGGTTACCTCAAAAAATATGTTGAAATATGAAATTTAAGTAAGTTTTAGCAAAGTTTAAACTAAAATATTCATACATAAATGCATAATTTTTAATTTATATTAATACCTATAACTCTTAAACAATTCATAAGAAAAATATTTCTATGAAGGATTAGATACAAAACTTAATGTACTTATCATATTTGCATAGTTTGTTGCTACATTATTAACCATATAGGAGTGACATGAAAAAAATAATAAATGAGCTTAATACAAAAATTAATAAATAATATAACTTATTGTAACGTTTATTTATTTGGATGATGTGTAAAAATAATTGAATAAACAAATATAAACACTAAATTAGGAGTAATAATTATTAATAAAGACTTAAATACTAAGAATATTTGTTTAAACATCTAATACTACGCACTATTTATTTACAATATTTATGTTCACCAATATTAATATCAAACTCTCCTCGCGGTCTTTTCTGCTTGGGTTTATATATACTCGAGCAACTAAACTCTCGAATATTCTAGCAGCTTCGATGCGTCTACAAGGCTTGTAATTCGTAAACCGTTCATTAGAAATAATATTTCTTTACATGCTTTCATAGAAAATTTAATCTAGACTCTAAATTTTTGCATATAGCTTTACCTTTAACCGTGTAAGAGTGGTCTGGAAATTTATAAAATACGAAATTATTTTTAAAACATATTTTTAGCGAATATTACTTTTGCACCACTCCACAAAAAATCTTCTATGACGACGTCTGATAGAGAGTTTAATAAAGATTTTAAATTTACATCGCTCATTGTTGTATCTTTAACTGTGTGAGAGTGGTTTACAAAAAATAAATATGAGTCAAAATAAATCTTTTTCAGTTACGCATATATTTTCACCGTGTACATTTGTATGTCAGAGTAATCCCAAACTACTATTACTAGTAATAAAATCTTTGCCAATATTACAATTATGGGTGCAAGCAGCATCGCCAAAAATTTTCAATTCCGTTTGGAACGATTTTTAACGTTTGAAGTATTTGAAGATCAAACATCAGTGCAAAACACCAATAAATTTTCATTTCAATGCAGTTTTTGCTGCGAAATGTACAATTAAAGCATTGAGTACACATAGAATTCGTAATTATTGTTTATAATTAATTTTTTCATTAATTTTTAGTGAGAGTTATTAACCGCAGCTTTGCTTTTGTCATTTGTGACCTATTATTGAAAATCATTACGCATTGTATTCCAAAAGTACTCATCATTAATAATCATTTTGGAAAGGATTGCATAGAGAATTTAATGAGTTTTATAAATTTTCAATCCTTACATCTTTAACTAGAATGGCATGTAGAAATGTAAAAATTAAGCTAATTACAAAAATTAATAAAAAATTTTGAAATTGTTTTAAAAAAATATACTTAATTTGTTTCTTAGTATCAAACGTGTTTGGGTACTCAAAACTGGTGCGTAGAGTACACCAAAAACCTGAATCGAGCTTTTGTTACTTGAAACGCATCTAAAGAATACTGGTAGAAGTTTTGTTGCAGTAATAATTTATTAATAAAAGGAAATTAAAATACAATTTCTAATTACCGTACATTCTGAACTCCAACAAACTAGTGGTATTTCAATTAAGTAGATTGAGCTCAAAGAATGAAAGTTTTATTTTAGAATTTAGAATGTAATCCAGATATAATCCAATTTGAAGTAAATATTGTATTACTGAATTACTAACTAAGTATTTATTACTGTACTCAGAAGTTCAGAATTCATTATATAGTGTGGATGTAAAAATAAATTATACAAGTAAAAGAAAAACGTAACAATTTGCTCGTACAGTATTATCATTTTTTGCAAAGATACATTGCTAAGTATAAAAAATTATTGCTATGTTAAAATTAGATACGCTAAGTAGGTAACAAAATTGAATCTTGATAAATAATTCTATAACTATTTTTTAAATATTTGTCATAGTAATTAATTCGCTTTCTATGTGACTTTATATGTTGCCAAGTCAATAATAATTTATCTTAGAATTTTTTTTAATATATTCATTAGATATAATAAATAATAGATTCATATGTGGAAAGCTTAGTAAAATAATAGACGCCAAGTGTATATAATAGTTGCACAGTAAAATAATAGACGCTAAGTTTATAATAATAGATGCACAGTTGAATAAATAAATGCTAAGTAGAAATAAATAATAGTAATTTATATTGTGAAGCTTGTTAATTTGACGAAATAAATGTTTTTGTTTTTACGAGTGATTATTGTAGGTTAGGTTAAGTTAGGTTAGATTTGGTTAGGTTTGGTTTGATTAAGTTAGGTTTGGTTTGATTAAGTTAGGTTTGGTTAGATTAAGTTATGATATGTTAAGTTTGTTTAGGTTAGGTACCTAAATCATGCTTTATTTTATTATAGAAATAGCTATTGCTATTTTTACTATAGGAATAAAATATTTGTCAAGCAATTTTCATTATTATACAGCGTGAATTTTTTCTACTAGGCAAAAAGTATTAAAATAGTTAAAATATTATATTATTATACGTTGCTTATTTTGAATACACACTAGTAAAATCTACTTAGCAAATTAATATTATACATAGCAATTTAATCTATTTACTTTGAAAAACACTATAAAATAATTACAAGCTAAATAAAAACAAATAATGAAAATGCAAAAATTTAGAAATAATAGCAATAGTAAATTAAAATTAGTTTGAAAGCACTCTTTTTAATTTTAATAATAGAAGTAATAACTATAATTTATCTAATTTATACTATAGATAACTTTGCTACTGTAGAAAACAAAAATACATCAGACTAAATTGAATAAAGAGAAAACAGATACAGTTTTATCAATAATGTTCACGACACGACTGTCTGTAGAAATTGACTTTTCTTGTACGAGACACACTAGTCCATATATAAAGTAGTTTAGATACAATCTCCCCAGAAAAATATCACAGGCACTGATACTGCTGTGGATAGTACACCATAAACCTTTTCAGATAATTACTTAATTAACTTAAATAAACATTACGGTTTTTTCATTTTTTTAATATATTCTACTGTTGAACCATTCCACTGAAAAAATTAAATCTACACAAGATTTGGTAGAGAATTTAATGTAGTTTTAAAATTTTTAACCCTCAAAATTGTATCTTTAACATTGTACGTGTGGTATGCAAAAATGTAAAAAATGAGCTAATTACAAAAATGGATAATATGCTAGAAGTTATATTAATATTGCAAAACTTGTACTTCGGGAACCACTCATCCTTAAAAATATATCTTTACATGAACTAGTAGAGAATTTAATGTAGTTTTTAATTTTTTAATGCACAACTTTGTATCTTTAACCCTTTAGAAGTGGTGTACAAAAATATAAGAAATGAGCTTAAACAAATTTTTAGGCATATTCATTTTGAAATCACTCATCGGAAAAAATATTAAGACACAATTAATAGCAAATTTAATGTATATTTTAAAATTTTCAAGACTAATTTTCTCTAATTTTAACCGTGTAGGTCTGTTAGATGAAATTGTAAAATATGAGCCTGCTAAAAAAATTTCAATTGTAATTTTTTATAAATAATGTATTTATAATTTGGAACAACTCATAAAAAATATTTTTTATGTATTCTTATAGAAAATTTTATGTAGATTCTAAATTTTCTACGATTATTGTAATATCATTAACCGTGTAGGAGTGGTATACGAAAATGAAATAATGAACAAAAATAAAATTTTTAAAACTTACACTTTTTTCAAGGTATATAATTTTTACATCACTTATCGTTTAAAATTCTTGTTACATATATATATATATTAATAGCAATTTTCATGTAGATTTCAAATTTTGATCGCTAGTTACCATATCTTTTACCATGTAGGAACGACAAGCAAAAACACAAAACATGAGCAAGAACAACAATGGCATATTTGTATTTATGTACGATAATATTTATAATTAGCGCATCCAATTTACAATTAACAAAATCAATTAATTGAAAATAGGTTTTCCGTTGTAATTTACTAATTGTGTTTTTGGTACAATTAATTAATAATTTAACTAGTGAAAATTTAAATGTTACAAATGATGATAATTGGAACAATCGATTGAGTTTATGATTGATGATTCCGTGATTTGAATTATGTATCATCAATTATAATGTGATGGATGATCATTATGGACTGTGACTTTAAGGTCTTGGGTTCGATTAGCCTAAATTTTAAAGTATACCAAAAAAAAATGTAAAAAAGAAAATAAAAATTCATTGTTTTTGTTATATACTTAAGCAAAGCATGTAAAATTGATTGGTAAATTTCAAAAGTTTATTTTTGAGTTATAATTATTATATACAGAATGTTCATTTTAAATGGGCCACCATTGCTATCTCGAGAACTATAAGAGCTACAAGGTCGGTCAAATTAGTAAACAATTTTTATTTTACAAGACTATTAAAATGAGCTAAACATTTTTTTAAACCAGTGGTTCTCAAGATATAAGCTCAAACTTTGTTATTTTAAATGGAACAATCAATATATTTTCACATATTTGAAATCAACATAAAATTACAAATTCAATTATGAGTTTTAATTAATTTTTAGTTAAATAATAAAAGCACTACGTTGCCAATAATTTTGTATACTTTTAGCAGTTATAAGGGTAGAAATTTTATTAAAATTTTTATTAATAAAAATTTGTAAAATATTTACAATAAATATAAATTTTAAAGTTTAACATTGTAAAGTTTATTATAAAAAATATTATTTAAAAAATTAAATTATTATAAAATTATGAAAATATGTTTGTTTATAAAAGAAAGCATATAGAATCGATTAATAAAGTCAAAATTAAAAAATCTCCATTTGTTTTTGAGATATGATTTTTTTAAAATAGGGGTTGTTTTTATGAGGGTTGAATATTAAGTTTTATTATACTTTTTATTGTTATTGGTACAAATTATGTAAAATATCGAAGTAAATATAATATTTAAGAGTTTTAAAGTATGTTTACCTCCCACACATACGTAACTCGGGAGGTATATAGCTTGTAAATGTAAACATCTGCATGCGTACGCCACCTTTCGGCATCCTTTGAAACCATTTTTGACAGGTTGTAAAACCATAAAACCAGATCAATACAAAATGGCAGACTCGCATGAAAACAACATCATAGAAGGCTTTCTCTGTCCAATATGCAAGGCAGATCTCAAAAGTTTTAACCGTCTCAAAACTCATTTTCAAGAAAATCATCCAGAGGATCAAGACGTTTTAAAATCACTTAAGGGTAGGTAAACACCCCCTAAATATCAACCACTAATTGTTTTCTTTTAGATTTGTTTGGAAAAGCAACTAAAAAAATTTTAAAGTTAGACGAAGATGACTTTAAACCAAATTTAGATTATTACGAAGTAGATGAATACCAAGAAATCGGTTACACGAGAACACACACTAAATATTTCAAAGCAGTTCGTTGTAACCGACTAGAACACTTCGCAACTGAAACCAACAAACTAATCATTAGATTAGATCAACTTCTAAGAGTTGATTCTAACTCAGACAGAAGACAAAGAGAACAACAAGTTGTAGAATGGCTAGATGGAACAACAGTTAAACTGTGTCCACAATGTGCTAAAAATTTCAATTTAACTCGACGTCAACATCATTGTAGATTATGTGGGGCAATTATGTGTCATTCTTGTACTTCGTTCTTATCGGAATATATGGCTCGTAAGTATGTGCCTACCACATTGTCACATCACAGACAGACTATTACTTATAACTCCCATAGCCATTTCTTGTTTGAAAAATAATATATATTTTCATATAAATCAAAAATTTCACTTTAATTTGATACTAAATACACCTATTTTATATTTCAAATTAAAATTTCTGTACGGCTTTTTGTCAGCACATCATGTGCCTACCACATTGGCACATTACACTTAACTTGCGTGTTATACATATTTTATATTTACTTTTCCTGATTTTACTAGCACATGATGTACCCACCACATTGGCACATAAACCCAAAAAATGTAATTATATAAAAAAATATGTGTTGCACTTTATGATACCAAACACCCCTTTTATTAGAGTTGAGACATCTATTTTTAAATTTAATTTTAAATTAAATTCTTGTTCTTCTTTGAAAAAGCCCACCACATTGGTACATGAAACCCAATAATGTAATTATAAAAAAAAATGTTTTACACTTTGATACCAAATATCCCTTTTATTAGAATTCGAACACCTATTTTTTACTTTAATTTTAAATAAATTTTTATTTTTTTTGTACAAGCACATAATGTGGCGATCACATTAGCGCATCAAACATAAATTGTTTTTATATATAATTATGTGTCCATCACATTGGCACATCACCAAAAATCAATTATAACTACCATACACATTTGTTGTAAAAGTACTCTTATTTATATACATAGTTGGTACGCCCATTTTTTAACTTGTTCTATTATAAATTTAAATACTTCTATTACTTTTCGTAAGCATATTTTAAAGTGCCTACCACATTGGCACATTACAGACATTTATATATTGTTTATATTGAATTAAAATATGCCATACCCAATTTTGCTTTACACATTAAATTCCAAGTTTTGCTGTGTATAAGTACATAATGTACCAACCACATTGGCACATCACAATTTTTGTAGGACAGAAATATTTAATTAATTTTGCACTTTAATTTGAAAAGAAACTCATATTTGCTAGATTGATCACATCCGAAATTTATTTGTTATAATTTATTAAGTTATTTGCTATAAATATTTTGAATAATTGTCTTAAGTATTTTTGTTTTAGAGTCAATAATATCGGGAATAATTTCAAATGAAGAGCCCCCAAAACATCTGGACGAAACAAATAGTATCAGACTGTGCACCCATTGTATGGACCTCCTAGAAAGTAGAAGACGTTTACAAGTCAATAGAAATATTCATCCCATTATCTGTGATCTATATGATAAGTTATACATGTGCATAAAGCAAATTGAACCAGACATAGAGCAATATAAAAAGGTATGTTATATTTAGGGGTTGCTACCCCTAAAATTAAGCGTTCTAGAATTTTTTGGCCATCATATTCGAATTAATCATACATTTTTACATAGGTACACTATTTTTTGCTATTCTAGAAGCACTATTACAAGCGCTATTTACAAATGTTTACAGAAATACACAAGAAATATTTTAAAATTGCACACAAAAAAACTTTACTTAACTTTCATGGCTTCTACACCTAAAATTAGGGGGTTGTAAATTTTTTTTGGACACCATATTTGAAATCCTCATACATTTTTACATAAGTACACTAATTTTTACAATTTTAAGAGCACTATTATGAATACTATTTAAAAAAGTTTGAATAGTAACTTTGCTAGCAATTATAAAATTACAAATAAAAACATTACTTAACTTTATAGGCTTCTACACCCAAAACTAAAGGTTGTAAAAATTTTTGGCCACCATATTTGAATTCCTCATACATTTTTACATAGATTCACCACTTTTTACGTTTCTAAGAGCGCTACTTCAAGTGCTATTTAAAAAAATTTGAAAAATGAACATAGAAATTTAATTTTACATTTAAATCACTTAGAAAACTCTTACCTTAAATAATAGGGGTTGTATATTTTTTGGGCACTAGTTCCTATCTCCTCGGACATTTCTACATGAAAGTATCGATTTTTACAATTCTATTAGCATTATTATAAGTTCTATTTGAAATTGTTTAAGAAATAAGCATTTTTTTTACCTTTAAACTACTTTAAAAGTTTCTACATCAATAAATAGAGGTTGTAAATATTTTTGGGTACCATATTCGAATTTCTCAGACATTTTTACATGAGTGTACAACTTTTCAAGTTTGTAGAATACCCAGTTTTTAATTTATGTGACACAATTCAAAGATATGTCAAAATATAAGATATTAAGTTACATCTATTTGGTTTAAGGGTGTGTACAATTAAAATTAGGGGCTGAACACTATTTTGTCATACAGGGTTCGATTTTTGAGACATTTTTCATAAGCATATAAATTTTTATCCACATTTTCGATGAACTTTTTTTTCTATAAATATCCCCATATTTTATTTCAATAAATTCCTGATTTAAGGGCTGAAAACTTATAAAATAAGGGGTTGTAGAATTTTTTCGTTACCAGATTCGAATTCCTGGGACATTTTTACATAAGTATTCTAATTTTCAAAATTATTTACCGGCTGATATAGCTTCTAGAAAAGAAATATTAAGAAATAAGCAAACTTAAATATATTCAGTGATGAATTCACTAGACGCTCATGGAGTTTTTGGTGTCTACACCCTAAACTAGGTGTTGGACAGTTTTCTACTATATGCCAATCGATTCTACGGACTTTTTTACATATATGCACAAAAAATTAAGAAAATCCATCCAGTACTTATTTTGCTACGAAGCAGCAAAGTCAAAAAATATGTAAAAACAGTAGATTTTGTGTTCATTTTTCATAAATAGGGGTGTACCGTCTAAACTAAAGGGTGTTCCACCCTTTTCTCAACGGGAATCGATTCTACGGACTTTTTTACATATATATACAAAATTTTAGCAAAATCGAAGGTGTACCCATTTTTGCTACAGAGCGGCAAAGATAAAAAAGCTCCCATCCCCTACTTAGGGGTGTAGTTCTGAACCCCTTTCAGTTAGGTCAATTTCATGGCCAGATTCAAAATCAGCACCCTTGAATTAGTCTATGTACCAAATTTCATCAAATTCCAATGACTGGTTCAGAAGTTACGTACTCGTAAAGTTGAACATACCCCGTAGAAACGATAAGGAAAGTATTAACAATATCCAGACAAGGGGATTCCTTGGGCGTGGTTTGTGACGTCGCGTGGGAATTTTAATGAGGGTTCCCCGGTTAGGAAAGGTCAGGGACTGCGACAGGTGCATCTCAGGGTGGATTTTTATACAACTTTAAGGGCTTGTAACTCTAGAACGGGTTGAGATATCGACATGAAGTTTGGACTAAAATATTTTTGAAACCTTTGGCTATTGATTGCCTATTAGCTTCATAAATTAATTAAATCAGTGGTATTAAAAATGTTGAAGTAAAGTTAAAGTAGTATAACTCTTAAACCGTTTAACTTAGAGAGTTGAAATTTGGTATGCACCTCTACAAGACATTGCAAATTAAGTGGGGGTGGTAGGATAATTAATTTAATGAACCAGTGGTATTTAAACGGTGGGACCAAAAAATATATTTTTGTGTTTTGTGATATTATGATAAAATTTGATATTTGTACTAACTTAATATATAAAATAGGGATGTACAATTATTTGTATCAGTGGTACCAAAACTTTTAACCTCAGTTTTTGTTTATTAAATGATTTTTTTATAATTTTTACTTAGGTATATTACAATTACTTTACGAAATGAATAGAACTTAAAAAACAGTGGTCCCAAAATGTTTTAATAAAGATATCGGGTTGAAATTTGTATAAGACATTATTAGAACTTTTGACTATGAATTGAACATTAAATTTATTAATTAATCAAATCAGCAATATCCAAAATGTTGAGATAAAGTTAGTTGTGTAAATTTTGAAATTTAAATAAATTTGAAAATTGGTATAAACGTAAAATTAATTTAGTGTGGTTGCTACATTTTTTGTCTAACTGTGGTCCTAAAAATGTTTATAGTTTTTACGACAAATAAAAATTTTTAAAATAAATTTATATGTTATTAGATCACAGAATATAATTTAGTACAGAAAACATAAAATTTAAGTCGTTAAGGAAATTATTAAAAAGGGTTGCATAAAAATCCGAATCTTAAAAAAATCTAAATCAGATTTTTTTATTTAAATCGATTTTTTATATAAATCAGATTTTTTATTCTTTTTAAAAGGTATAGCATAAAATACCTCTCTTTTCTATATATTGATAGGCGGGAGGTAAAAATATACAACTTCGCTTATGTATAAATATAACTTCTGGAGTTGAAATGTACCTGACACCCCAAGTTTGGGAGGATTACGTAGAAATTTTCCTTGTGTAAGGCAATAAAAGGTTGTAAAATTTTACTTTTGGAGTCATAAATATTTGTCAAAATGCAATTTAGGAATAATAAACTGCATTATATTCTTTTGACACGCCAAGTCATTTTGAACGAATATCAGTCATAAAAATTATGTTTTCTAGCGGCATCGAAGTAAAAATAAATATTTGACAGAACGCAACAAGAAATAGGGAACTGCATTATATTTATATTCTTTTGACTAGTCATAAAAAATAATTTTTAAATTAAACTACTCGTGAGTTCTGTGTCAATTATAAATTAGTGTTAAGAGTTCCTCTTTTTTTAGATGTGTGCAAGTTTACACTTAGAAATAGTGAACTGCATTACATTTTTTTTACATGTCATAAAAATAGTATATTGTGTTATTAAGAGTAAAAGTGATACTTTGTGTGGCGAGCATGGAAGTTTGCACGACGAGCGAAGCGAGTCGGACAATTGCATACGAGGCATACAAAGACACTTTTACTCTGAATAACACATGCTATTTTTTCTTCAAACTTAGAAATTTTAAAAAATAAATTACTATTTGACGTTTAATATGTAGGTTACCTGTCAGTTATTCATAATTTTTAGTAACTTTATTCTTAGGTTATCTAGTTTTTATAGTGACATTTAGGGCGATATTACAGATTTCTATTGTACAAGTTACATCTTATTGGCTACGTTAGTAGATATATTATCTCTGATTGGCTATACGGCGGCGACAATATTATACGGCTGCGATAATATTATACGGCGGCGACAATATTATACGGCGGCTAGAATAAAAAATTATATTACGGAGGCATAGAAATTAAACTTTAACCTTGTCAATCATGTCACAAAAGATGTCACTTTTATGACGTTTGAAGAAAAAATATTTTTTAAATTAAACTACACTATCAATTATGAATCAGTCTCAAGTGTTCCTCTTGTTTTAGATGTGTGCAAGTTTACACGCTGGAGAATCAACCTACAACTTATCCGACACTCAAGCATTACGTGGCAACATTGCAAAACAGGGCGAAGCTTTAGACATATACAGTAAAAAAATAGCAGGTATACCTCTCAACCCAGAAATTCCTAGAGCTTTAACCCTTCAAAACGCCATTCGCCGTCGAACCTCCAACTTTATAAAGGACAGCATCCTCTCTCTTCCTGCGTTGCCAACTCCGGCAGAGTTAGCCGAGAAGAGAAACAAGTTCCAGAGGGTAGATACGGCAACAGCGCAGAGCGTATCTGCCGACACTGGCTGGTCTCCAGAAAGTCAGAACTTGGAAGGAGTGTCTGATCCTCTAGCTCAACAAATAACCATTGTTAAAGGGTATATTAAACAGGCTAGAGAAGCCATGAAATTCGAAGAAGTTGCTAGTTTGGAACAGCATTTGAAAGAGTTGCAGATAGTTTATTCTCAGAGTTTGCAGTCTAGTTGATTTGTCAACTATCTTTTTCTTAGATTTTTTCCATACAAAGTTCATATACTAGATTTCTCAATTTATTCCCAAATTTCTCAAGATTATACACTGGAAATTTTTAAATCCATTTAAAAAAAATAGGGGTTGTTTTTTGTTTTTAGGTACAGTATTCGACATTTTTACATGAGTATACAAATTTTCAAATTTGTATAATAAGTACCCAGTTTTTAATTTATGTAAAATATTTAAAGATATATCAAAATATAAAAAATTTAAATACAACTATTCGGTTTAAGGGTGTGTACAGCTAAAATTAGGGGTTGGACACTATAGTGTCTTAAGAGGTTCGATTCGACATTTTTGCGTCAGCATATAAATTTTTATCCAAATTTTTTTATATATTTATTTTTCTCTAAATATCTGCATATTTTATTTCAACTAACTTGAGATTTAAGGGCTAAAAACTTATAAAATAGGGGTTGTAGAATTTTTTCGTACCCCGATTCGAATTCCTGGCACATTTTTACATAAGTGTACGAATTTTCAAAATTATTTACCAGCTGAAATATCTTCTAGAAAAGAAAAATTGAATAATGAGCAACTTAAATGAATTCAGTGATAAATTCACTAGACATCTCTGAAGTTTTTGGTGTCTACACCCTAAATTAGGTGTTGGACACTTTTCTACTATACGGTAATCGATTCTACGCACTTTTTTACATATGTCTGCAAAAAAATACGTAAATTCATGACGTACTTATTTAGCTACGAAGCAGCAAATTCAAAAAATATGTAAAACAGCAGATTTTGTGTTCATTTTTCATAAATAGGGGTATACTGTTTAAATTAAAGGGTGTTCTACCCTTTTCTCGACAGTAATCGATTCTACGGACGTTTTTTACATATAAATACAAAATTTTAGCAAAATCGAAGATGGACCCATTTTTGCTACAGAGCGGCAAAGATAAAAAAGCACCCATCCCCTATTTAGAGGTGTAGTTCTGAACAATTTCGTGGCCAGATTCAAAATCAGGACCCTTGAATTAGTCTATGTACCAAATTTCATCAAATTCCGATGACTGGTGTAAAAGTTACGTACTCGTAAAATTGAACTTACCACGTAGAAATGATAAGAAAAGTATTAACAATATTCAGGCAAGGGGATTCCTTGGGCGTGGGAATTTTAATGAGGATTCCCCACTTGGGAAAGGTCAGGGACTGTGACAGGTACATTTTATGGTGGCTATAATAATAAGTAACCATTGTGAAGGTAATGTTAAGCAGGCTAAAGAAGTGATAAAATTCGAAGATGTAATTAGTATATAGAAAAGGATTTAAAATAATTACAAATAGTTTATTTTCAAAGTTTACAATCTAGTTGATTTATCAGCAGCATTTTCCTTAGAATTAGCAATTCTGGATCCGAATTGTATAGCTCTTTTTTTCAAAACTGCTGCTTTTTCCAAACCCAATTCATACGCTAGATTTCTCAATAATAATTTATCTCCAAATCCAACTAACTTCTCAGTTGGAAAACATCTAAAAAAATATTATTTTTTTTCAAGAATATTTTTTTATTTTCTTTCTACCTTTCCCAAGCTGGTAAGCCCCTGACAAAATCCACCAAATTTTCATCCAAATACGGAGTCCGAACCTGTCTCCCATGATGAGAAATCACACGATCATCTCTGGCTAAATTTCTATGGGAAATATTTTTCCAATCATTGTCCAATTCTTTTGATAGTAGTGTCCACCCACCACGTTTGAAACTGTTTTTATGTCTAGTGTATCCTCCGAACAGTTCATCGGCTCCCATTCCAACTAAAATTACCTACGAATATTTTTTTTTTGTAATAAATAATTATTGATTTTTTTTGTGTTTTATTTGAAAATTAACCAGGAATTTTTAAGGGTTGATACGTAAAAAATAGGGGTTGCATAATGTTCTAATTGTGATTTTTAAATTCCTCAGACATTTTTACGTAGGTATTCCCAATTTTAAATATTTTAACAACTGCTACAGATTTTAGAAAAAAAAAATATGGAAAATGATATAAATAAAATAAATATCGAAATAAGTATGGTGGGAGTTAAAGAAGTTTTTGATGTCTACACCAAAAATTGGGGGTTGACTGTTCTAATTATAATCTTTGGATTTAGCAGATATTTTTACATAAGTACATATATTTTTAGCCAAATCCTTAAGGGAATGATTTCGAAAATTAATTGTAAACAGAATATAACAAAAAAATATATTTTTTTATTAAATAGACTACAATAAAAACTAAGGGTTGTATAATATTTTCGTGACGATTTTCAAAATTCTTAGACATTGCTACATGGGTATACTTGCTTTTAATTTTTGTTGACACCCTCCATAATTTTATTATAAAGAATAATTGAGAAAACAAAAAATTATGATAAAAATACACCACCAACTTTTACACCCAAAACTAGATGTTATACAATTCTGTACTAGACAGGGCTGTATTCAGCAAGCATTTTTATATGGCTGTAATTTTCAATACTCCGTATTTTATGAAAGAGAAAAAATGAAAAATTTATTTTTACAGAAATTTGAGGAAAATGTGCTTTTGAGTTCTGAAGCTTGTACACCCAAAACTAGGTGTTTTATACTACACAGGGCTGTAACCAGCAGATATTTTTACATGGGAATACCCAATTTTATTTTTTATTTTCAACCCCAAAAAATTTAAAAATAATAATTCCTGCTTAATTAAACTCTTCCTACCCTTGAAGGTGTTTCATAATTCTGTGTAGCACCCCTTGCTGCAAAATAAAGTGCACACCCTAAACTATCATCCAGGATCGTATCAAGTGGAAAAATTAGGTCCCCAATAATTTTTTTTCTCTCAGAATTCAATTCTTCGTTAGTTACATTAATTTCTAACAGATTCCAATGTCTGTTGGGTCTCAAATGTTTGAGCTCCTCTAAAGTTTGTCGTGCAGTTAATCGGTCTGGTGTTTCAAAATTATTTTTTTCGAAAGCTACATTCATTAGATCTATTGGTCTATTTTGATCTATAAATTTATCAGCTAGTAAAGATAAAATTGCACAATCTAAACCACCAGAAAATAAAATTCCTATTAATGGATGATTACAAGAATTTTTTTCGTTTATACAATTTTTGCAAAATTTTGGCTGATTTGAAATTCTTCTGTGTATTGCATCTTCTAATAAACTTTGTAATTTTTGAGTATTATACATATATTTATCATTATTTTTTACAAAATTAAATGCATCATTTAAATTTAAAATTTCTATTTTTTTGAAAAATATATCGTCAGTAATATCATCAAAAATTATTGTATTTAGTTCTGGTAATTTCAAAACAGTAATTTCCTTGTTTAAAAAAGTTTCCAATTGTTTTAATTTATCCTCAAAATGTTGATTTTGGACTTTCCAGGGGTGTAATAAAATATTTCCAAAATCCAAATCAATTTCAAAAATGCCCACAGCGGGTAACTCCATCATTTCAAATCCAACATTTTTGGATGCTACACTTGTTAAAACAAAAATATCATCACTTTTTCCTATCAGTAAACTTCGTCTGCCAAATGTGTCTCGTGCGAAAAACAACCTATTTCTGCACTTGTCTAGTAATATAAACGCAAACGGTCCTTGGATTGTAGTTAGGGTGTCTAAAATATTTTCAGATGATTCTATGACGTCTAGAAGAAGTTTTGTGTCACCGTGGTGCTTTCTTAAATCTGAGGTCAGTATATTGGTGCCTGTAATATTTTTGTTAGTCTTGTATATAAATATTACAGGGGTGGACATACCAAAAATGTCGCCGTTGTATAAAAAAATACTTTTTTCACTTTCCAAGGGTTGTATTGTTATTTTTTCGCCTTGTAACCATAAAACAGAGCTGTATAGTAAAAATTTATAGTTATTTTGTTTGGCAATTAATTTTTGTTGACTGTCAGGGCCCCTGTGGTTAAGATTTTGTTCAAATTTATTAAACTAAAATTAAAAAATATTAATAAATTTTTTCCAAGATTGCAAACTTTAATTAAAATAATTTATATTATTATTATTTAAGGTAATTTTGGTTTGAAAATTTTGGAATTTTTCATATAATGACTAAAGAATGGAAATATGACTAATAACAGATTAGAAAATATTGCATAGCTGAAATTCACGATAAAAAGAAAATAATAAGGTAATAGCTGTTAACATAACTAGGATTGTTATGACTTTAACTGTCGCAGATGTTCTAAGAGACTCATGCATAACATCCGTCGTTTGTTCAATAATATATAGGTTTCAGAAAATGAAGACATTATTAATAATTATAGATATACAAAATTCTCATATCAATAACGTTTTATGAATTGAAAGCTATTTTACACAGTTGTGACTTATTTTTGCATATATAAACAAATACTTAATATTCTGAAACCAGTACGTATAAATTATTTTATAAAATTTTGCAACCTGTCTCAAAATATTTATTATAGTATAGGTACGTACTATATCATTTATTATTTCGTTTGTACATTTTTGTTCAAAAGCAAAAATACAGCATATCCCACACATTTTAACCTAAAATACACAAGTATTATTTTAGGTTATATTTGTAAATAAATGTCAATACATATTTTATCTATGTTTCTTATTTCATATTTACTATTATTACTACATATGTATATAAATATTTTTATTTTGGAAAATTTTATTTACTAAAAGCAAAACAAAAAAATGTTGTAACTTTTAATTTCGAAACAACACCGCGTAAACATTAAGTAACAACTTTCTACTTCGAAGTTTGCCAACCTTAAAGACCAAAATCGAAACCAGTTAGTGCGCACATACTGTTGTCATTTCTTGTGTTCACTTTTCAGTTGATAATCTGACAGCAAGAAGATAACACGCATACAATGTTTGTTAAATAGTCCATCCTATATGTACAAAAAGTAGTGTTATTGTACTAGTAGTGAAATGTTCATCTGTGATACTATGTTTTTGGCTGTAGTATTTTTATTGTTACCAATTTTAAATCTTGCCCAAGAACAAGATGAGTTAGTATTTGTTCATATTGTAAGTACTTTCAAGGTCACTTTACCTGAGTTTATAAATACTTACACCCTAAAATGGGTATGCTGTTTTAGATATATAGACATGGAGACCGAACGCCTGTTAGCCCCTACCCTACAGATCCGTACAAAAATATTTCTTTCTGGCCAAATGGTTATGGACAACTTACAAATGTAGGTAAATATTTTTTACAAAAAATAAATAATTTTTACAAAAACTAAACAAAAATCCAATTTTTTTTGTACTTTTTTTGCCAAAATTGTGTAACAGCTGTTATTTCATTTTCTCTTGTTAATCTTGTACAAATCTTAAACAATTGATAAAAACATTTTATTGCATTAGAAACAAAACAACTTATTTGTTTAACAATATTTTTTATTATTAATCTTGTAATTTTTTATCACCCGTTTATTACTACTAAAAATAATAAATATATTTTAAATATTTTTATCAAAAATTCTTTTACAGCTGTTCTTAATTAAAAAGAAAAAATCTGATGAAACACATTACTTTTCGATATTAATCGATTAGTTAACTTTTACTTATGTATTTATTTTATATTCTTTCCATATTTTACATTATAATTACATTACAAAACTTTTGACAAATATATTTAATTTTTATAAATCTATAAATAATTTATAAATTTTTATGGGTTGAACTTGAAGTTAAATGTAAATAGTTATTTGTGACACAAGGACGAAAAATGCTATTTCTCGACCATGGAATATTGGCATTCATTCTGTACATTAATAAATATTTATTTAAATTTCTATCGCAGTTTTCAATATTTTTATAATGTAAGGATTTAAACTAATACATAGTTGAATTTAGAAAAAAATATGGTATCGAATAGACATAAAAATATATTGAATTTCATTTAAAAAAAAAAATGTGTTGTAACTTGAGAAGCACTGGTTTAAAAAATATTTGCTTCTCTAACATAATGTCTTTCTAGGTCTACAACTATTATTATAGTATTTTTTTGAAATTACTATAAAGAAGAAAATAATGGCGGTGGTCGGTTTTGGTGTTTAAATTTAACTAGTTGAGAATAAATTTGCAAAAAAATATATTTAAAAATATTTTTCTTCCTAGTATAACAAAACATCTATTTTTTTCATAATTTTCTCTTTGATAGAAATTGACAACGTAAAAATTCGCTACGTTATTTTTAGTATTCCTATAGAGAACGTTATAATAATAAAGGTTTTAGTTTGAAAACCGGTTTTTAAAAATTAGAAATCGGTTAAAAAACTAATGACAAAAAATTATTAAAAAAATAATTATAAAAATTAATTTAAAAAATAATAAATTAATTAACGAATATACACAAAAATTCCCGTAATACCTTCAGAAAAACGCAGGTCACTTTTCAATTGTAAACTTGCCTAATACCGACAAAGAGATTACCTACTTTTATGACTCTAATAAAATTGTAGAAACATTCATGACTCACATTCAAATATAATTGGATAACGTTGATATAAAAAATTATATTTTTTTTGCGCGATATGATATTAAAATAAAGGTTAATGTTCGCTAAAACGATTACCAGTATTTTCGGCCTTAAAATTATCGGTTAAAATTACGGTTAACATTCGCAACTTTCGTTAAAAATATCGTTTTTTTAACCGATTACATGCCCCTTTCCTACATATTTTATGATTTATTTTGTTGTAGACTGGAAAACGGCAGCATTTTGAGCTAGGTCAATGGTTTAGAAAACGATATAATGGATTTCTCCCGGAAAAATATTCCTTAAATGATATATACGTAAGGGCGACAGATGTTGATCGGACTCTTATGTCAGCTGAGTCCAATTTGGCTGGATTGTATGCTCCTGTAGGTACAGATGTCTGGAATCCAGATATTCCATGGCAACCTATACCCATCCATACTGTTCCAGAAAAAATAGATGCGGTAATATATATTTTAACTTCCATTTAATAACAGACTCGTTATTTTATTGTCAGTTAGGTTAATAATTACATTATTTCACTAGTGAAATAATAAGGTCATTATTTCACTCGATTTGTGTTTAAATATCTTGAGGGCTATAATCTTGATTGTGCTCGTGATACATACAAAGTTTTATTTCATTTTGGTACTTGAAATGAAAAAAATCTATATGTATATATTCCATGCTGTGGTTTCTTAGATAGTTGGCATTGTTAGATTGTTTGTTCTTAAACAAATTTAACTGTCACTGTCAAATATTTATGGAACATTACTTACTGATTATTCTGGCAAAATATTAATGGAATTTGAGGCTGCACAGACCAAGTTAGTTTCTAATAATTCAAAAAATTTATATGGACTTTGAATAGTTCTGTGAATGCTAAATAAATTTATCGTATTATTTGCATTTATTCATTAACCACAATTTTAATTTGATTGAGTGACTATTACTTAGCAACTTTATACTCATGATTAAAATCATTGATTTTTATCAGAAATACAAAAAATTCAAATTAAAATGAAAATGGATTTTTTTTCTACAAAACATTTAATAATAAGGAAAATAAGTTTTGTATTTAATAATATCTTAAAATTAAATGATATTTTATCACTTTTACCTCCGGTATTATCAACAGAAATTTAATTTTAAATGTGCATTTAACGAACAAAAGCCTGTTGAAATAAAATATTATAAAGGATATTCAACATTGCTGTCAAAATTTCGATATGCTATTTTTCATGAAATACGCATTTAAAATTAAATGTCTGCTGATAATACCGGAGGTAATTGTCCTAATAGATAAAGAAATATAATTATTTAAATGTACAACAAAAAGTAAAAAAATTTTGTTACTGCTCCTAGTTTTATTCAGATGAATTATTTATGAAATAAAATTATTAAAAAAGTGCTGACATACTTAGATATCAGCAGAAATTAAAAAAAAAATTACAAATTAGTTATTAGATATATAAAATATAAATAGTTATTAACAAATTAAAAATATATATTTTTCAGGTACTAAGTGGGAAAAAACCATGCCCTACATATAACGACCAACTAAATGAACTTTTATCTAACGAAGAATTTAAATCTATAAATTTAAAATTAAAGCCAATTTATAAATATGTTTCGAATTACACTGGCAAAAAAATTTACGATATTCAAGAATTAGAGTATTTATACAACACGTTATTCATTGAAGATTTATATAAATATCCTTTACCAGAATGGACAAAAGAAGTATATCCTGAAAAGTTATTACCTTGGGCTCATTTATCCTTTAAAATATACTGTTATACGCCTAGTCTTGCAAAACTCAAAGTAGGCTTGTTAATAAATGAAATAACACAGCGAATGGTTAACAAAACTAAAGGAACGTTAAAACCAGATAGGAAAATGTGGGTTTATTCAGCTCATGATACAACAATAGCAAATGTTCTAATGGCTCTTGGAGCCTTTGAGCCTCATTGTCCTCCTTATAGAAGTACAATTATATTCGAGTTGAGACATTCCGAGGACACAGGATATTACGTTAATGTAAGTATATTTTTAACTTAATCTCACTTGTTAACCACTCAATGGAAAAAATATTGCAAGACATGTCTTTATAGAGAATTTCATGTAGATTTCAAAAATTTAAAGCTTATTCCTTTATCTTTAACCGTGTAGGAGTTACGAGCAAAAAAATTTTTTAACAACAATTAAATTTAGTATTTTTAACTACTCTTTTTTGGCAGGATCTTACAGACAAATAAATGTAGTAAAGATACAAAAAAATGTATCTTTACCCGTGTAGGAGAGGTACACAAAAATATATAAAAAATTACAAAAGTTAAAAAAGTCGACCAAAATAATATTACATTTCAAAGCTTGTATTTTATGAACCACTCTTCGGAAATAATATATTCATACATGTACTAGAAAATTTCCTGTAGATTCCAAATCTATGTATAAAGCTCATTTCTGTGTCTTTAACCATGTAAAAGTGGTGTAAAAATATTTAAAAAATAAGCTAGTTTTTAAATATTACACATTTTTAGCATATAGTAATTTAGTACCCCTTCATGGAAAAAATATTTTAAACATATTCTTAAAATAAAATTATGTAAATTAAAAAAAATTAATATAAATTGTTATATCTTTAACCGTGTAGAAGATACAAACAAAAAATTAAAATTTGAACTAAATATGAAATTTTCTACAATCAATTAAATTTCAGTTGTAATTTAAATTTGAACTACTCATTGGAAAAAATATTGTAAGACATGATCTTATTGAGAATTTTATGTAGAATTCAAAAATTTAATGATCATTGCTCTATCTTTAACCGTGTAGGAGTTACCAGCAAAATGTTAATATGAAGTATTTAACAATCAATGAAATTTTTAGTTGTTATTTTTTGCAATGATCTTATAGAGAATTTAATGTAGTTTTTAAATTTTCAACAATCATTGCTTTATCTTTAACTGTGTAGGAGTGGTATATAAAAATATAAAATTCATAATTAATGAACCACAGAACGAATATTTCTATGCATATACTTATAGTAAATTTTATGTAGAATCTACATTATAATCATCGTATCGATAACCGTATAAGAGAGACAAAAACATTTTTGAATTCACTCTAGAAAAATGACGCAGGTTGAAAATATTTGAAACTTTTGTTATTATTATATTTCTAAACATTTGTTAAGTAAACGAAATTTGATATGATATGAACTAAGGTCAAATAATAACAACTGTTGTTGACTTCTTATCAATATTAATGGGACGGAAAATTAAAATATGTTTAGCGTTATCATTTTCTATCTTCTTTTGTTTATATTTGTAATATTTTTGATATTGACAATTTAAATTATATTATCGTTTAATAATATAATCTTCCTAGACAGTTATCTTTTATTGTCTTGTAAATTTTATTTCAATTTATTATTTAAAAACAATTATAATAATGGTCGTAAATAAAGTATAATACGTAATTGGAGTTGTAAAGTAATTACGTACTTGTGCGGCTCGTGTGTAACTTTTCCACATCGTGCGTTATATGCATCTTACAACACTTGTTACGTAATGTATTATTTTTTTCATTGTAGGCATTTTACAAGAACGACACCATTGCCCATCCGATTTCCATTTCCGGCTGCGACTTCCGGTGCCCTCTCCCGGAAGTACTAAGTCTTTTAAAAGGAATTACCATCACAGAAGAAGAATGGGAAGGAACTTGTCAAAATACGAGTGTTCCAATTGGACAATGGAACTATGTTTACTTTTTATCTGCATTCCTTCTTCTCTGTATATGTTTCAATTGTCTCGTTGTAATTTATAATCGTCCACATAACGGTTACAGTTCTTTGCTTTCTACTGATTCAGACTGATCTGTTACGTAGGTACTTATTAATAAAATGTATTTGTTTTGTAAATTGGATCTCAGTAAAATATTTTTTATATATACATGTATTTATAAACCACTCATCCGTAAACAGGTCAAATTATTAAATTATTTATTTTTTCTATAGCAGATGTTAATAAGCAATTTTATCAACTCAAAATAGTGGATAAAGTATCACTTTAACCGCAAGGATAGATAAAGTAACACTTTAACAGTAAGGGTAGATAAAGTACTTTAACTTATATTTATTTGAAGTATATGTCCATAGCAACTCACACTACTGACATTTTAAATTTGTTTTCAAATAAAAATTAAATTTTTCTAATTTCAATTTCTTTA
This sequence comes from Stenolophus ochropezus, assembly GCA_035578165.1. Lineage (NCBI taxonomy): Eukaryota > Metazoa > Arthropoda > Insecta > Coleoptera > Carabidae > Stenolophus > Stenolophus ochropezus. Next base: position 926,144 of record JAQOWZ010000043.1, read on the forward strand.
AAATCAGATACAGAAAAAAATTAATTTTATACAAGACGATAAAATTAAATTATCGACTCGCGAAAAATAATTCACTTGCGATTATATCGCTCGTGAATTAACACTTTCCGCTTGTCGATAAAATATTATTTTATCGTCTTGTATAGTGCAAGTGAACAAGTAATTAAGAAACGAATTATAATATATTTAATATAGGAACCACAACTATCGTTGTGATTGAGATTAATATTCTTATTTTTGTTTTTTGTGTTGAGAGATGCAGATTTTGAAATAATATTCGCGTCTTGAAATTTTATTGTGTTGGACACAACAGATATTTTTTTCGATACATTTTAACAAAATTTTACCTAATAAAACAAAGAAAGTAATACACCTAGACTTCAATATCAATTCTTTTACATTTTTTTCTGATTCTATTTTACCGTGAGTATTTTTAAACGTGAAACATGAAATTTATCATATCATGGTTATACGACTTGATATTTGATTGACAGCAATGTATATTTGCTTGTCTCATTTAAAATGAAAACCACTACTCAGAAAAAATATTGTAAGCCATGATCTTAAAGAGAATTTAATGTAGATTTCAAATTTTTAATACTCATTTTTGTATCTTTAACCATGTAGGAGTGGTAAGCAAAAATATAAAATGTAAGTGAAGTAAACAATATTTATTACTATTTAATATTCCATGTTAATTTTTATTTTCTTTACATATTATCTTTTAAAGTGGGGGATCTTAAAAGCAGTATCATCTTCAAGGACATTTAGATATAATACGCATTTATAGAAAATGCCTGATTTGTACTATATACCTGGAGGCCCTCCAAGTCGAGCTGTTTTGCTCGTAATTGAAGCTTTAAAGCTTAAAGTCAATTTAAAGTTTGTTAATTTAGCTAAAGGAGAACATTTGACACCCGAATTTTTAAAGGTATGTCCTTGAATTGTTGTTATTTTTTGTACATATTTTTTTTTAGATCAACCCTCAACATACTGTACCTGTACTTGTAGACAAAGATGTAGTAATATGCGAAAGGTACTTGCTATTTTCTATTGTAAACAATGCTTTATTATTTTATTTTAGTCGTGCTATAATGTCATACCTGTGTAACGAGTACGCTAAAGATGATTTTTTGTACTCGAAAGATCCCAAAAAACGCGCAATGGTTGATCAGAGATTGTTTTTTGATAATGGAATTTTATATGCCAGATTTACCGATTATTATGTAAGAAAATAGCTTTGATAATATTGTTGTTACTTTAAATTTTTGTAGTTCCCGCCTATTTTTGCTAATGTACCCTATGAAGATAGCAAAATGGCAAGAATAGAAGAGGCGTTTAAATTTTTAGATACCTTTTTAGCAAATAGCAAATATGTTGCTGGAAATGATATTTCTATTGCTGACTTAGCTATACTGGTATCCGTTTGTAGTTATGAAGCAAATAAATTTGATGTAAGTCGTTATAAAAATGTTACTAGATGGTTGGAAGATTTAAAATTTTATAAAGATCTTGATAAAGAAGAAAATTTAAAGTTCAAACTTTGGTATGAAGGCATGAGCAAAGGAAAATTGTAATTATAAGAATAAGAAGAACTAATTTTCAAACATTAAAGTGTTTTTGTCAAATACATGTTTTTTAATAAGATAATAAATTTATTTATCCTACATAAACATTGTAAGTATATTACTTAATTACATAATTAAAGATGTCAACCATACTAAATAAAAATACAAGACAAATACCCAACATATACAAGTACATTTATAAAAGAAAATATTGTAATTCGTCACCGTTAAATGGAATAAAAATAATAGATTTAACAAGAATTGTAGCTGGGCCATTTTGTACAATGATTTTGGGAGATTTGGGTGCGGAAATTATAAAAATAGAAGACCCAAAAACTGGGGACGAGGCTCGAAAATGGGGCCCCCCTTTTATCGGTGGCGAAAGTTGTTATTTCTTATGTCTAAACAGAAACAAAAAAAGTTTAGCAATAAATTTAAAATCAGAAGAAGGCCTCAGTATAATGTACGACTTAACCAAAAAATGTGATGTTTTTATTGAGAATTTTGTACCAGGCAAGCTCCAAAAACTAGGTTTAGGGTATGAGAAACTCTCTCAAATTAACCCTAAACTAATTTATTGTTCTATAAGTGGATATGGTCCAATTGGACCTTACTCAAATCGGCCAGGTTATGATGTAATAGCAGCTTCAATTGGTGGATTGTTAAGTATAACCGGTACAGACTCCCAACCGGTAAAAGTGGGTGTGGCAGTTACAGACCTCTCCACAGGGTTATATGCACATGGGGCTATAATGGCTGCTCTTTTCAAACGCGTTCAAACAGGCAAAGGACAAAAAATAGACTGTAACCTTCTCAGTACTCAAGTTGCAAGTTTGATAAATATTGGCTCAAATTTTTTAATTGCAAATAAAAAAGCAAAACGATGGGGTACTGCCCATGAAAGTATAGTACCATATGAGGCCTTCCCAACCCAAAATGGGTACTATACTATTGGTACAGGTTCTGACAAACAGTTTCAAGATCTATGCCAAAAACTGGGTATGGAAACATTAGCTGATAATGAGAAATTTATAACTAATCGAGACAGAGTTAAAAATAGAGATGAATTAATTCAAATTTTGAAGGATATATTAAAAACAAAAACTAATCAACAATTAAATGACCTTTTCAAAGACGCATCGTTTCCAAATGGACCTGTCAATGATTTGGAAGACACATTTAATGATCCTCATATTAAAGATATTGGAATTGTTAAAAATATCACTCATCCAACAGCAGGGGATATTAAAGTTGTAGGCCCTCCCGTTTTGTACAGTGAGGGAGGTAATGATGTAAAATTACCTCCGCCAATTTTGGGCCAACATAGTAAACAAATATTAAAAGAATTACTGCAATATGATAACGAGAAAATAGAAAATTTACTAGATAAGAAAATTATTACTTATAATTCTATACCTGTTGGTCATTGAAATATTTTATATTATTATATGTTTTATATATGTACATACAAATCATGAGAAATATATATTTTATTTGATTTTGTTTTGGGGTACACTCTACATATCAGCTACAATTCATACTCTATCTAACATATCAATTATATCATATATATATATATATATATATATATATATATATATATATATATATATATATATATATATATATATATATATATAGATTTGAGTTAACACTTGTGTATTTTTTCTGGCAAACTAAACATGCACTCCAAGCTGAAATAGAGAGTGCTGCACGAGCTACTTGCTTTAAATAAAACAATAATGCTTCTAATATATCATTATTAATAATAATATTATTATTAGTACCTCATCAGTATAAAAACATTTGTGATTTTTTCTGACAGACTTAACAGGCACTTCAAGCTGAAATAGTGAGTACTGCGAGAGCCACATGCAATAAATAAATCAATAATACCTCTAATATATCAATATTAATAATAATATAATTAAATCTATAGTGTATATATAAATATTTGTGATTTTTTCTGGTCGACTTTACTAGTGGGTATTTCAAGCTAAAATAGAGAGTGCTGCGCAAGCTATAGGCTATAAATAAAACAATACTGTATGAAATATATGATAACTGAATAATAGTATCATTATTAATAGCATTGCCATATTTTTTTATGGCCAATTGTAAAGGCACTTCAAGCTAAAATAGATAGTGCTGCGCGAAATATAGGCTATAAATAAATCAATAATACATTAAATTTATAATCATGAAATAATTTTTAGTATAATCACATTTAAAAAAAATGTTATTTTTCTGTCCAGCATTACAGGCACTCCACACTAAAACAAAGAGTGCTGTGCGCACTACAAGCTTTAAATAGTGCTATATTGCATCTAATATATCATTAATTATAATATTATCATTAGTATAACCAAAATATACATATTATCTATAAATAAATATTTGTGATTTTTTTGGCTGAATTTACAGGCACGCCAAGCTAAAACAGAGAAAGCTGCGCAAGCTATACCCTATAAATAAAAACAATTATGTATCTAATACATCGTTAATAATAATATTATCATTAGTATCATCACATTTATAGTTTGTTTATAAATAATTCCTATTGTGAATTTTTTTGGCCGAATTTACAGGCACTGCAAGCCAAAACAGAGAGTGCATACGCGAGCTGCATCCTATAAATAAGTTGTTATGCAACATGATGCCATACATGACCCAGCACAAAGTGATATAAATATGAAATTAATTCCACAACAAATATTTCCTCCTACAATTAATCTCTGGAAGTGGTAGTGGATGTGGTATTCCCTTATACATGTAGATATAATTCTGCCAAGTCATTATCTATGACTCTACTTTCTAGATAAAGAGGGGGGCAGAAATAGAACATATATAAGATTAGAGTATCCGGTATTTTGCTCAGTTAAGTGTTATTGTTGACAGAGTACATATCGTAAGTATAAATATATGTAAATATATACTTAATACATGTACACACATTTATAATTATTTTCAAATATTGTCTGTATCAGTGGCGCACATAGGGGTAGTCATAGTGACACCCCAATAAAAAAAAATAATTTGTAATTATGGATTTTTTTATGTTTCAATAATAATAATTAATAATTGTAATTAATTTTGGTATTGGTATACCTCCTATCCCTCAAATTTGAGTTAAACAAATTCAAAAATAATTTTATATTACACAATTAATTTTTACAAACAAGTTAGTTTTATAAGATAAAGTTATATCTGAAGCGATAATTTTATTTCTATTTTATGCAATTATGAATTGTTTATATTTTAATTGTAATAATTAGTAATTGTAATTAATTTTCTTATTAGTGTACGCCCTACCCCTCAAATTTGAGTTAAACAAATTCAAAAATGATTTTACACAATTAATTTTTAGAATCAAGTTATTTTTACCAGATAAAATTTTATCTGAAGCGATAAGACATTTTATCATTTACATTACATATTTTTATATTTTAATTTATTTGTAGGAAAATGCCGATCGATTTATACTACGTTCCCGGAAGTGCCCCTTGCCGTTCCGTTTTACTGGCAGCGAGGGCCATAGGGGTTGATCTAAACTTAAAACATTTGGACCTTATGAAAGGAGAGCATTTAACTCCAGAGTTTATCAAGGTATATTTAACTCGTTCTATTTAATTTCCAGTTCAGAGCAACGACCTAAACTTTCTCTTATACGAAGGCCTTTATGCATTTTTCTGTACAACCTTGGAAAACCTCAAAAAATTTCTACGATGACTGTACTTAATTATGATTACTTAACAATCAAAAGTGACCTTCAATTTGTACCATTTATCATGTGAGAAGAATTTGACCTTGCGTTTTTTCTGAATGTACCGTTTTGTACCGGGAGATTTGTCCAAAGTGGTTTTATCCTATAATTTATCATTTTTATACGCAATAAATTATAGTTGTATGAAACTGACTTATGCACAGGGTTTACCAGGGTTGTTGCAATTTTTCCCGACCTAAAAAACTCGCCAGGGTTTTTTTTAAAATCCACTTAAAAAACTCAAAAAAACCCGTAAAAAAAAATACTTAAAAAGCTCATATTTTTATTTATTAATTTTATTCGGTATGTTCAAAAAGTTACATAAATATAAATAAACTATGATTATCTATGGGTATCTTACCCACAATATAACATTCAAGCTAATAATTCAGTCGATGTACTTCGTAATAGAAAACAGAAAAAAATATATGTAATCGTATTTATGTGCTCTCATATTTTGTGTTAAAATAATTAAATAATTAATTTTCAGAAATTAATGTGAACTATTGATATCCAAAATAAGTCAAAATACATAAATTCATATATTTTGATGTTTCTAATAAAACCCAATATAATCCAAAATCCCGTTTTTTTAAAAAAAAACCAGGTGGTTTGAGTTTTTTTGTGAAAAACCCAGGGTTTACTTTTATAAAGGGTTGGGTAGCTTAGCGATCAGATGTCATTAATTATTCCTACTTGAAGTCATACTTAAAGCGAAAATAAAGAGCCGTATTAAAGAAATTCATTCTAAATTTATTTTCCATAAATTTTATAAACTTTTTCGTTTTATGTTTTTATACTTTACATCGAAACCGGTTTATTAATTTAGGACATTATTAAATTCCATTTTATATTTCGTCCGAAATAATTTCATCCTACGTGTTTTGTCCATTTCAGATCAACCCTCAACACACAGTACCAACTTTGGATGACAATGGATTTGCTTTATGGGAAAGGTACATACCATATATTTAAAACGTAAAACATTTTTAACATAATTTATTCCAGTCGTGCTATAATGACATACTTGGCAGACCAGTACGGCAAAAATGATTCCATCTACCCACGTGACCCCAAAAAAAGGGCCTTAGTCGATCAGAGACTGTACTTCGATATGGGAACTCTGTACGCCAGGTTTTCTGACTATTATGTAAGTATTTTACGAGACAATTTTTAAGTATTTAGTTTGAAATTGTGTTTATACATACGAAATAGTCCAAAAATACCCATTTTTGGGTCAAAAATTTTGGTTTCTGAATATAGTCTATATTGATAAAGGCCGATGCGCTGATTTCAAATTTACAAGCAGAATTTAATTATCTCTTTTCGTTTCGGAGATATTTGCTGTCAAAGTTACACCTCAAAAAAGTGTGTTTTTTGGGTATATCTTTAAAATGGGTATAGATACAATCTTAACGATTACACCAGTCGATTCTACGGACAAAGTTACATAAAGAAATGTTTTCTCCGCATATACGTTCTTTGGAATGATTTGGTGAAAAATCAGAAAAATGAAAAAACTGGAATTTCAGTTTTTCGCTCGGAAACTTTTTGTCTCTAAAATTCTTTATTTCCTGGACTTAAGTAAATACCGATGTACTGATTCCAAATTTTCAAACCGATTTCAATTATCTCTTACCGTTCTCGAGATATTTAGGTTCAAAGTTACACCTGAAAATACAGGTTTTTCAGGAATATACCTGAAACGGGTCGAGTTATGACTTCGTTGACATCACCAATCGATTCTATGGGCAAAATTACATAAGTGTATCAATTTTCAAATTTTTATTCTAACGGATACAATTTTTACAGCGGAAAAACGAAAATCGACGAAAATCAAGAAAAATCGTAAGGGGTTCATCAGGCGTTTTTTTCGATTTTGGCCATTTTCGTTTTTTCGATCTAAAAATTGTATCCGTTGGAATAAAAATCTGAAAATTGGTACACATATGTAATTTTGCCCGTAGAATCGATTGGCGAGGTCGCCAAAGTTGTATCTCGACTCATTTCAGGGCTATTCCTGAAAAACAGTTTTTTTCAGGTCTAACTTTGAACGCAAATATCTCGAGAACCGTAAGAGATAATTGAATTCGGTTTGAAAATTTGGAATCAGCGCATCGATGTTTACTTAAGTCCAGAAAATAAAGAATTTTGGAGACAAAAAGTTTCCGAGTGAAAACCTGAAATTCCGGTTTTTTCATTTTTCTCATTTTGCACCGAATCGTTCCAAAGAACGTATATGCGGAGAAAACATTTCTTTATGTAACTTTGTCCGTAGAATCGACTGGTGTAATCGTTGAGATTGTATCTATACCCATTTTAAAGATATACCCAAAAAACACACTTTTTTGAGGTGCAACTTTGAGAGAAAATATCTCCAAAACGAAAAGAGATAATTAAATTCGGTTTGAAAATTTGAAATCAGCGCATCGGCCTTTATCAATATAGACTATATTCAGAAACCAAAATTTTTGACCCAAAAATGGGTATTTTTGGATTATTTCGGCTGTACATGAAAAATTTTACAGTGAAAAACTAAAAATTGTAACTTTTCATGTTTAACAATGATTGGAAATTTCTTGAAGATGTAAAAAGATTATAATTTTTAATTGGAAATGTGAATATTTAATTTTTTACACAGATTGCAATTTTAGAAAGAATAATATATAATTTTGATCTTATAATTAGTAGAAAATTTTTATTAACAAGTATCTGTATACACATAATTAAAACGTATATCAAATATAATACTACATCTCATATAAGCTTAAATTTGCACACCCAAATATGGATCAATTTTGAAAATTATTAAAAAAAAATAGAATATGTAATCACATGATTTCATGACTTATATTTGCCTTTGAGATTGTTACAAGGTGTCATCTTTAAATGTATCATCACTAATGATGATATGTACACTTAAAGAAGCTAAACATAATGATGATGATGATGATACACTTATAACGTAATGACATACCCATCATGCAACAGGTGTTGATACTGGGTGTTCGTAACCTAACTTTTGTTTATTTACAAAAAATATAACTCACCGTAAATCTTCTAGAGTTGAAATTAAAGTAGTATGAGAAGTCACTAAACAACTATAGACACTTAAATATGAATATCTGTATGTATTTTCAGTAAATGTTAGAACGAAAATTCGGACAGGTATATACGATGACTTATTACGCAAAACTGTTTATTAGTTCGTACGAGCTCAAGTGTGCAGACGTCGCTACTGTCGGTACATGGGTGGTCTATTTATTTGCTTGAATGGAATTTGTTAGGGCAATTAAAATTTTTGTTTCAAACAAAGCCGACTTAAAAATAATTTCAATTATTTATTATTTATAAATCAACTGTAATATTATCTAAAAATATCTATACTATCTATACCCATGTAAAAATGCCTGAAAAATCCTAAGAAACAGGGTAAAACATCTGTCCATCCTTTAGTTTATAACAATATAACTTACAACATTTAAAAGTCATAGAAATTAATAGAAAAATATAAAAGTGATGTAATCATATTCATAAACAGTTTGAGAAATTGGTGCCTTATTTGTTTGACTAAATTTTTATTTATCTATATAAATTTTTTTGAGAAATTTAAATTTAAAATACTATTCAACCCTCTAAACTTAAAAAAAAGTAGTGTAAAAAGCCAAAAAATGATTTATTTTATTTTTAACTTGATTACAAAACAGGTACTGTATGAATAAATTTGCTTAATTATGTAAAAATGTCCCAGGAATATAAAAATGCGGGGTAGAATACTATCCACCCTCTATTTTTCAACTTACAACCCTTAAAAAGTCATAGAAGGTGGTAAAAAAATAAAAAATGCTGTATTCTTATTTATAGACAGTTTTTGAAACTATGTTTTTTGTTTTATATGTTTGGTTAAAATTTTATGTAAAAACGTCTGGGAAATCTAAATTACAGGAGTAAAACACTATTCATAATTCTTGGCCTAATGTAATTATATCAAAATCAATGACGCTAATGTTTAATACCAGAAAGAAGAGTGTTCACTCACTGTGAGTTACTCTAAGTCTTTCCCTAGTTAGATTAAAATCACCCTCCATAAAAATCAGTGACCTTAATCTTTACTATCTTATAGAGTGATGCTCACTTACTGTGAACTACTCTAATTCTTGACCTAATTACTGTTAAATCACCCTCCGTAAAAACCAGTCACCGTAATGTTTACTACCTGTGAGAAGGGTGCTCACTCACTGTGAAGTGCTCTATTTATTACCCCAATTACTGTTAAATCACCCTCCGTAAAAACCAGTCACTGTAATATTTACTGCCTGATAAAATTGTGCTCACTCACTCTGAAGTACTCTAATTCTTTCTCTAATTAGTACAAAATCACCCTCTGTAAAAACCAGTCACTGTAATGTTTACTACCTGAGAGAAAGGTGCTCACTTACTGTGAAGTACTCTAATTCTTGCCCCATTGTAATGAGATTAAAATCACCCCTTATAAAAACTAGTCTCCCTAATGTTTACTACACTAATTCTTACCCTAATTAGATTAATATCACCCTCAGTAAAAATTAGTCACCATAACGTTTATTACCTGAGAGATATGTGCTCACTCACTGTAAACTATTCTAATTCTTGTCCTATTATGAAATTAAAACCACCCTCCGTAAAACCAGTATATGTATTTCCGAATATAATACAAATTTATATTTCTAGTACCCAGTGATCTTTGGAGGAGCCACCTATGACCCAGCCAAGCTGACCAAAATCGAAGAAGCCTTCCAGTTCCTCGACGGCTTCCTCGACCGCACAGACTACGTCGCCGGGGACTCTCTGACCCTGGCTGACCTGGCCATCGTGGCCAGCGTGTCCACCTTCGAGGTCATGAACTTTGACCTCGCGCCCTACAAGAACGTGTCCAAGTGGTACGCCAGAGTCAGGGCTTCCGCACCAGGATATGAAGAGGCCAATGGCAACAATGTCCGAGCTTTCAAAGCTCTGGTTGATACTTTGTTAAAGAAGTGAAACACAGGTTGTGAACTGTATTTTTTATATGCTTTAAAATATACGTAAAATGTTGTTAACTCTCTTTTTTATTTACCTCAATTTTAACGTCTGTTTATAAAAATGTGTTTCTTAAAGATTTGGGTAAAAAAATGGTAGATATGTAAAAATATCTGGAGATATATAAAAAGATGTATAGAAGCATAATTTTTGGGTACAAAGTTTAAATTTCATATACACTTATTTTGCAATTTATTTTTTTAGCTAGTTTTTCAAAAATTGTATTCTAAAATCTGTACTACATTTCAAACCATTTAAATTTTTTGGTATATCTATGTAGAAATGTATGAGGAATGCAGAAATTATTACTAAAAAAGTGTACAACCCCTAATTTTTGGCCCAGGCATCCCTAAAGTCAATACAATATTAAAAAGTACTACCACATTTTTTATATCTTCTTACGTCTAGTTTGTAAAAATAGGTTCCTCGTTAATTTGACTAAAAATTTGTAGACATATGTAGAAATACCTAAGGAATCCAAAAATCAATACTAGAATAATGCCTAAACCCTAATTTTGGGTATAGAAACTTAAAACTTCACCAACATCCTATTCATTTATTTTGCAATTTATGCAGTTTAGCTCATTTTTCAAATCTTTTTTTCTAAAAACTGTACTAAATGTCAAACCATTTTAAAATTTGGTATGTTTATGTAGAAATGTATGAGGAATCCAAAAATTATTACTAAAATAGTGTACAAGTCCTAATTTTTGATGTAAGCATCCCTAAAGTCAATACAATATTAAAAAGAAATACCACATTTTTCTTTATTTACTTAAGTTTAGTTTGTAAATATAGGTTCCTTATGGATTTGGTTAAAAATTGGACACATACATAAAAATTAGTGAGGAATCCAAAAATCTTATCTAAAGTAAGGTGAAACCTCTAGTTTTTGCTTTATAAGTAGATATATGGACAGAAATGATTTTAAAATTTTGGTACAATTATTTTTTGTTATAAATTTTGTACTAGTAATAAACCAATAATAAAAATAGGTTTACCCATGTAAAAATAAATGGAAAATATGAAAATGAATGCAAAAACATTCTACAACCCTTAATTTTAGGTGTAGGACTTTACAAAGTTGTAGTCAAGTTGACAACATATTAATTTCCTATTTTTAGATAGAGGCTAAGTACTAAGTTTTTTATTTTAAAGGTTTTAGAGGTTGTTAAAAGAAGGGTAAATAAATTTTAAATATTTTTTATTGTATGGACGTTACAAGAATGTAATAATAATATAATAATCAATGATAATATTAGGTACATCATAAAAATTTCTTACAAATGTATGTATGTATAATAATGTGAAAAAGAAATACTTGTGCCAGTATTATGTATAGTAAAAATTGAATAGGGGGCGCTGCTCGTTCATATTCAGAAACAACTGCCTATCTACCGCACCTCTAACCAACTGTGATCATAGATAAGATAGTGAAAAATCTTAAGATATATAATAAAATCTATATTCATATATATGGTAAAACTAGAGTAAATCACAATAGTATGATATGCAGGCCCGGCTTCGCAACTAATGGGAAAAGAATCCAGTCCGGCCCTGCGTGATTGTGGCCCTTAGCAGATCTGCCCTTACCAAAACATCCCCACACAATAAATCATTTGTTTTATACTGGGTGGATGAAAAATTATTTAATAAAAATTATACTTAGACCACCCCTGTGCCGATCATAACCACCCCACACCTTCTTTTGGTTGTATAAAAACATTGTGTTAATTTCTTAAACTGTTTTGTAAAAATTATACTCGATGTATGAAAACAAAATTTGAACTCATTTGAAAATGTCTGCTGAATACAGTCCTGTACAGTACATAAATGTACAACACCTAGTTTTAGGTGTACAAGTTTTAAAACCAGCAATCCTCTCAATAAAGATTAATCATAAAACTATAAAGTTCATTTTTTAATTTATATTTTATAAAAATTATACTGGATGTGTGAAAAAAAATAAAATTTACTAAACCCATGTAAAAATGTCTGCTGAATACAGTCCTGTATTGTACATTACTGAACAACACCCAGTTTTGGGTGTAAAAGTTTAAAACGGAAAAAACTCCCAATATAGTTTTATTATAAAACTACCCAAGTTAATTTTTTAAATTATCTTTCATAAAAATTATACTGGGTGTACAAAAATAATAAAAACTACTATACCCATGTAAAAATATCTGGAGATTTCAAAAATGGCCACGAAAATAATGTACAATCATTAGTTTTGAACTTATAAAATCCCAAATTGATTTTTTTTCAAAATTCCTGATTACTTATGGCATGTTTACAAATATGGGTCCCTTATGGATTTGGCTATTTTTTTCTATATTTAAAAATGTCTGCTAAATACAGCCCTGTATAGTACACTACAGTTCAACACCTAGTTTTGGGTGTACGGTGTACCAGCAGAGGTATGTTTATTTTTCTCATACTTTATTAATTTTTTTCTATAAAAATGGTGTTGGGTGTTAAAATATAATACAAATTGGTGTACCCATGAAAAAATATCTTGGGAATTAAAAAATTATTACAAAAAATTGTACAACCCAAATTTGAAATTTGTAAAATTTGAATAAAGATTGTAATGTTTCGGGGTGTTTTAGGAAGGGCAGAAAAGCCAGGTCCGGTTTAAGGCATACAGTGTCGCATGAACTTAAGTCTAACCTATATTATGTCTTTTACTTACAAGCAAGTCGGCGATTATTTCTGAATACGGACCTGTTATGCATGTTGTCAGCAAATATACAGATATACACATGGTTGTTCAACCGCCTTCCGTAAGCAAATATTGCCCATATATACATGTGTACAAAATATTACAAACTTAAATTAAATAAACGAGGTACTCCTGTGATATTTTGTACACCCTAAAGTATATAAGCAGTAATATGACTACAATACCACACTTTATATGTTTATGTTTAATTATATTCTTTATAAAAAAATTTAAAGCCGTCCCTGTGTTGTGAAAATTTTCACAAATACTTAGAAACATTCCCTGAATCAATCCCTGTTTAGTACAGTACCTTACAACCCCTAATTTTTATTGTACAAAATTTTTCATAAAATATTTATTTGAATTTTTTTTTCATCAATTTGAAATTTTGTTAATATCAATAAAAATGTCAGAATAATTAAAAAATCATTACAGAAACATTACCCAACCCTTAAATTTTATTTACAGCCTTCTAAATAGTAAAGATTTTGAAAACAAACACCAAAAAATTCTGCAACCCCTAGTTTTAGTGGTAGTCAGCCAAGAAAACGTCATAAGTCCGATAAATTAGTTTTATGGTACACATTTCGAAATGAATACCGTGAGAATAATGTACCTGACATATGACGTACAATGTTTTATTTCATACAGTATAACTTTTCAAATTTGGTGGCAGCTTTAAAAAATTTAAGACATTAATTTAAAAATTCTAATTACTTCTGACATGTTATGACAAACTTTCAATAGAAATATATAAAAATAAGGTGAAGTTTAAAGAATTTAAATTTAATACAACAAAATATAAGTATGTGAAAATATTTTAAAATCATTACAGGACTAGTCCGATAAATCTCATTTGCTGGACTGATTTTATTATGAATTAAAGAGTTTATTTTTTTTTATAATTAAATAAAATTTAGAGTACATACGTAAAATTATCCGCAGAGTTTGAAAATGGGCGCCAAAAAAATCTGCAACCCCTATTGTGAGGGGTATCAACCCTATAAAGAATATAATTAGTGTTCGTATTATAGCCATCGTTCAGTACGCCTGCCTAATATTTTGTCTTAGCAAAGCCGACTATATGGAGTCTAGCATGGATAATATAACATCGTATATCATCATATATCGACGCCTTTGTAAAAAGCCATCCCGCCTTTAACTTTACTCTAGGGAAAAAATATTGTCAGAATATTATTTATGATTGTTCTACCCTATTTGTTCGCTGTTCGCGAGAACACTGCCGTGAAAAAATTCTTCAGTGAACTTATGAAAATTAAAGTGTATGGCTATGAATACCAATTGGGTGCGAATTGTCTTCACGGCAGTTCAAAAAGGAACTAAACATTGTCTTTTCTATTCCTACCCTACAGATGGTAAAATGATAACGCTTGCAGTGTTTGAAAAGCTATATCTATGTCCAAAGACGCAACTTTAGAAAATTTAAATAATATCGTTAAAATTTAGATGGACGGAGTTACAATACAACGAATAGAAAAATGTTAAAAACAATATAAGATAAAAAGTTGCGTCTAAAGGGTCGAATCATTCGTAAGCAAAATGTTTTTTACATGGCATCGCATATCTACAGTGCGGAAACCAAGACACAGTTTCAGAACCACTGACTGAATTTTCATTTTCCTTTCATTTTACAACCACTTGTCATAAAAAATATCTTCAAACGATATCTTGTAGTGAATTTAATGCAGATTTAAAAATTTAATACTCATTGTTTTATCTTTAATCGTGTAGGAGTTACAACCAAAAATATCAAAAATGTCTTAAAAATAAAAATGAAAAAAATTGTTTGAATTTAAGTTTAAATAAAAATAAACCACTCAACGGTAAATATTCATGCTGTACATCATATGAAAGAGAATTTCATGTACTTTTCAAAATTTTAACACTCATTTCTATATCTTTAACCGTGTAGGAGTGACAGTTTAAAATATAAAAAATAAGCCAAAATAAATTTTTGACTCTAAATTTAATTTTAGTCACTAAAAAAAATCGTATAATACATCATCTGAAAGATAATTTTATGTAAATTTCAAATTTTTTAAGAATTATTGTTTTATCTTTAACCGTTTAAGAGTTACGAGCAAAATTATCAAACATGAATCAAAAATTAAATTTTTCATTAATCAAATATGATTTTAGATGTGAATAAATTTTGAACCACTCACCGGAAAAAATCTTGGAAAACACCATCTGAAAGAGAATTTCATGTAGATTTCAATTATTTAAAACTCATTGCTCTATCTGTAACCGTGTAAGAGTGGTACGCCAAAAACTAAAATATGAGCTAATCAAAAATAAATCAAGGGTAAAAAATGTTTCAGGTTTTTTTATTAAATTCTTTCAGGATCTGAAAATGGGTCTTGAGTTTCATGTGCTCCCGTTCAGTGTTACGTTTCGTTTGGTGGCTGTAATAAATCTTAAACTAAGTATAAATTGACTCAAGGTTTCTGGATTTTCTTTGGACTGAGTTGAGGTGATTCCTGTAAAAACAACTGTTTATTATTAATTATTTTAATTGTTTATTGTACAATTATCGGCACCATTTATTGTCAGAGTTGTATCAATTTACAGAGCTTGAAACAGACGTGCCAATGGGAAAGTTTAGCGTGGTTGAAATTACATGTGAAATATCTTTTAGTCGTAAGTATAATTATAACTTAAAATGTAATTGAAAGTTAAAATTATGTTGCCATTTATTTATAATTAATGATTTATCTTCGAGCCACTCTGACGTTACAGGTGAATTATGCGCTTGCACAGAAGATATGGTGAGACCTGACTTTTTGAACGTAGGTTGTATTTTGAGGCATTATACCACACGCTTCTCTGTTGCCATGGGAACCCAGCGCGCGCTGGTTAAGATAGACGATACGTTCTCCGCGAGCCACTCTCACGTCATTTTTGTATAAAATTTCATTTTTTGAGAAATCTAGACATCTTTGGGTGAAATAAAATGTAGAATATCAATTTTGAGGGCAATGTTGATAAAATAAAAAAATAAAAAAAAATACGTTAAACTTCCCCATTGTTGACAGTTGAACTTAAATTTGAGGCAATAAATAGCGCCGATAAGTTGTCTCTCAAAACTTACTAAATCTAATTCATCTAAGGACTCCAGCTTTGCAATGGGCGCGAATTTCTCGTCCTTGCTGCCAGTAGCGGTTCGTTCGCTGGGGGGCAGCTGTAGTAAGTCTGGTTGCACCAGCCCCTCACTCGCCGTCCATGGATCCACCCTTTCCAAAAAAGATAGAGGTTATTTTCCCTCTCACTTTAAAAGTAGTGGGGGTGTTACCTGTGAAGCGATTGGCTCTGAGGCTTCGGCGTTGATGACGTTGATGAAACAGGTTTGGGCTCGCTTACAGATCTCTGGAAAGATGACCTTGAACCTCGGGCAGTGTCAAACTGCACGTTTTCGTACTCTGGGGCCTTTAAAACATTTTTTTATATTTTGCGTTCTTAATGGAGTTATTGTGAAACCAAATTGCGTATCGAAAAGCCCTCATTTCGATACTCAATTTTTTGTTTTAGAAGGTTGGTTCTAAATAATTACGTAATGCTTAAAGGGGCGTTACGTAATTTAAGTATAGCCAATTACTAACCTCAACATTTCACATACAAATTTCCCTAAATCCTGGTTTAATGTAGCAGTTGTTTGTAAATATTTCAGTGTATAAAAGTTGCAAAATATAAAAAAATGTGTAGAGGATCCATTTTATAAAACATGCCTTATAAAATTCTTTTTAATATAGTATAGTGTACATGTGAATAAAATGCAAGTAAAGTGCACTCACCTCCTTCCCTCTTTCCTTCTGCAGGATTTGCAGGATCAACCTGACATCAGCCTGTATCCTTTCTTCCATAGCTACTACCCTTTTACTAAGGATTTCTATCCTTTGGTTCATCCCTTCAAATTGGTTTCTACTTATAACTAAAATGTCAGAATGTTCTTTGGAATGTTCAAAGTCAGCCTGTACAAGGCTTTGTTCCAATTGTGCTATATACCTGAAATGACAATCAAAATATAGTTGTCATACTCAAAAATTATTTAATTTTTTAAGGTTTCAAGGCGTCCACCCCCAAAACTAGCTTTAGAAAAACATTTAATAGTTATTTACGTGGCCAGCGGTGTAAGTTAATCTTTACAGGGCGAGCTGGAAATTTGTGAGGCGAGCGACGAAGGCTAGCCTTGTAAAGTTTTACAGGTAAGTTACCGTAATTGTTTATTTACTTAGCTATCAAGAAGCCTGTTAAGTGACAATTATATAGAAGGTGGAAATAAAGAAGTTTTACATATTTACTGAATTTTTTGGTATCTATTAAAATGGTTCTTTCAATAATTCATTGGTATATTTTAAAATAGAATTAATTTGTATTATTAATTATTTGACGTTTGTTCTTTTTTTATAATATTTGACAGAAACGCCTGATATTAACCCAAATGCAACCAGACACGTAGTTATGTAGGTAAAACGAATTTTCTCATAAGCTTGCCTATCTATATATTTATTACCACCTTCTATATAATTGTCACTTTACAGGCTTCTTGGTAGCTAAGTAAATAAATAATTACAGTAACTAACCTGCAAAAATTTACTAGGCTAGCCTTGTAAAATTTTACAATGCTCATAAAAATTTTTAGAAAACAATGAATGTTTTTTATGCATTTTATTATAAATATTAACTTAATTTAATTAGGTTTTTGTCATTTGACAACGTCTAGCTTTAAATTGTTCTACCACTGCCAACTACCTTTGATTCCAAAATAGAGTAAATATATTTTTTTGAAGAATAAAGTAAATTAATAAAAAAAAAATGCTATGAAGGTGGAAATAAAATTTTGTACACGGCACGCGTGTAATTGATCTTTACTGGGCTCACATGATTATGAAAGCTCGATCCTTCGTCGCTCGCCTCACAAATTTCCAGCTCGCCCTGTAAAGATTACCTTACACCGCTGACGACGTAAATTACTATTAAGGTTTCAAGGCCTTCACATCCAAAACTAGGGAGAGACATTTAAACAATGTCAAACAATTTTTACGTGTAGTATTTTTTATTAGTTTTGGTTATTGAAAAGGGGGGGTTGACTCACCCCAGGGCGCGCTGCGGATCGGGCGGCTCCGTGACGGCTCGGGGGGGCTCGCTGGGCGCCGTGGTGTAGGCCAGCGCCTCGGCCGCCGTGGGGGGGGAGGGCGTGCTGGTGAAGTAGCTGGTGGAGCCGCTCACCGGCACCGAGTGGCTCGTGGGCGGCGGCGCCCCCCCCGGCTCCTGGTACGCCCCGATCGAGCTCTGCCGCCGGATCGTGCGGATCTTGTGCGTCGTGGGGGGGGTTTGTGCTGCAACAAGGGGGGGCAAGTCTAAATACAGGCAGCCGGGCCAACAGGAATACTACTTAATTATTCTCTTTACTCTGTGTGGCAAATGAATGTGTTTAGGGGTTTGTATCTTAAAAACAGGGGGGTGTAGAATATTTTTGTAGCTAAATTTAAATTTTTCAGATATTTTTACATAAATGTACCGAATTTTAATATTTTTTGTCAACTAATACAGTATTTAGAATAAAATATTTGAAAAATAAAATAACTGATTCAATTTAAATTGAAGTATTTGGTGTCCACACCTAAAATTAGGGGTTGTGAACTTTTTTACTCAATACTTTTTTACATATACATACAATTTCTTAGGCAAATATATGAAAAATCCACATTGCTACGAAACGTCAAAATAAAAAGATGTGAAAAAACAGTGATTTTTAGTTAATTTTTCATTTTAAGGGGTATACCTTTAAAACTAAAAGGTGTATAATTTTTTACTGACAAGGAATAGATTCGTCATAGTTTTTTTATGTATGAGTACAAAAAATTAGCCAAATCCATAAGGAACTCATTTTGTTATGACCCATCTAAACCAAGAAACATGTAAAAAGAGCACATTTTTGTACATATTTTTCATTTTCAGGGGTATAATACCCCTGAAACTAATAGATAAATAATTTATTAGTGCCAAGAAATTGATTCCTCATAGTTTTTTATATATGAGTACAAAAAATTAGCCAATTCGTTAAGTAACTCATTGTGTAATGAAACATCTAAATAATAAAAACATGAAAAAAGAGCCCTTTTTGGTGCTTAGTTTTCATTTTCAGGGGTATATCGCCAAAACTAAAGGATGAACACGATTTTATTGATCGGATATCAATTCCCTATACTTTTTATATAGGTGTACGATTCAGCAAAATCTAATTTTTGGGGCGTAAAAATGAAAAATAATTTAAAAGATTCACATTCCTTAAATGGGGTTGCAATTTCAAAACAGATTGAGTCAGGGTAAAATCGAGACATTTTGTTAAAGTTTAAAAATGGCGTAGAGTAAAAGTAAAGTAATAAATAATTAATATATAATATTCCTGTCATATGTATAGACACATAAGATGCAAATATGAAATGTACTAAGTATTATAAATTTCTATAAATCTATAATAAATCTGAACATTCATGCACTAAGAAGAGAACCTAGTCTGTATGTACGACTTACATCACTGTCCTAGACACGTACACGTTACAACATGAATAACAACTCACCAATGAGCGGCTGATGCGTCTTATGGGCCCGCAGGTCGGGGAAGCTTCGTTTAAGTTGAGAAAACATGCCTAGAAACATTCACGAGCACGCATTCAAACTATGCCTCCGGTATAGAGGAGGGTAACAAGCATATGTTAAGAGAGGGCAAAGTTACCAGTGATGGAATTCAGGGTCGATGACCTACGTTTCTCCTCCCCGAAGTCCAGGTTGAGGGGGGTGACGTCTTGGCCGGCTTTGTCCGTCGAGAACTCCAGGATGCCGTGACCTACAAGGAGACGATATGAGGAATAGGAACTCTAGTTGTTCTACATTCATTGTTAGTGACAATGGTCCATTAGGAATATGGCTTAATTGTATGCATATGTAAAATTATTTGGGGAATCTAAATTTTAGGGTAGAACAATATCCAACCCCTAATTTATACTTTGCTTACCTACCCCTGAAAACTGTGCAAAATGTACAGAAAATTCCAAATTGTTCTAAATTCATTAACTCTTACTTTGTCAAAATGGCTCTCCATGGACTTAGCTAAAAAACCGGTATGTATTTGTAAAAATATCTGAGGAATTCAAAACTGTAGGGTAAAATGGTGTCCAACACCTATTTTTTATTTTAAAAACCCCTAAAGTCAACGAAAGATTTACAGAAAATTCGAAACTATTCTTTGTTCATTGTTTGTTAATTCATTGTTACTTAGTGAGGAATCTTAAATTTTACGGCAGAACAATATCCAACCCCTAATGTATTACCTAGCATACCTACCCCTGAAGATTATGCAAAATGTATAGAAAATTCCAAATTGTTCTAAATTCATTGACTCTTAGTTTGTCAAAACTTCTCTTTATGGATCTAGCTAAAAATTTGTATGTATATGTAAAAATGAATGAGGAATCCGAAAATGTAGGGTAAAATAATTTCCAACCACTGTTTTTCATTCTACAACCCGTTAAGTGGGGTAAAACAGTGTACAACCCCAAATTTTTACCCTATAAAAAATCTAAAATCGGTGTGCAATTTAAAAAAATTTAAAATTCTTCTCTGTTCATTGAATATTAATTTGTGCGAATAGGTCTTTCATAAATTTGGCTAAAATTTTCAGAACTTATATAAAAATGTCTGGGGACTGTGGGGACACCCCTAAAGTCAAATAATATTTATAGACAATAATCAAATAGTTCTAATTTAATTGACTGTTAGTTTATGAATATAGATCCTTTATGGATTTTACTTGAACTTTGGAATCTCATGTAAAAATATCTGGGGAATCCAAAAATGTGGGGTAAAATAATATACAAACCCAATCGTTTACCCTACATACCCCTAAAGTTGGTATAGATTAAAAAAATCAAAATTCTTCTCTATTTTTAGTAATGTTAGTTTGTAAAAATTTCAGTACATATGTAAAAATGTCTGAAGAATTCAAAAAACACAAGTTAGAATAATTTTTAATCAGCATACCCTTAAATTCATTATACTATTCTGTATTTATTGACTGTTACTTTAGAAAAATTGGCCCTTTATGGATTTGATTAAAAAATTCTTTACTTATGTAAAATTGTCTGGGGTATCAAAAAATGAAGGGTAGTACTCTATCCAACCCCTAGTTTTTATCAAAAACCCCTAAAATCTTATGATGTGCATGAAATTAGTATTGTTAAAATTGAACTGAATACTGACCTGACTCACTTTCATCACTATGAAGACTCTCTTGTCTATCTTGTACACTGTTACCCCTAGACGAGTGACCTCCATTTGACCTTGAGTAATTATTCCTAAAATATCGGCTTTCCCGATCGTGTGAACTTGATCTTGTGTAGAAGTGCCCTTTTGGTACAACGCCTGCTTGCTCTTCCTACAAAATAACCGAATACAACCACACCCAAAAATGGGATGACATTTCAGCATTTGCTATTTCCACCCTTACTGGACTCGCTTTAAATAGCTAGAAGTTGTTTATTCCAAGTTCATGGAGTGCTCATACCCAAATGAAGGTATTGGGTATATATTTAAATTATATTATAGATAAATATAAAAACTTACATCTCTTAAATTAAATGTTATTTCTAAATTATTCATAAAATAATTATAAAATTCTGGATATAATTCCATTACATCTAATAAATCATTCCTATGAATTTTATGTAGATCACAATATGTTAGAGCTCTGACATTAGAGCTACTTTTTCCCCAACTGTGATGTATACATGGGTTTTCCCCAAATATATCAAATTTACCTGTAGAAAAGATTTTTAGAACAAACTACAAATATATAATTTTTAACTATACCTAATATAGCCATAACTATATCATCTTTCAATATTTCTATTGACCCCCTTGATATAAAATAAAGGGAGTTTAACACATCCCCCTTATGTACAAGGGTGTCTCCTGGTGGGGCATGAGTAGTTTTAAATTTAAGGGATAGTGCCCTACAAACAATTACAAAAATACTAACACATATATACTACCTAAAATAAATATGATTATATGCATCTCATATCTAATCTAACATCCGTCTAACACATACTACCCTAAACTATAAAAACCCTTACCTTAAACAACCAGGGCTGGCTCCGTCAAATACGCTACAATTCTGTAGCAGGTTTCTGTTCAAATGCAAGCAAATATCAGCCTGCAAGCATTCAGGGAACCCCTTGAGAACACTGTTCATGTCAATGCCGTTTGTGTAGGTCCAGGCGTGCTGGAAATATTCTTCCAGACGCTGACGTAAGGGGTTCGGGATCTGGTGGAACCGGATGAATTCCCGAACGCGTAGCATTTGGGTGTGGTAGCGAGCTGTTCCTGAGTATAAGCGCTGGATGATCGCCGAAACGTTGCCGAATATACTCGCGTACATCAGAGCTGCAAAAAAAGTCTCATTGTAATTCATACCCTGTTTAGTGTTTATATATATAAATACGATTTATAGGTGTAAATTAATTAAATTCTTATTATATTTAAATGGAATCGTGACTAAATAAAATTAATAAGAACCATTTTTGGGTACAGATATAATTGCAATTTATACCCAGTTCAAGCTGTGTTTCTACTGTTATCTTAGCAAAATATAATAAATTTATATCAGGGCATGTAACCGGTTAAAACAACCGGTTAATAAAAACCAGTAACCGATATTTTAACCTGTATTTTTAAGGCCAAAAATAACTGTTAAACAAAAAAAAACGGTTTTAGCGAACATTAACTTAATTATTAATTTAATTCCTAAAAAAATAGGCTCTTTGGTAGCATTAGTCAAGTTTACAATTGAAAAGTGACGTGCGTTTTTCTGAATATTCGTTAATTTAATCGCATTCTTTTTTTGTTATATATTTTCAGATGGTAATTTTTTATTAATTGTTTTTAATTATCTTTTTATTTTTTTAAATTAAATTTTTATAATTAATATTTTTATTAATTATTATTATAAAGTACTCTATTAGGGTTAACCATTAACCAGTATTTTCTTCGGTTACATGTTCTGATTTATACCCAATATTAGGTAAAAATATATATGTTATTTATATTCAGTATAAGTTGTGATATATTATGTTATAATTTATACTCATTTATAGGTAAGTAAATAATTGTTATTTATACACAGTTTAAGTTGTGCTATATTTTTATACATATCACATTTAAAAACACTTATTTATACGTATGAAATATTAGTAAAATAAAATTAATTTATATCCAATTACAGATAAAAATGTATTTTTAATTTATACCCAGTTTAAGATGTTATATACTAGTAGATACTAAGCTTTAAAATATCTATTTATAGGTGTAAATTATGCTTTAAATAAAATTATAGATACAAATGTGTTTAAAATATTTAAAGGAAATTTAAGTTACAGTTATAATTGTACCACATACAGGTTGCTTTGATTTAAATCACTTTAAATTTAAATCAGATTTAAATTAGGTTGATTTCTTTGTAATCAATTTAAATCAATTGTTCTGTAATTATGTTTTAACATTCCAAATTTACGGGAAATTGGGGAAAAAAGCGTGTGGGTAACGGTACCATGTGGCAATACTTTTAAGAATTACTAAATTTGTTGAACTTTGGAAAACAACTTTACTAGTATATTATTTTGAATTTGTAACGAAGAAATTTATTGCACTAATATATGATTTCATGGTAAATTTAACTTGCATTTTAATGGTGCATGATATCAACTTCTACCCTCTAAGCATATTTATTATTTTCGTAATTTGAACCCCATATCCCACACTTAGAACAATAAACAAACAAGAAAGGTAAACTCACATCCCACCAGCATGACACAGATGGTGAAGATCTTCTCCGCATCAGTGTTGGGAGCCACGTTGCCGAAGCCCACGCTGGTGAGCGTGGTGAACGTGAAGTACAGCGCGGTCACGTATCTGCTCTTGATGGAGGGCCCGGCCAACGAGCTGTTGATGTAGAACTGCTCCGTGTCCTTGGCCAGCGAGTCCAGCCAGCCGATGGTGCTCTCTGGACGCTCGTAGTTGCCTATCGCGTACCTGGGGAGGGAGAAATGGTCTAAGTTCTGTCCGAGGTGGTTTATAAAAAGGTTCCGTGTGGAATTGGGTGAAAATGAAGGTGCTTGTAATGTAAGGAATGGGAATGATGGGTAGAGGCATGTTCACCTCCTAGTTTTTGACCTATGATCTCCTGAAGTTAATTTTTACTATATTCCTGATTATTATAAATACACACATTGTTATTTTCTTAGATCTAGATAGAGATAGATATAGAAACAAATGTTCTAAATTCATTCCAAGTTGGTTTATGAAAATGAGTTCCTTGTGGAATTGACAAAAATGATGGTCCTTGTGTAAAAATGTCTAAGGAATTCAAAAATTCAAGGTAGAAGATTGTCCACCCCCTAGTTTTTGATCTACGATACCTAGAAGTTGATTTTTACGATATTCTTGATTGTATCTTTAGTTTCTGAAATCGAATCCCTCATAGATCTGGTTAAAATTGTTAGTACTTGTGAAAAAATATCAGAGGAATTCAAAACTGCATGGTAAAGAAATGTTCACCCCCTAGTTTTTGATCTACGACCCCCTGAAATTGATTTTTGTAATATACCTTATTGTTCTAAATACATGTATCTTTAAATTTCTGAAAATGAATCCCTCATAGATCTAGCTAAAATTTTTAGTACTTATGTAAAATATCTGAAGAATCCAAAACTACAGGTTAGAGATGTTCAGCCCCTATTTTTGACCTATGACCTCCTGAAGTTGTTTTTTTGCAATATTCCTGATTGTTCTAAATTCATGTATCTTTCATTACTAAAAACGAATCTCTCACATATTTGACTAAAAATTTTAGTAGTTATGTAAAAATGTCTGGGGGAAAAAATATATGGTAGAATAACGCGTAACCTCTATTTTTTAACCTATAACCCACTGAAATTAATACAATATTTCTTATTGTTCTAAATACATGTATCTTTAGTTTCTGGAAATTTATCCATCGTGGATTTAGTTAAAAATTTCAATACTTATGTAAAAATGCCTGAAGACTTCAAAAATGCAGGGCAAAATAATGTGGAACCCCTACTTTTCGACGTATGACCTTTTGAAGTTGATACAATATGTTTTACAATATGCCTCATTGTTTTAAAAACATTTATCCTAAGTTTCTGAAAATGGGTACTTCATGGATTTGGCTAAAAATTTGTACACTGATGTAAAAATGTCTGCGGAACCCAAATTTGGGTAGAAGAATAGTGTCCAATCCTTATATTTGGGTGTGGAAATCAAAAACTATATAGACTTATTATACTATTTATTCTGTTTAGTTCATTTTTCAAACTATATTTTCTCAAAACTGTACTAATTGTCAAAACATTTTGAAATCTAGTGTCCTTATGTAAAAATATCTGTAGAATTCAAAAATGTTAACTAGAACAATGTCCAACCCCTAGTTTTGAAGTTATCAACCCCAAATCTCAAACAAGAATATTTTTTTAATTCAAAAAAGTGATGTTTATGACGTCACTCACCAAATGCAAGCCAACCAATGAGCAATGAGCACAAACGTTGCCATGAGCAACAGCAACACAGCTGCGCCATACTCGGAGTATCTGTCTATCTTCCGCGCAACCCTGACGAGTCTCAACAGGCGCGCAGTCTTCAGCAAGCCAATCAGCGTCGTGGTCTGAAACAAAAGAAGAAGTATAGCGGGGGCAGCGGAACCCGCCAGGAAAGCTCGGCTCCAAAATTGCGTGGAATTTAAGCGCATTCAGATTTGACTGCACTGCTGTTGAACTAGAAAGTTTGGGGACTGCTGGCCAGCGAAATTAACCATTGCTAATGTTCACGAATCTTCTCGTTGTACAACACATTGCAAAACTTTTACTTGCATTTTATTTGATATAAATATTTTTATATACAACATTATATACATACAAATGTTTTAAATGAAGCACCAGCTGGAATTATTAAAATACAAGTAAAAATATTTTTGGGACATTTCTGAGTGATTACCCATCTGAATATTATCTGTGTTATATTTTGCTTGACTGTGTATGGTAACCGGAAAAAAGCACAAAGGAAAAATATGTTATTTAATTTTTAATTTTATTAATTATTTATTTATTAAGAGCATAAAAAATAAAATTTCCTAAAAGCTTTAATCTTGATTATGCCCGTGGTACATACAACCTTTTATTTCATTTTGGTAATTGGTAATGATCTCTCTACAACAGCTACAAGTGTTCATAAAACACTTTACGTATTTTTTTTTATTACCCATTATTTTACAATTCTTTTTAAAACAGCAACAAGCATTTTTATTAAAAATTTGGTACACCTAAAAATAGGCACAATAATTCTATAGGACACTCTCCACTATAGCTTGAGTGTTTTACATAGTTTGAATAGAAATATAAGTAAAGAAGTAGTATAAGAAAAAAAATCTGATGTGTCCAACACAATACCTCCCGCAACTGTAGTAATACATATATTCTATATGTTATTCAATACCTTTAATTTGTAGTTTTAAAATAAGTTTGTTATTGCAGTTCAGAATATTTTTAATTCATTTCATACCTAAAATTTCCTTCATAAAATTTGTATGACTAATATGACAGCTATTTTTGACGTTACTAAAACCGGAACCGAACTTACCTTTATTCACGCATGCAAATATATGCCTTATATATTTCTTCCACCTTTTCTAATTTTACAATAAAACTACTTCATATTTACTTATGTTATCATTTACATTTACTTACATCAAATTTGACATCATATGTCAAATTTTGTGAACATATGAATAACTCATCTGTTTTATCGAAATTTCTCAGCCTAAACGATATGTAAAATTATTATAATTTATTTATTTTTTTTTCTATCTAACTAGAAGTTATATATAAACGTAATTATGCAGATCGGTAGAAAATTAAAAAATCTTTATATTTGATAATAACGGAATTTGCGAAAAAATTGTATTAGAAGTATTTTTTTGGAAAAACGGTTTAAAGCTTCAAATAAAGTACTACTTCCTGTTAACCAATTATAGTCAAAATCTAATCAGTTCATCATATTTGAATATAAGTCATAAATACCAAATATTACATTTTTTACATGTCACGTATTGGAGTTATCGTGGACGAAAAATCGTCACAGACACACACACACACGCACGCACACACAGACATACAGACATCACGGTAAAAATAGTAAAATAGTATTCTAGGGACCCTAATTCGTGCTCATATGTTGAAAACTCATACTCGAGAAATCTGACCAAAAACAATACCTCCCTTATCTATATATTGATAGGCGGGAGGTAAAAATGGTGGATGCGCATAAATATAAGACATACCAAAAGTATTTTAACAATAAAAAAATATGTAATAATATTTGTACTGTTCATGTTTATCACGTCACCTTTTAGGCACTCATAACTGTAGTGGAAAAATATTTTTAATATAATACTAGAATTGTTATTTATGTATTAATGACAAAATTAAAAGTTTATATTTTCTATAACATTCCGTTGACAATGGTAACG
This sequence comes from Stenolophus ochropezus, assembly GCA_035578165.1. Taxonomy (NCBI): domain Eukaryota; kingdom Metazoa; phylum Arthropoda; class Insecta; order Coleoptera; family Carabidae; genus Stenolophus; species Stenolophus ochropezus. The sequence continues at coordinate 953,878 of JAQOWZ010000043.1, forward strand.
AAATAATTATGTTATGAAAATAAAATTAACGGTGACGCAAAAATTATTGAAAAATAAATAATTATTTTATAAAACTTTTAGGTTAGGTTAATTTTTGGGCTTTTCTCCAGCAACCATTGTGTGTGTAAGATATGTTTTACTATATAAATATGAATGATATATGTATGTATGCTTGCCTAGTAATATAAAGCTTATAAGCATGAACTATATACACACTAACGAGAAGATTGGTGATGTTGTTAAATAAAAAAATGAATAACCAGATTCCAAGAGTATACTGCAAGTTACAGAGTAATACAATTATTATTTTATTTATATTTTCACACAAATGTTCTTTTAATATTGATCTCTATTTACTAGTCAAATTTAATTATTTACTTTTACGTGTTTGCGTGTTTAAAATCTTAGGGGACGTATTTATGTGTTTAATTAATTATTTAAATACATAATAACATTAAAAGTGTAAAAAGTGTAAAAGCGTACACGAAAGAGTGAAAAGTGTAACAAAACTGTCAAACAATAAAATTGATTTTCATGATTTTTTTTCAAATTTTTTTTGTCAATTTCAGATGAAAAGTTCCTTATGGGTTTAACTAATATTTATGTAAAATTGTCTAAGGAATCCAAAAATCGCTACTAAAACAACTCCTAACCACTAGTTTTTGACTTAAGTACCCCTAAACTGAAAAATGGCGAAAAGCTTCATTTTTGCACTTTTTCACTTGCTATACTCCCCTTTTTGGGTATGTTCTTCAGATTTTATAAAAATTTGGGAATATATAAAAGAATGAACCAGAAATCAAATGCCGTGAATTTCAAGTATCCATCTCTTTTATTTTCAGAGATACATATTTTTAAAGTGAGATATGAGCTTTTGAAATGATTTGTAAATTTATAAAACTGTAAATATTTCGAGAACGGTAATAGATATCGAACTTCTGTTTGAAAATTTGAAATCTACGCCCCAAAATCTATATAATACAATATTAAAATTTATATTTTTTGAAAAAAAATTTTTCAGCCAATTTTCATCCTGAAAAACCACCCCTCCTCAATATCTCAAAATTGGTGAAAGATACAATTTCACCGACTTCACCATTGAATTCCAACAGGTACAAGTTTTATTAAAGAAATTTAAAATCGCAAAAAATCTAAGGTATAGTATCAGGATTTTTTTCAGATTTCGGCCATTTTTCAGGATTTTTAGAATTTCCTTCATAAAATCTTAGCTTGTTGAGATAAAAATTTGAAACTTGGTACACTTATGTAGAATTTTCTGTAGAATCGATTGCCGTTATCGTAGAGTTCATACATCTACCCATTTTTGGGTTAGAAATCATTTTTGGCCCAATCAACACCCAACTTTGAAAGCCCATATCTCGAGAACTAAAAGAGATAATTAAATTTGGTTTGAAATGTTGAAATCAGCGCATCGAAATCTATCTAGTGGTATGTCAAACCCATTTTTGGGTGTTGTCCCTTTTTTGGGTGTGAAAGCAAATTTTGCCCAAAATTTCAAAATAGGGCTCATTGTTAGTATATACCGTAAGTTTAAGCATTCTACGCCTAAAAATACGTGAGTTATATAAAATTTTATAATTTACAATCATTTAATTTTGTATGGAAAATTAAAAATCATGTTTTTTACATATGTTATTTCTATTACTGTATCTATCGTAGAATTGACTTGAAAAGATGTGAACATACAAAAAAATGTATGCAGATTTCAAATTTTCTATCAAAATTAAGCTACCGCTTCTAGTTTTAAAAATATAGTAATGTAAAGTTGATAAAAATTTTAGACATTCTTTAAAATTTGAAATTTACTTAAACTTATTTTTTTTAAATGGTTACCTGATAAATTTGTCTAATTTTATGTATATATACGTAAATATGTATGGGGAATTCAAAAATAAATACGAGAACAATATCCAACCCTTAATTTTAAGGATAGTCAGGCCTTAAAGTCAATTTAAAATAAAAAGTTTGTGTATTTCTTCTTGGTTTGCAGTTTGACAGTTTTGTGATATAAGTAACGACATGACACCGTGAGAGAAAGAAAGACAGACATATAGAAGTACAGAAGGATAGAAAGAGAGGTGTATACTCTTGTAATGCCGGTAAGCTGTGTTCAACTCATGTGCTCGTGCTTTAATTCAACTGTTTTTTAACTAATGAGAAATCTACCTCATCTTTGTCCAAGCCCAACTAGAAAAAAATTTCGTGAATTTTTAAAATATTTCACACTAAAAAACTAAGTCTATATATATACAATTTTGTCACCGAATTTTGGAGTCGCCAAAAAACAACAAATGTATAGTACAATACATTTAAAATGACACTTCATCTTAGATTAATTGTACTATATATAGATTTCAGTGTGTTCTGTACATTTCTAATTCGGTCTAATTTATACCAATAATAGCTTTATTATACAATGCGAACATATAGTTCACTTACCTGTGGAAAAAATTATTATTAACATATAACAATTATTATCAGTCACTCAAACGTCACAGAATTAACTTTATCCTATTTTTATAAAATTAAATCCTTCAAAAATTTAAAAAAAATTCTTACATACCTATGTAAAAATAAATCCAACCCTTAATTTTAACCCTATGAACTCCTAAAGTCGACAAATTATTTTTATGAAATTAGTAATTTGTCTGTATTTACTTAATACCAATTTATAAAAATTTGTTCCTCAAGGATTTGACTAAAATTTTTCATATTTATGTAAAAATATTTGGGGAATCCAGAAAACATTACTAGAACCACATCTAACTCCTAATGTTTACCTTAAGCACCCCTAAACTCGAAAAAACCTTTTTATGAAATTCATGATTTGTCTGTATTTATTTACTACCAAATTAAAAAATTGGTTCTTCAAGGATTCGGCTAAAAATTTTCAAATTCATGTAAAAATTTCTGGTGAATCAAAATATCATTACTAGAACCACTTCCAACCCCTAATCTTTACCCTAAGCATCTCTAAATATGGTTCAAGGTTTCATCAAATTATGATCTTTTTTTTAAGTTTGTTACTTAATCATTTCACTTATAGATTTAACTCAAAATTTATGTATATGTATAAAAATGTTTACTGAATCCATCCCTGTATACCACATAATCATCCAATACCTAATTTTGAGTATACAAGTTGTGGAACAACTATAAGTTTAATCTAATTTTTATCAAAATTTTTATTAATTAATTTTTCATACTTGCTTTATTAAAATTTGTATTTTATGTTCACAAAAAATATAAAATTGTTTACTCATGTAAAAATGTTTGAAAAATTCAAAAATCTTAAGAAAAACCATTTAAAACCTCTAATTTTTAAGTAACAAACTCTTAAATTCAAAAAATTGTTAGTTTGTAAAAAAATTATTTCCTATGATTTGGTTAAAAAATGTTTATAATGTAAAAATTTCTAAAATTATTGTAGTATAAAAATGATTTAAAAACTCAACAACCACCCTTAAATTGTATCTCCCCCTAACGTCAACCCCCACCCCTTCTGTGACATTCCCAACCACCATAACACCTCCACCAATGCACACCTATTCTACAGCCTGTGGAGAAGTCCCCCAGGTCCTACCTCGTCGGTGTCGCTGCCGAAGATGAGCAGGTCGAAGGGGATGGCTGCCACCAGGTCTATCAGGAACCACCCTCGCAGGTAGTGCACGGCTATCTTCCCTGGGTGGGACACCACCTCGTCGGAGCCGTTCACGTAGGTTGTCCTGAAGTTGATTAGGATGTCTATGATGAAGGTGACGTCCACTGCAAGGAATGGAATAGTCGAGACAGGATTCAAAAAATGTTTAAAATTATTATATTGTTATTTACTATCTAATAAGGGTTAGACCATTAGACGATCAAGACCAGTGGTATACTCTCCACCTCAGCTAGATGTCTCATAAGTGCCCTCTATGCGTAACGCAAACATTACTTCCCCTACACCCCTTAATATTACGTAATACAATATTTGATCCCCTCCTCATTTTTGTTAATATTATAATATTGAATATAAAATGTGTAGCATCTATTAACTAAATATATTAGCTAAATATAACCAGTTATATTTTAAAAAACAATTTTCATTTTTAGATCAGAACTTAAAATTAAAGTAGCTAACTAGACTTTTACTTAAAACAAATTACAATTTGAATCGAAACCGAAAAATAAGCAAAAACGTAACGAAACCGAAATCTATTTGTTTATTTTAACTGAAACTAAAACCAAAATAATATTTTCAAAAAAGTGTTACCGATAACCGAAACCGAATTTTTATTAATATAAAAACCATGAACCGTAATCGAACCCCAAAATTTTTCGAGTCCCTGGTCCTGAAACCTGTAAATAATATTTATGTATTTATTAATAAGTGATACATTTTGTCCAAATTGAATTTTATGTTGTCAACCAAATATTGAAATTATAATAACGTAAGTCATACTGTAGATTTTAATCGAAACTGAAAAAAAAAACCGAAAACTTAACGATACCGAAAACTAATTGTTTATTTTAACTAAAAGGAAAACCAAAATATTATTTTCAAACAATCGTTACCGATAAATGAAACCGAATTTTTATTAATGTAAAAACTGTTAACAGTAACCGAACCCTAAAATTTTTCGGTTCGAGTACCTGATCCTGAAACCTATAAATATTATTAATTAGTAATAAATTTTGTCCAAATATTGAAATATAATAATGTAAGTCATACTGCAGATTTATCTGGATACCATCCAATAATTCAGAAATAAAACCAAAACGATATTCTTGTAGACATCTGTTGCTCATTCCTGAACTAACACGTGTAATGTCTAACTAATATTAATTGTTTTTATAGTTCTCATTTGTTTGGGCAACAAAAAATAATAAAAAGTGCAATTTAAAATAAATAAATCTCATTATTTTTTTTTCTGCTGTTTTCTACGCGATAAAGGCAAGCAAATATATACCTAAAGTGGGTATTATTAGGGATTAAATGTCAAAGAAATTGAAGAGAACTGCATCCTTTGTCAAAAATTATTAATTATGAATAATAAAGTAAGTATTTGATGAGTTTAGTAACAATTTTATTGTTTCAAAGCTTTCAGGAATCAATTTCAAGTCGTACATATTGCATGGCATACTTCAGCATCCGTCTAAGCTTTCAGTAAAGCTCTTTCAAGCTCGGCTTTACTATTTATAGCGTTGGTAAGGACAATGATTTAGAATTCCAGCCGTGTATCAGGTTTTGTATTACTGTTTCATTATTAATCGCTGTTTGTGCCGTGAAATACAAGTTATTGCTTTTGTGATTTGATTATAGTTAAAGAAAAATTATAATACATATTATTGATAAGAGAATGTAACCGAAAAAATACTGTATAACGGTTAACCCTATTAAGAATACTTTTCTTGAATGTTTTTTTTTTAATTTTACGCATAACTTAAAAACAGTTAGCCGTAAAATGTTGAAATTTTGTTTATGGAATTTCTATAACATCTAATTATACACCTCCATTTTTTGTTCCAAACGGTCTTTTCAAAAGGGCACTTTACATTTGGCGGAAACTTAATAAAAATGATAATTTAGTTGGTATGGACATTGACAATAATTGTCAAAATATATATATCGTACGAAATATGTAGGAAATAATGAAAACCATATCTCTTTCTTTGCAAATTTTTAAACGCTTAAAATAATTTTGTGTAATGCAATAAGGAATTGTGACACACATATTAATAAGATTTTTAAAAGATGATCCATTTTGAAGAGAAATTTGAAGATATTAAATATCACTTTCAAGTGAAATAAGTTTAAATGAAGTGCAGCAAAAATGTGCATAATTTAACATACAAGGAAATCATGTGGTGTCCACATCAGGTTTTTTGATAAAGGTTACTTTTATTTTTAACTTTAAAAATATCGGGTAAAATTACGGTTACCGGTTTTTTAACAACAATTATAAAATGTTTTTATATATGACTAGCGCTGCCACCATTTTTTTTTTATCGAATAAAAACTACACTGTAAAATGTCTTACCTATGAGGTCTATAATAACAATAGGATCCTCTTCATACTTCTTGTTCTTTCTGGATGAGAAAGTAGGCTCGTTTAACAAGAACGCAGCGACATACGGAGTGAATATAGCTGTGTACATCACAAGGATCAGGATAATCCAGTCCCATACTGCTTTGAAAGGACTGTAGTGTAAAATGGTCCAGTTATGAATCCTTGGAGACTGGAGTTTATACTCTGGAAGGATGTCTGCTCCCAAGGATAGCACCTGTAATGATGTAGACAAGGATAGACTATCATTATATCGTCGCATTAAAATAAAATAATAATGAATTGATATGAAATGTACAAATGAAATATTTTGTATGTAGTTGGAATATGTAAAATATTTAATTAAATGTTTATTCTTTATATAAAAAATATTATATACAAAATTATCCTACGAGTATATTCTACGTAATAATAATTATATACAACATATGAAATGTGCTTTGTATAATGTATTTTTAATATGTATCTACACCTAATAAAATATTAATAAAAAAAAAACTTTTCTATTTTTAACCGTGTGAAAAAATGAGCAAATAATAAAAAATATATATTTTTTAATGTCTTATAACTATGAACCACTCATATGTAATAAATAATACTATACCTGGTTTTACAGTAAATTTAAAGTAGATTTCAAATTACTAAAGCGCGTTGTTCTATCTTTAACCGTGCATGAGTGGCGCACCAAAATGTGAAAAATGAGCTAATAATAAAATCGGGAATATTTAATGAAAAATACATGTTTTTTAATGTGTCATAACTGAGAGCCACTCATCGGTAATAAATACTACAAACTGTGGTTTTATAATAAATTTAATGTAGATTTCAAGGTATTAACGTGCATTGTTGTATCTTTAACCGTGTAGGAGTGACAAGACAAAATATGTATATTGATCAAAAACAATTTTTTTATCATTTGTAGCGTCTTTTAAATATGAACCACTCAACAGTAAAAATTCATGCTAGACAAAATTCAATAGATAATTTAATGTAGATTTCAAATTTGTAAAGCTCATCCTTTTTTTTATAACCGTTCACAAGTTACAAGTAAAAATGTGAAAAATGTCACAAATACCAGTTTTCAACAAGTAATACGATTTTCAAGTGACAATAAAAAAGTTTACGAGTCCATAAAATGAGAACCAGTCATTGGTAAATATTCTACGGTACATGAATTTGTAGCGAATTTAATGTAGTTTTCAAAATTTTAATGCATGCTGCTTTATCTTTAACAGTGAATGAGTGGCACACAAAAATATGAATAATGAGCTAATATAAGAAATTAACACGTGTGTTTTTGAATCAATAAAAATTAATTACTCAACGATTTAATAGAAAATTTAATGTTGATTTCAAATTTGTGACGCTTATTAATATATCTTTAACCGTGTAGGAGTGGTACAGCAATATATGAGAAAAAAAATATCAATTCTAAATATTATGTTTATTTTGTTTGTTTTTTAAATGTCCATAAAAAATGAACCACTCATTGGAAAAATTCTGCAAGACACTCTTTAATAGGAAATTTAATGCAGAATTTAAATTTGTAATGCACATTTTTATATCTATAACAGTGTAAGAGTAGCATAGCAAAATATAAAAAAGGAGCAAAAAAATATATTTTAAAATTTTGTGTTTTTTGCATGTATACTTTAGATGAACATAAAAAATGAAAAATTTTTCAAAAAAAAATCATGCAAGACATAAAATTTAATGCAAATTTCAAATTTGTAAAGCACACCGTTATGTCTAAGTGTGTACGCGTGGCACACTAAAATATAAAAATTGAGCAAAAGATCAATTATAAAATAATGTTTTTGATGTACTTGTATTTTAGTTGTACATAAAAAATTAACTACTCATGTAAAATGTATTGTTATATCTTTAATTGTGTAAGTGTGATATAGAAAAATATAAAAAGTAAGCTAAACAATAATTTTTAAAATTTTCTATTTTTACTGTAAAATTTAGATGTCCATAACAAATGAACCACTCATCGAAAAAAATCTTGCAAGACATTGTATTATAGAGAATTTCATACAGATTTGAAATTTGTTACTCACATTTTTATATCTATAACATTGTAAAAGTGGCACACTAAAATATGAAAAATGAGCAAAAAATCAATTTAAAAAATGTATACTTTTTTTTAGCTGCATATAAATAATGAACCACTCATCAGAAAAAATCTTGTAAGACAAGGATTTATAGGAAATTTAGTGTAGTTTTCAAATTTGTAAAGTGTATTGTTATATCTTTTACTGTGTAAGAGTTGTATAGAATTATATAAAAAATGAACTAAACACCAATTTTTATTTTCGTTTGTATTTTGACTGTAAATTTTAAACATCTATAAAAAATGAACCACACATTAAAAATTATCGTGCAAGGCATGGTTTCATAGGAAATTTAATGAAGATTTAAAATATTTATAGGTTATCTTTGTGTGTGTATTACATGTGAGTTACATACAAAAATATAAATATTTTTCTCACCTCTCCTATGTTTTTAATAGGGGGAGGATTGGGACTTTTGAGTCCACTGTACTCCTTGTTAGTTAAAGACAAATTTGGCATTCCATTACACGATTCAATTTTCACCACACTTTTGCGCGAATCTTTGAACCCGGTACCTTTAATTCGCACGCTGGACCATTTCGTGGGGATTTTAATATTTGTCACTGAATTATTTCGGGTACCGATCTCGTATTTCAAACTCCCAGACCCTGTGTTTCGGTTTTTCTTTTTCTCGGAGTTTTTTCGTTTCATACTTTTGGAAGTTTCCGGGTTTTTCATTTCAGGACTTGAGTTATGGGTTGTTATAATTAAAGGTATATCGGTTGGTTTTAATAGACGACTATCTTCCATTTTTAATTTTGAATTAAATCTCACTCTAATACACAGCCTTCTAAGTTAAATTTATTAAAGACAGCAATAAAAATTTCAACATTATTTGGACTTTTTTCATAAGATTATGTTATAAAATATTCTTGGAATATGTATCAATATTTATTTATTGCCACATTTGTGCTCTTTTTCTAATCAATAATTCATTAATAATAAAACTTCCACCATTTTTAGTGTTAGGGTAATTGATTATTGTTATTGTACAAAATGACTTAATAATGGAATAATTTTGGGGTTCGGTAATAAACAATTAAAACAATTACCTTACAAAATTACTTCACTTTTTTTATTTTTTCAGACTTAAATTTTTGTATGAAAATATATTTATTTAAAAAAATTAAATCTAAAATATCATTATTGTTAATAGCAATAAATAAATAGTATCATTTTGAAAACAACAGAATAATCATCCGAAAAACAAGTGTATATATATAAACAAGAGTATCATCCACCAATCGATATGAAGCAAAACATGCAACAAATGTCACTATTGCTGACACGATCACTAAGGTATCATCACTATATCATCACGAGGTCCTTAGGGAGAACACAATCACTAGTTAGCGTGTCAGAGTTAAGTATTTCCGTTCTAATGATACTATCGACAGTAACACAACGAGAATTCTGGTGGATGCGCTTCGGGAAACGTCGGAGATGCTCGATAATTGTCGGGGAATAAGGGAAATCTATAGAGGGAGATTCGAAGGGGACACAGATTCCGGGTTTGAAGCCTGAACTTCAAAATTTCACAATTTGGAAATCTTAAAAAACATCTTCATATATATGCATTCATTTTTAGTTTATTACTATTTGAGCACTATAAGAGATATGAAGTTGGTTAAATTACAAAAAAAAGACTATTTCAACAGAATAAAATTATTATTTTTTAGAAATTACTTGTTCTGTAATTGTTATTTAACATTCCAGATTTATGAAAATTGATGGAAAAGTGTGTAGGTAATGTTACATGTGGCAATACTTTCAAGAACTACTAAATCTGTTTAACGTCGTCGGTAAAACGATTTTACTGGTATATTACGTACAGTAAAATCCGGTTATCACGAAATCGAAGGGATCCCAGAAATTTCGTCGCTATAGTCAGAAATCGTAACAGATAAAAGTAAAAGTAAAAAAATGTCATCGTATGTGTTTCAAACAAGTGGTTACAATTTCAATGTTATAAGCGGTTTCGTTATAAACGGATTTTATTGTAGTTTTTTATTGTTTCTTTAAATTTTTATTTACTCTTTACAATACGTTTTTCTCTTTATAATAAACTCAATTATGTGAAACACGTTTTTGAATTATATTATACATTTTTAAAAATATCGAAATATCTGATTTTGTTTGATTTTTTAAAAATCGGATTTTTATGCAACCCTTAATTTTTCAATTTTTTTCAAAGTAGGGGTCCAACTTTGTTATGTTAATACTTTAGTATTATTGAAATAGTCTTGTAAAAAATAAAAATTGAAATAACATTCCCTCTTTTATATAAAAAACACGGTAGCACTCTTTAAATCAACACAAAATGCCTGTACATTTCTATTTAAAATAGTGTTTTCAGTGTTATGTATAAAACATTTTGTGTTTATATACACATTAAACTGTAAAACCCACTAATGGGTGTGACACCTAAAACATCCCCTATTTTATATACAACGCTGTAGCACTCTCCTCATCAAGACACAGTGTCTGTGTATCAGCATTTAATAGTGTTTTTACAATTTTATTTTTAAAAAGTTTATGTGTATTTACACGGTTAAACTACTACACCCAAAAATAGGTATGGCACCTATAAAAACCCTACCTACTTTTATATGAAACACTATAGTCCTCTTTAAATGAACACAAAGTGTCTGTATATTATCATTTAAAATTGTTTTTACATTATTTATAATTTATAAATATTTGTGTGTATATACAAATTAAAACTACTACACTCTCCTCATTAACACACGGTGCCTGTACATCAACAATAAATGTGTATCTAATGTAATATTTACTTTTCCTGTGCATATATAATTGTTGTGTACTCTCCTATCCAGTTGATAGTGCCCGTATAATAACAGGCTGAACAATATATAAAAAATAAATGAAGTTTTAACGAGTCTTTTGTCGCCATCTATTGATAAAATAATTGTATATGGTAAAGTATTAATGTTAGTATAAAAAGTAATCACCTTGTATGTGTGATTCTGTACAAATGTAGGTCTATATTAATACATGCGTCACTCCAAATATATGCAAAGGAAAAACCATTCCATGTGAAGGACTGAAGGATATCTATAGTGCGTCTAATATCCTTTGGAAATTAGTAAACCGGGAAAACAAAACTAACCTTGGAAGCAGGACCATCTAGATCTAAATTCAACCCCATGAACGATGGTCGTTTGTCCTTACGCCAGGATGATCCCTGATAATTTCAAAATAAATCAAATACCAATTGTGTCATCCTTGGACAGGATGATAAAACCTTCAAGTCTTAAATAATAAACATACTCATCCTTTTGTATATTACATTCTATTAAATAATAATAACTCTTAACATGTTAAACAATATTGTTTTCCATATTTTGTAACTATTATCCTGGTTAAAATATTTTATTAAAAAAATATATGGAAAGGATAATTCAACCTTTAATTCGTAAATAATACTCATAATAATCCGTTTGTATATTATATATTACTAATAATAATTCCCAACATATAAAACAAATATTTCTCTTTACTATATTTCACTTTTTATTTTGTAAGTATTACCCTGGTTTAAATATTTTAATAAAAAATATGCACATATGCAAAAAATAACAGAGAATCGAATGATGTAAATATTTTTGAGATATCTTTACCAGGACCGAATTTACAAGCTTTTGAAGTGAAACATAATTTGTATCTCAAAATGTTTTTTTCCCAAATTTTACTTCATATCTGGTAAGTACTGTATTATTGTATCAATTTTAATAAAAATTACACCTTCTATATAAAAATGTACAAGGAATCCATTTCTGGTACAATTTTCGACGTACCTATACCAGGATAGAACTTACAAGCTTTGGATATTTAAGAAAAAAATATGTAAAAATCATATTTTACCCTACTTTTCATTTTATTTTGTAAGTATTATAATAGGTTAAATATTTTAATAAAAATTACACCCTATGTGTAAAAATGTACAAGGAACGCATTTCTGGTACAATTTTGGACGTAAGTATGCCAGAACTGGATTTTAAAGGTTTGAAATTTATGGGAAAAAATACTTAAAAATCATGTTTTGCTATATTTTACATTTTATTTAGTAAGTTCTGTAATAGTTTAAATATTTTAATAAAAAATATAACACTTATATAAAATACTACAAGGAATCAAAATCTGGCATAATTTTGGAAATATCGTTGTCAGGACTGGATTTACAAGTTTTGAAATTCATGAGAAAAAAATACTCCATATCATATTTTACAATTCTTTACATTTTATATAATAAGTAATGCAATAATGTAAAGATCGTAATAAAATTTATACTGTTTATGTAAAAAATCACAAGAAATCCAAATCTGGCAAAATTTTGCCCATATCTCTACCAGAACCGAACTTACAAGCTTGTAAATTCAAAGAAAAATATTAAAAAGAAATTAAATCCTTAGAGATCTGTTTCTGCAGGAAAATATATATTTCCGTTTGGAAGAGTAACGAGAAAATACATTTCCTGAATTGATTATTGAATTATAATAAAACAAGAAATATTATCCAGAGAATTTTGTGCAAAATTGTTAAATTCCCAGCTCATTAAGCAGCTTATCAAAACAATTTTTGGCAAGGAATTCTGGCAGAAATCCAGTTTAATTTCAAAGTCTTTTACAGTTATTTCTTCGCCAATAATAATAAATATTTAAATTGCATCAATTTGTGACCCGAATATAAAATTTCGTCATTATTTTCATTACTGTTTAGTATTGAGTTACTTTGTGTATTGAGTTCCAAAGGAATCGATTGTCTAATGTGGAAAGGGTAATTGTTTTGACAGCAAAAAACACTTTGTTCTGCTGTTCTGAAAAGCACTAATGGGACACACTTATTTAAACGGATAAATAATGCGCAACGCGACTTATTACAGAATTAAGTTTCCAAATTTGTAACATTTATTGCTTTATCTTCAATATTATATCAATTGCACAATAAAATATAATAATTGAACAAAAAATAGATTTTTAATATTTTTATCCTTTTTATGTTTTGTTTGTATATCCATAAAAAATAAACCACTCATCGGAAAAAATCATGCAAGGTCTTGTTTTAAAAGAAAATTAATTTAGATTTCAAATTTATGACTTATATTTCTGAATCGTTAACCGTCTAAGAGTGGTACACCAAAGTATGAAAATAAGCAAAAAATCTGTTTTTAAAATATTTTTTTTCTGTTTTCTAAATGTCCCTAAAAATGAACCACTCTTTGAAAAAAATCTTGCAAGACATTTTTTTAAAGGAAATTTAATGTAGATATCAAATTTGTAACAAACATTACTGCAACTGTAACCGTGTACGAGTGGCATACAATGATATATAAAATGAACCAAAAACTATCTTTTAATTTTATTTAGGTGTTTATAAAAAATGAACCAGTTACCAAAAAAATCTTGCCAGACAATTTTCTAAAGGAAATTTAAAGTAGATTTTAAATTTGTAACAATCCACTATATCTGTAACCTTGTACGAGCGACATACAAAAATATAAAAAATGAACCAAACACTATCTTTTAATTTTATTTAGGTGGACAATTTTTTAAAAGAAATTTAATGTAGATTTTAAATTTGTAACAATGATTACTATATATGTACTCGTGTAAGAGTGGCATACAAAGATATAAAAAAATGTATCAAACACTATCTTTTAATTTTGATTAGGTGTTCATAAAAAATGAACCACTCATTTAAAAAATCTCGCAAGACAAATTTTTAAAGGAAATTTAATGTAAATTTCATATTTGTATGAATAAGTGTAAAAGTGGCGCAGAAAACTATAAAAAATGACCCAAAAACTAATTTTCGGTTTAGTATTAAGTTACTTTGTTTGTGGTTTCATTTCAAAGGGATCAATGTGGAGAAATTGTTTTGACAGGAAAAAACACTTTGTGTCCTGCCGTCCTTAAAGACATTAATGGGACACAACTCTTTAAAAGGATAATTTATTTGTCTGTATTATTATCCACAAACAATTATTGATATATACTTATTTTTTCAAATATATCACACGTATATTTATTTTGTAAAACTAATAAACGAATAATAAATTATTGTAATGGTGGTAATGACCTAATTTAATGAGAGATATGACGTCACTGGGGTATTCTTTAATAATAATGTTTTTTTTTGAAATTGTACACTTTGGAAACCCCTTTAAAATAATTATTTTAAAAGCATAATTATATTATATATCTATAATATTTCCAAGAACTATTCATTATTATATACCCATAGGAATGACATATTGTACATTAACAAATTAATATTTTCAGTGTACCTTTTGTTTAGCTTCATCCATTTTTTCTCCTACATTTTGAACAACTTTCAAGCTTAAAGCACTATTCACCAGCTTATCTACGGCAAACATTAAGCTCTGAGCTTTAAGAAAACTTAATGAAAACTAAATATATTGAATTCCACATTTAAAGCTTTGCATGTATGATTTTTTGCTGTTGACAGCTTTAATTTATTTGAAATACTTCTGGTATTTATAGATTATTTGCCTATTTATATAGTAATATATATTTCATTAAAAATTTTATGTATTTATATGTAAAAATATATGTACAATCGAATGGTAATAATCAAATTTTTATATCTTCACTCAGTTTAGAGATATGTGGTCATACCCAAAATTGGGTGTGAAGCACAGCTTTAAAAGTACTACCATTAGATTCCACGTAAATTTTTACATGTATACACAAATTTTTGACTGAAAATTTTAACAGGTATATTTAAAAAATTAATAGAATGTAAACTTATAATTTTTTTATTTTGATATTAAAAAACTTTTTGTTTTTTGCCCTTTAGAAATTGAACCAGTTATTACAAATGTTTCAAAATAGGTATACCTAAGTAAGAATGTCTATAGAATCGAACGGTGAAATCAAATTATTAATATTTGTACTCAGATTTGAGTTATGACTTTATACCCAAAAATGGGTACTAGATACATCGTTAAATGTACCTCCGTTAGATTCCTCATACATTTATACATATACACCTAAATTTTTAGTTGACTATTATAACAGATACAATTTGTACAAAAAAATTATAATATACGATTATTTAATTGTTTTTGTTGTAGGACTTATACTAATTTTAAGAAATAAATAAAATTGGGTATACTTATGTAAAAAAAGTCTGTAGAATTGAAAAATGAACTCAATTTTTTTTATCTCAATTCAATTTTGAGTTATGACACCGTACCGAAACATAAAAGTAAGATACACAAACATAAATTTTCTTATTATTTTCCTACGCAATATTTCATCATTATTTTGTCTAGGGAAAGTTCAATAAAAGGCAGAGGATACACCATAAATTTTAAATAAGTAAGACAAAGATCAGGGCTTCCAATAGTAGACATATCTTTCAATCTAAGTGTTTCACAATCAATAAAAAATACACGTTTTTTTTCCAGTGTGGTATATCCTCTTTAAGCACATAAACAATTAAATATATGTCCTGAAATTATCCTAGAGTTAAAGGACGTTAAATAAGTAATTAATGGTCAGGGAATGTAATTAATTTTCCTCCCACCAGTATTTTATGAGAGTAAGGAAATCTAATAGAGGAGATAATGTACATATCAGATTTTTAAATTGACTGATTTGAAATTGTAATTGAAATTAATCGTCTTATTATGCATGTGCGTGTCCTGACAAGTCAATAGCGTGTCTGTTCATGTTGAGCTTTTGCAATTTATAAGCGGTCAAGTGATTGAAAGCTTTCCTCAAGTTAATTAAACTTTGGACACTAATTAATAGTTTTAATTAAGAATAGTTCTAGTAAATAAATATACTGTTTGACAATTTCTCTTAACGAAAGCTCAAACTCCGATTCCTGACGAATTTTCACGAGCTTTCCTGCTTTGTAAAAGCTTCACACATGCGCTTTAAAGCTCCAAAGCTCTATTGATTCCATTCATAAGTATAGAGTATGTCAGAGCTTCCAAGTAAATATATGACTAATGAAATATTTTTTTATTAAATATTTGAAATATGAATGTGTGAATGTGTGTTTGAGTGTACTATAATCCTAGCTTGACAATGCAAGTAAAATAAAAAATATAGTAAAACAACTACATGTATAATAGTTCATATTTTTGGAAACTAATTTTCTCAGTTTAATAAATATTTAAGGACGAACTTTAGTCCTTAAGTAGTTAAATAATAAATTTCTACATTAATCTAAAGGTTCCGAAACGTCCTGTCCTTAATTTATTATTAAAATCTAATTTGAAAATTAGAACAACTACCTATAAATACACATTGTGTCATTATGACCTCAACGCTATGTAAGGCAAAAATTATTGTTTTAGGGCTGTTTTATTATTCAAATTTGAATTTCTCAGACATTTTTACATAAGTATACAATTTTTGTCACACAATAATGATGAATAAATTTTAATAAATTTTGTTTTGATTTTAATTTGGTTTAAATTTGGATTTTCCAGATATTTTTACATCAGTGCACAAATTTTTAACTAAATCCATAAGTGATTCATTTCAGAAATATATGCAAAATTGATTTATAAAAGTTTTGAATTTTTTATACAAATTTTGATTTTAAGAGTGATTAAAGTAAAAACTGAGAGTTGTACAGTGTACCACTGTTCAAATTTGGATTCTCCGAATATTTTCAAAAAAATAAACAATTTTTTAACCAAATGCAAAAGGGCCCTGATTTTAGAAATTGATTTTGAATGTTTGAACTAAAAATTTTAATAATTTTTGTTTTGACTTTAGGAATGCGTAGAAAAAAATAGGAGTTTGACTCTGTTTTAATGTTGATTTTTTTTATTCTCTAGACATTTTTATATAAGTATAAATATTTTGAGTCATCTATGAAAAATCTTTTTACAATTTCACACGAATTTAAAAAACAAATTATATTAAATGTTGTTTTGAATTTGCGAGTACTTATGGTAAAAACAATTGCTTGAATACTATTCTACTGGTGATTTTTGAATTTCCCGGACATTTTTACATAAGTACACAAATTTTTAGCCAATTATACAAATGACCTACATTCGAAATTTGTAATGAAATTAGAACAAATTTTATTAACACAAAAAATATACAAAAAGTAACAATACAACAATAACTATTCATAAAAATATTATTTAAAACCTTAAAAATGATAAAACAAAACATTTTGTTCACTCATAAACCAATTGTAGCCTGTAAAGTATGCAACAATGGAAGAGTTTGTTACATCTTGTGCGTACGCGTAACAAGAAATTCTTGTTTGGATTTGAAAATAAATATTTCATAAACTATACAAGATATAAATTTAAAATTTTAATTGTAAATAAACTGTGATGTATTTTATATGTTTACAAAAATTTATAAAGGTTGGATATCTGAAAAAAAGTTCAAGCTAATTATTTTCAAAAATGGTACTGAAAACATTTGTTTCGCTTATTTACAAATTGAGTTTAGGAATTAATATTTGAAAAACTTTAAAAGATATAAAGTTGAATTTTTATTTACAAATAAATATTTCTTTTAGACTTTTATAGCGTTTGATAATGATTGCATGACTGAAAAAGTTAGGAAATTTTCTTTAAGAAACATTAATATGTAAATATCTAAAATTACTGCTAAACTTAAACTACGCCTCGTTACAGAGCTTTTGAGCTTTTGATATATCTGGTGCTGAAGTTTCAGATAAATGGCTTCAACTTTCAAAGCTTGTAAAGCTCAATAGAATAGAGTATAAACTCGTAAATATATCAAGCTTTAATGATGTTTTCTGTTCAAAATTTTTATATGTAATAATTTTTATATAAAAATAGAACAAACAATATTGACAGTATGTCAGTATGACAGTAACAAAATAACTTCTAACCAATTTAAATTTCAATTTTATACTTTAGTAGCTTGTAAAGATTAGTTTATCTAGAAAATAAAAAATAGAAGTAAATGATTGATTCCGAATAAGTAACAAAGAAAATTATTTTCGGGACGTAGATATTGATCTTTTTTTTAATTTTAATTATTTATTTATAAGAATGTTGAACTTGTAAAAACTGGTTCAATGTAGTTTGAATTATTATAATTTAATAGACAAAAGAATCTATAAATAGATAAACAAGATATTATTTATGCATAAGTTCTAGAGAATGAGATCAATAATAATTGTTTTGTTATTTAAATAATATAAATAGACAAATCAATATAACACATAAAATAATTCTCTGTTTTGAACTTACGTAGACGACCATGTTTTGATCCGCTGCCACCAAATTTCTACAGACTCTGTTATCATCCTCTCAGATTATATACTATCATCAACCTACCTATCTCTTTCTAAAGTATTGTTAAATTAAGTTTCTCTGTCTGTATTTAATATTAAACTTGAACTATTTGATATGAAACAATTTTAATAATGATTTATATGTCAAGGAGAGATATTAATATAGTATTGTATTAGGCACTCTAAGCTGTGTGGAGAGTGTACCACAAGGTGTATAGGGCAATGGTTCTCAACCTTTATTCGCGGAATATATTTAGATATCTAAAAATTTGACGGTATATTTAAAATAAATTATTAGTTGACAAGTTTATAATTTTTCAATGAATTATTATGTGTCAGAAACGGACACAGAAATATCAGCTAATAATTTCTACAGTTATATTTTGTAGTTTCATTTTCAGAGAATTTAATTCAGCTACTTCATAAGTAATCTGAGCTTTTTCTGAAATAGTTATTATCTTTTTTCAAAGAATTTGATTTGTTTGAATTGTGCTAATGTTAAATTTTGAAAATAAATTTTGTTCTTCGATATTTGTTGAGATGATGATTCAATGTTTCATCATTTTTCTCCATAAATTATAAAAAATGAAATAGACTGTTTTTTTTCTTATACAACGTAAATTTAAACTTTTAATATTTTTTATGATATTCATGGCAAAATTTAGATTTTTTGGAAATAATTTTTGTTTTTGTAAGGTTTTGATTTAGTGTTGTTGTATTTTTTTTTAGTGAAATTAATAGTTTTTAAGTTTGAATTTTTAATATACACGTTGTTTCTATAACTTTGCTCACTATTTCTATCTCGAGAACTATGAGATTTTGAGATTCCAAGTGGGTTAAATTAGAAAATATTTTTTTTTAATATTATGGACCAATGACAAGTGATCGTATACGCATACTATCAAAACAAATATAACAGATAAAAATATTTAAATTAATTTCGTTCTAAATTATATTATTAAAATAAAGGTTCGCTAAAACCGGTTTTATTTGGTTAAAGGTTACCGGTACTTTCGGCCTTAAAAATATCAGTTAAAATTAAGGTAAATATTCGCAATTTTTGTTCAAAATACCAGTTACCGGTTTTTATTAATCGATTTTTTAACCAAATAAATCCCCTTTATTTAAATAAAAACTTCAAACATATAATTGGATTTGTAATTATATGTACATTCCAAATATGTAAGAATATATAGGGTGTTCCACTTAAAATAAAAAAGTTTGGCCCTATATCTTGAGAATAATTGATTTAAAAAAAATATTTGGCATATTTTAATAGTAATATGACAAATATTTGTTAAGTTTATCAGTTTCGTATCCCTTATATATAATTTTCAAGAATTATAATATTATAATAGTGCGCAAGCTTATTGAAACACTATGTATGTTATGTGTTATGTATGAAAAATAAAACAAGAACATTTTTTGGCGACAAAGTAGTTGAGAACCACTGGTATAGGGTGTGAAGGCAAAATAAAAAAGCTTTATTATATAAAATTTTTATTGATAGAAATGCATACAGCAATGTACCCAGTGAAATGTTGCGATACGGTCCTGTAAAGCCGATATGCCGTGCTTTGAAAGCGGTGCCAATACTGCAGTTATTTAAACTCTAAACGCATGCGCGAATGGACTAGCCCAGCTGCCCAATTTACCTCATCTATCGTCTTCTTAATTCGCTCTTTTCTTTTCTCGCTCTCAATTGTCAACCGGGAAGTGTCGTCAAGATGAACAATAGACTCGTATTTTATGTGGTTCTTACTTCCGGCATATTTACCGGGAAATTCAAATCTGTCTCTCCGAACTAACAGTTCGTTGATTTCGTTATCACTTCGGGTGTTTTCGATATCACTGACGTCATCAACTATTTGTTTTAGTATTTCTAAGTCTTCTGTTCTTAACTTTTCCGCAGGTGTGTTTGATCTTGAAGTTATGGATATAGAAATATTTCTTTTGTTTTCCGTCAACATTATTGTCAAGTATTGCTTTTTGGCGTAGAGTAGAAAAATATTTTTAACTATTTACATACTTCCAGAATTTTTTTAAACTTTGTTTTAGTTTCTTTTTTAACTTTGGTAGGAGAAACATGTTGTCACTATCACTAGTCACTATCACTATGGCAGGTCACATGGTGTCATGTGTGTTGACAGGACGTCGGGACGTCTGGTCCTTGGAAATGTTGGACGAGGTCTGAGGGTAGTTTTCCAACGGGTGATACAGGAGCGGATTCAGACAAAAAGGAAAAGTCGATTTTTTCGACGGGGGAAACTTGGGTAGGTCATGGGCGGCCCAGGACCGTACTAGGTCAACACTGATTTACAAAATCATGTTTTGAGGACTATCCTTTAAAGCTCTATCCTTAATTATGTTGAATTGTAGTGAGAATAATATTTTCGGTATTATGTCGCCTCCACCATTTTTAGGAAAATTTAGTCAGGACCGTAGTAGGGAGTCATTAATTTAAAAAATATATTTCCGAGGAATAGCCTTTTACGGTCCTTGTCTAATTTTATGCAAAACAATTTTCTACATTCTTATATCGCCTCCACCATAATTTTTCAAAACTACCTATATTTTACCGGTACTTAAAATAAAAATATCATAATAAAATTTTTTTGAGATATTATTTTTTTATGCTATACATTAAAAAAAAAATTTATATTTTATATAAAATGTTCATTAGACAAACAAAAAACCTGAATTTAAGTTTTTATGTAGAAAAAGGTTTACTGAATCTAAATTTGAATAGGTCAGGTCTCTATCTCTTTTAATATTTTTAATTTGAATTTTTTTGTGCGATGCATTAAAAATTGTAAAAAAACAAATTTTTCAGGTATATCAAAATACTGAAACTAAGTTCATGTTTAGTAAAAGGCTTGCTGAAGTCAAATTTGGATAGATCTGGTCACTGTCTTTATTAAATTTTGAGATTTGAATTTTTAAATGTCATGCAATTGAAAAATTTAATTTTATCTTTTTGTAGATACGAATTTTACGACTTTTTTCAGGCATGAAAAAATGCAGAAAGTAGTTTTCTATATAGAAAAAGACCTGAGTCTCATATTTCTATTAGATTCTGAGATATATATATTTTTAAGTAATTACATACAAAATTTTTGCATCACTTTGAAATAGACTTGCCAGAATTATTTTTCAGCCAATCAAATATACTGAAAATAAGTACGCATATAGAACAAACCCTGCTGAATCCAAATTTGACAGAATTAATTCTCTATCTCTTTTAGTTTTAAAATTACAATATTTTAAACAAAAATCCATACAAGGGTAGAAAATTTAAAACCTTGATACGGATTTTAAAATCTGCCAGTACTTCCCTGGAGAGAATAGACGACTGGTATGTCATTACAGGTCCGGGGTAAGGAGGGTACGCTCCAGTAATCTATAATATGTGTTTGCCAAGTACGTACATTTATGGAAACAGTTGAAATTCTACGTAAGTACGTTAATATGTGAATATTATTCAAATAGGGTAAGGTCGCATGAACGTGATTTTATCTTCACGAAGCGTGATTCACGCTTAGGTCTGTCGCGTGATGTGTCATTGTTTTAATTTTTTCATTGATTTATTGATTTTATTCATTCTTAACTAGTTTCAAGTATTGTGGTACGCTCTTTATTGTAGTGTAAAGTGCCTATTTTAATATAAATGTCTTATTTATATAAAACGGAAATTGTATTTAAATATAAAGACAGCAATTTTCTATGCTTTGAATTATTTGAAGTATAGAAATGCTAAATACAATACTGTATTAAGAAAGTTATTTATATAAATACGAATCAATATTATAATAAAAATAGATTGTTTAATCGATAAGAAAAATGAAGCTTAATGAGCTTTCATGTACTCTCTCCACATCAGCTGAAGTGCCATACGTAAAATGAATCATTAAAAAAAATATTGTGTCACCTTATAGATTTTTTTATCCTAGTCTAATAAATTATTCATATATTTGTATATTTAATTGTTCTTATCTAAATCTACATATGAATACTTAACATACATTAATATTAATGCAATATTAATTGCATGATATTTTTTTTTGTTTCAATATTAATTAATTTTAATTAATACACTTCTATCGTACGTATGAGTTTAAATAATATAAGGGTTAAATTTTTAGGGGTTAAATAAATAAGGGCAATATAAAAAGACTCACCTGTGCTACTTTTTCCCCCATTTTGGGTGTGTGAATTCCACTTTGAAAATATTTAGCAGATCCATTATCTTGTATTGAAAACTGTAAAAAAACACAAAATACAATGTATTACGTTTGTATGAACTAGGGGCAAAAATTAAGACTTGGAGGGTGTTCTAATGATGATTTTTGAATTCCCAATATGTTTTTACAGGGGTGTACAAAATATCTGTAAAATCTATATAGGACAACTGCTTGCAAATTTATGAGGAATTAACTATGGACAATTAGAAAATATGTAAAAATCTTATTTTAAAGCAAAAACTAGGGGTTGAATATTGTTTTAGTGGTGATTTTTGGATTCCTTGGATATTTTTACATACTTACGCAAAAAAATTGTAAAATCTGTACAGGTTAATTTAAAAAATATGGAAATGCTAGAATTTTATAAAAATCTTATTTTAACTTTGGATGGTTCCAAGACAAAAACTAAGGGGTGGATATTATTCTAGTACTTATTTTTGGATTTCCCAGAGATTTTTACATGGGTACATAAAAAATTAGTGAAATCCATACAGAAAATTTTTGTAAATTGTAAAATATGGACAGTCAAAAATATTGCAAAAACCTTGTTTTTATTTTGAAGGGTTGTACAGTATAAACTAAGGGTTGGGCATTGTTTTACTATCCAAATTTGAATTCTTTAGACATTTTGCATAAGAACAAATTTTGGGCAAATCTATGAGGGATTTATTTTCCTAAACTAATATGCAGAATATATTTAGAAAAATTAGGAATTATCAGTAAATTTTGTTTTAAGGTTAGCGGGTTGTCAAACAAAAACTAAGGCTTGGACACTATTCTAGTAATGATTTTTAGATTCCTCAGACATTTTTATATAACTACCAAATTTTTAATCTAAATCCATGCGAAAACTAACTTTAAAAATTGACGTTGAATGAATTTATAAAAATTAGGAACTATTAATTAATCTTTTTTGAATTTATAAGTACGTAAGTTCGAAACTAGGATTTGTACACTATTTTACTGTCCATATTTGGATTCCTCAGACATTTTTACATAAGTATACAACTTTTTAGCCAAATCCATAAAGAACCTATTTTTAGAAATTGACGTTGAAAGAATTTAAAAAAATTGAGAAATTTTAATAAATCTTTCTTTAACTTTAAGGGCTCTTAAGGTAAAAATAAGGTACTGGACACTATTTTAATATTGATTTTTGAATTCCCAAGACATTTTTACATAAGGATACATATTTTTAACCCAATCCATAAGTGATCTAGTTTATTAATAGTTAATTAAATTAGTGTAGGTACACTATATTCACTTAAAGAAGGCATGAGGAATTAATACAGCTACAAAAATTCATAAAAATATTATTCAAAGCCTTAAACTAAAATAGTTATTTATGTAACTAGTGTGTAAAGTAAGTGTTTTTTAGTCGAGTGCTGTTTAACGTACGAGGCGTAGTCGAATGCTATTTAAATTATACCTCGAGATAAAAAACACTATATTACACACGTATTGTATATAACATTTTAATTAAATTTAGGAATTATATTATAAAATATACAAAAGATAAATAATTGAAATTTTAAATAAAGGTCAGGAAGGAAAATAAAATTTCAAAATAAAAAAAAATTTTGCTGAAAATTCTTACTTTTTGTTTCGCTGATTCTGAAGGATTACTAAGGCTGGGACTTTTCCTTTCATGAGAAGTCCTGAAACGCTGAAGGTCACTTTCGGAAGAAACGTTAGGAAACTTTTGCTTATTCGCTGAAAAAGAATGCACAGTTACTTTTCAGTCACTGAAGGATTTCAGTGCGGAAGCGGAAGCGTATGTACACAAGCCTGTCTGAAACGAAATGTTCAACTTCATGAAATTTACCTAAACTACGTCACACCTCTAATGATATATACATTTTGGTTTAAGCAGATATAGCCTATGAAAATTTAAATGGATTTTTAATTTGAAATAACTAAATAATTAAAAATATGACAAGTGATTTAATTTAAAACCTTCAGAATTCCACGGAGGGTGTTCCAATTGAAATTATTAATTGAATTATTAATAATTTCCAATGAATTTTAATATAATTATAAAATTATCTACAATGAGGTCATCCCATATTTTCTGATTTTTTTTTCCTGGATATCTAGCAGCTATACACATGTAAATAATATTTTCATACCATTTTTGTACATTAGTTTTTCACGAAATGTGAACTAAAGTTGTATATATTTTCCTATTTACTAATTTCAATTATATTTCATGCATACTATTCTGTAGTGATATACTAATAATATAATTCTACAAAACTTTTCATATTTTCATAATTTGCTGCTTCCCTAATTATTATAAGTAAAAAAGCTTAAAATAAAAGTAGATCACAAATCTGTATCTGAATCAAAAAGTAAAATTAATTTTACATGCATTGTAAACTCAGAAATTAGGTATGATAATGACGTAAATCATTTCTAAAATAACAAATGTTTAACGGTTTATCAATCAAGTTAGCTGCGTTAGTTAATTAGTTAGGAAATTATGAAAATATGATTTTAAATGTTAAATCCATACTTTCCGGTGTTCGAGTCCCTGTATATTCAGATTAGATTTCCAAATAAAAACTATTTTACGATCTTTTTATGTTATATTATCGTTGAAAATTTCGGAGAAGGTTGGATTTTTGATAAAAATTAATGATTTTTATTTAAAAAATCAGTTTATTTAAATCACAATTTAAATCCTAATTTAAATCAAATGATTTAAATCAGGTCAACCCTGCATTTGATCTTTTATGTCATTTTAGCAAAAATATATGAATATATTATAACTGAGACACTGTTATAACTTTTAGAACAGCATGGCGATTCAACATTTAATAATAAAGGAAGAAATGTGTTTCTTCATTAAAAATATTATATTTTGGAGTATTTTATATGGCAATGTACATGATAAGAATAATTTAATCGTAGGTAACTATATTTTTTTGGGATGACAACATTGAATGCTGGAATTCTGAATTGGAGGCGATGATAGTGAGCAATGCTGAAATCTAGTGTCGAAATAACGTCGCTGTTACCTTGCAAGAAACTAGGTTTTTCTCTCAAAGTTTCCAAATCTTGTTTCGTCACTAGAAGCCAAAAATGGTTTACAGAATTTTTTAACAACAACCCTTCTTTTATAGAGCTACATACCTTAATTCTGGGTATGTACGTCAATCATGACGTCGAAGTATAAATATATCTATCTTTAATCTAACCTAGTTCTAAAAATAGCCGAGGAAACACAGCTGGTCCGTGACATAAACAATGACGTATTTTACTTGTATTTGCATACTTACATACACTAATAGTAGCACACCTAGCGGGGGCGGTGCTCCCGCTTTGTCTGAAGTGCTGGCGCCGCGCGATGGCGTCCAGGCTCGTTGCATGCGACACGTGGGGCCCCAGGGTGGCCCCCGAGATGGGGGCGGCGTCGGTGGCCGCCCTCTGCAAGGCTTTCACCACGGGACCCACTAAAATGTAAAGAAAAGACAATTAAAAAATGTGATTTTTATAAAAAAATAAAATTGGATTTGGAGGGGTTTAGAGCAAAAATTAGGGGTTGGAAGATGTTTTAAAATCAAAATTTGGATTCTCCTGATGTTTTTTCATATATACATAAATTTTTAGCCAAATCTATGAGGAACACATTTTTGAATATAAATAATAAATAATATTTGAACACAAGAAATATGTTTAAAACTTGTACCTACTTTAGGGGAGCCTAGGGCAAAAACTAGGGGTTGTAGAGTGTTCTACTATTAAAATTTGGATTCCCCAGATGTTTTTACATAAGTACACAAATTTATAGTCAAATCTATGAGCAACACATTTTTGAAAATAAATAATTAATAAAATTTGAATAACAAGAAATTTGTATCTAATTTAGAGGCATTTAGGGAAAAAACTAGGGGTTGCAGGGTTGTCTAATCTGAAAATTTGAATTCCTTATAAATTTTTACATTTGTAAACAAATTTTTAGATAAATCCATGACAAACACAATCTTGAAAATAAATAATAAATAAAATTTGAATAAGACGAAATTTGTTTAAAACTTGTATCTACTATAGGGATGCGTAGGACAAAAATTAGGGGTTGGAGGGTTGTCTAATATCAAAATTTGAATTCCTGAGACATTTTTACATATGTACATACATTCTTAGACTAATTCATGAGGTACATATTTTTGAAAATAAATAATTAATGAAATTTGAATAACACAAAATTTGTATAAAATTTGTGTCTACTTCAAGGAAGTCTAGGGCAAAAATTAGGGGTTGGAAGGTGTTCTACTATACAAATTTGGATTTTTCAGACAATTTTACATAAGTATACAAAATACTTGACAAATCCATAATAATCCCATTTTCTCAAATTGACGCTAAATTAATTTAGAAAATTTTTGTGTTTATGATAAATTTTATTTTTACTTTAGACGTACGTAGAATAAAAAATAAGGGGTGGACACTATTCTAGTGGTGATTTTTGGATTCCCTAGATATTTTGCCTTAAGTAAATATTTTTTTAGCGAAATCCTCATCTGACCTAGTTTTGAAATAATTAATTAAAATCATATTTACATAAATAGCGTATAAATGATTAATAATACAGTGGTAAAAATTAATTGAAATATTATTTTTAGTTTAAAAAAGGGTAAAAACAAAACATTTTCTTGGCAGATAGACTAATTAACAGCCTGTAAAGTATGCAACCACTGACAAGTTACCTACAGCTTGTAAGTACACGATACAACAATATAAGAAATATTTATGAGAATTATATTTCAAAAACTGGATAACATATTACCTTAAAATTTTATATATAGATAAATAGGCATGTATTTTAAATATTTACAGCATTTGATAAATATTTTTTGTTTATAATTTGAATTTCAAAATTAATATTCCAAAAACTGAAAGCGATATCAAATTGTAATTTTAAATTTAAATAAAATAATATGTATGTTGTTTTAACTTATAGGTACCGTGAGTTTATTTTAATGTGAAACATGGGATTTCTTATAGTAATGGTTAAGACTTGACGTTTGATTGACAGCAGAGAGCGTTTAATTTAAAATGAAACATAACAGATATAATATTGTATTATTTACAATAATAAAACTCATTTATAATTACTTGTAATTTGGATAAGTTTGATATGTCTAGAGTAATTTAAAATTTTATATTTTAATTCTTTAATTATTATACATATTGCCATTAAATAATTTCATTTTTAATGTTACCCAGTTTAAAAAATCAAGTATTTTGAGATCAGGAGACCTAGCGGACTACTTTATTTGTTCACCATATCCAACGAAATGGAAATGTGTTATTTAAAAAAATATCACAATTTGACAATTAATAATGATGTGAATTTGACAACCTATGTTTCAATTTAAAGAAAACGCTTTGATACATTGCTGTCAATCAAATGTTAAGTCATAACAATGAATATGGCAAATCCTATGTTTCACGGTAAAATAAACTCACGGTATAGAGTTTAAGGGTTAAGGTAACGTAGAAGTGAAATTTTGTAAACATGTTTTAAACATTTTAGAGGCTTATAAAACAAAATCTTGGAATTAGACAATGTCATTCTTCTCAAATTTGGATTTAGCATACATTTTTATACAATTAATTAAAAAATTTGCTAAATCTCTATAGGACTATTTTGATAAATAGACAATATTTAATTTAAAAACAAACATTAGAATTATACTACAGATAGAATCCTGGATGTATATAGCATAACAGAACTATTTAAGAGGGGATACCCCCTCCTTAAAACAATTTTAACTCAATAAAAATATTTTATTTTAGTAGACATGTTAAGGGGGAGGGCAGATAGAATCCTGGATGTATATAGCACAACAGGACTATTTTCGGGGACACTTTAAGGGGGGGCCTCACCAGCAGCAGCAGGGATGGCCCTCCGTTCCACGCTCTCGCCCCGCTCGATGCTCGTCTGTTTGCTGGCGGGGGCGGACTGCGAGATGGTGAGCGCCGTGTAGTCCCGGGCGCGCGCCGGCGGCATGGGGGCCAGCGACGCCGGCGCCGGGACGTCGCTCTTACACACCCAAGTCTGCTCCAGAATGGGCGTCGGCGAGTTCGATGTCAGAGGACTGCAACACACACACACAATAACCACACCAACATTACAAACAGTGGACTGTAATAGATGCTTTCATTAACCATGTCAGCATTACATACAGAGGACTGCAACACACACGAACATCAACCATCTCAACATTACAAACAGAAGACTGTAATAGATGCTTTCGTTAACCATGTCAGCATTTCATACAGAGGACTGCAACACACACTTTCATTAGCCATACCAACTACATACAGAGGGCTGCAACACACACTTTCATTAACCATACCAACATTACATAAGGTTAATTAAAGTATGTCAGAGGACTGTAACAGAAATTTTCATTTACCATATTCATTACATAAGGATAACTAAAGTTTTGGTAGTGAGCACGACATACCAAAAAGGAACATAGTTTTACCCTAAATTAGTTTCAAAACATTTATACGTGTGATAATCACGTGCTCAACAATTTTTTAATGACATCAAAACTATACTTCTAGAGAAAAAATGTTTGATATTTAAATTCATGGACTTGCAAGTTTTTATTACAAAAATTAATTAGAATTTTGGTAGCGACCATGACGTATAAAAAAGGAACACAGTTATACCACAGAATAGGTTTATACAGAAGCGACGTAAGACAGAGAAACGAAAATTAGAGATAGATGGAGAATGTGCACAAATTTAAAGGGCTCATTGTTTAAAATCGGAAAGTTTCCTCACTTCTCAGAGAGAGATAGGGGAAGAGCACAAATTTAAAGATCTACACAATGCTTCAAGGTCATAGAACTGACTAGGGAAACATGAAAGGTACCGACACGGAGTGTCGCTTCTGTATGTAACTATTCTGTGGTTTTACCCTAAATTAGTTTCAGATCACTTATACGTGTGATAGTCACGTGACCAGCAATTTTCTTAACCATGTCAACTATATTCGTTACATAAATAACAGACACTTTCAGTAACCATATCAATTATATTTACTACATAAATTTAGTTAGAGTTGTGGTAGCAACCACAACAAACCAAACAGGAATACAGCTTTACCCTAAATTTGTTTCAGAACACATAGGTATAATAGTTAAGTGACCAACAATTTTCTTTGATAACATCAAAACTATATTTCTAGGGAAAAAAGTTACACTTTCATTAGAGATAATCGTTACATAAGTTTAATTAGAGTTTTGGTAGTGACCACGACATACCAAAAAAGAATACAGTTTTACCCTAAATTAGTTTCAGAACACTTATAGGTGTGATAGTTACATGACCTACAATTTTTTTTACTTATCACCTTGTATAATATTTTTAAAATTTATTAATTTTTTGTACAATCGTATATTATTAATTTACATTCATTAGATATCTAGGGCAGTAAGTTATGTTTACAAATTACTGATCGGTAAGTAATTTCTTACCGAACGGAAAATCAGTACCTATAAGTAAAAATTTAGTTATGGTTACAGTTTAATTTTAAAATGACAACTCTTGTTAAACCAAATATTTCAAATAGAACGAAATTTTAATTTTGTTTTTCTTAATAATTAAATAATTAGAATTCGTACATAATAATTATTTTAAAATGTATATGCGGAAGTGCAAAAAATGGTGTATATGCCACAGGACTTAAGTGTCTTTAATTCCTCAGAATTAAATCATGCACTTTAGTCTCTCAGTGTATTATAAACCATTATTTAATTTTTAGATAGTGTATGAAATACCGGCTATACATTAAAACTATAATTGGTTATTTGTAAAATATGTATATTAACTGCGCTGCCACCAAATATATATTTAATAATAAAAGTATATATTTACAAATATATATATAAATATTTAAATATATATTTAATAATAAAAGTATCAAACAAAACATTTAATAATTTAAATATTTCTTTAGGAACATAATACTGTATTATTTAAGATACTGGCTAATATCAAATTTAAACAAAAATATGTTATTTGTTTCAGTGCTGCCACCAATTTTTTTTTTCATAAAAGTATATACTGTATCAGCAACAAATTTAATAATTTAAATAAAACACATTTATTTATTTATTTATTATTTTTTGAAATAATAACTGATATTACTTAAAAACTAAAACTTATTATTATTAAGATCATATGAATGCGTTTGCCAAAATATTTATATTTTACCTATAACACAATCATTTTAACAGTGGAATATAATTTAAAATATTGTTTGGTATAAATCCAAGACTAAAATATATTATCTATAGCAACTGTCTATGACTAACGCTGCCACCAAATATTTTACGGTCAAATAAAATTAATAATTTAAATAAAATTTTTGATTGGTCTGTTCTTGAAATAACAGCTGGAACTTAAAACATAATCTATAACATTTATCTATAGATATACCAAAATAAATGATGATATATTTGTTTATTTATAACCGGAAAATAGTCATTATTTTGAGGATGTTTTTTGGAAAACAAAATACTATTATTAATTTTGTTAAACAATGCACATGCCTTTATGTTATTTACTTGTATTTTTTCAGATGACCCAATTAGATATGACATGAAATCAGTGTTTTTGACATGCTAAGTACATCACCTTATATTTTGGCAATAGTTTATTTATAATTCATTTTGAAACATCGCATATATAAACAATTTCTTTGTAGCGTTCATTTGTTTATTTTATTTTTGGCAGAGGTCTCGTATATTTGAATGATTTTATCGCGGTAAAATGCAAG
Organism: Stenolophus ochropezus; assembly: GCA_035578165.1. Taxonomy (NCBI): domain Eukaryota; kingdom Metazoa; phylum Arthropoda; class Insecta; order Coleoptera; family Carabidae; genus Stenolophus; species Stenolophus ochropezus. The sequence continues at coordinate 985,398 of JAQOWZ010000043.1, forward strand.
TAAATAACAAGAAATGATTAACTAAAGAATGTTTATAGTTAGAACTTAGAACGTACCATTTTACAGTTTAAAAAACACATTAAAACAAAACAAAAACAGTTGAAGTAGACACGTGAAGTATACGTTTTAAGTAAGAGCTACTTGTATACTGTGTATATATTCTACTTAAACTTAGTCGGATGATTTGACCTTGCGAGTTTTATATATAACTATAGTAGTAGGATACTTCACTCAACAGAAAAGTAGTTCAGGAAAAATAGTAAAAGTGTTTTCGGGGGCAAACTAAAAATGATTTAACAGTACAAACTAACACTTTTTACCCATTATTGAGTGTGCCAGATATGTACCTGGAGAGGAAAAAGCACCACGTACCACAGAAGGAAGATAATTATATAAATAAATAATTTACAGTCTGCTTATTATTAAATACCAATAATTTTTTATCCCGTAAAGGGTTTTTACAAGTTGTCTAGCTGATGTGGAGAGTGCACCACAGAGAAATTTTTTATATGTGAATTAAATAAATGAATGTATGTATTACTAAATATTTTTTATACAAATGATGTTAAATTTAATATAAAATAAGTTTCAAAAATTGAATATGTTTAGGGGTGTGTACGATAAAAATTAACGGTGAGACAGTGTTCTATTGTCCAAATTTGGATTCCCCAGACATTTTTATGTATGTTTACAAATTTTTAACTAAATCTTCATAAGGCACATTTTCACAAACAGATAAATTGTACTTTGAAAATTAAGAGAAATTTTATAAAAATCTTGTACTGACTTTAGAGGCTTGTAGAATAAAAATTAGGGGTTGAACATTATTTTACTGTACAAATTCAGATTCCCCAGACATTTTTACGTGTGCCTTGAAATTTTTAGACAATTCTATCAAGAATTTATATGTATATCAAATGATACATAAACTTTGAAAAGAACAGAAATTTTATAAATATCTTGTATTGGCTGTAGGGCCTTATAGAAATAAAATTAGAATTTGTTGGGCAACATTCTACTGCCTAAATTTGGATTCTTCAGACATTTTTTCATATGTCTACAAATTTTTAGATAATTCTATCAGATTTTTATTTTTATATCAAATGAAAAATAAAATATGAAAAAATCTGAAATTTTATAAAAATCTTGTATTGACTTTAAAGCCTCTTAAAACAAAAACTAGTGTTTGGACAGTACTCTACCGTCCAAATTTGGATTCTTCAGACATTTTTACGTATGTCTACAAATGTTTAATCATATCCATTAAGACCTACATTTATAATCAAACCACAAATAAATTTTGATATTTTTTTTTTTGGTAAAAAAAGTTAATGTTTATTAAGGATCTGAGAAATTACTTTACATATTATTAATAATAATGAAAATAAATATGTGTATCCCTTGAAAGACATTATCCTTAAATATCACAGGATTGTAAATCAGGATAATGGCTAACTTGAAGGACTTGTGATTGATTGAAGTTTGATTAATATTAAGGAAGAAAAGTACTTACGGATTATGACTCAACGAAAAGTATTAATATCAAACACTTAAGATATTATCCTTAAATTATATATCATCTTTATTACCCATTATTGGGTGTGCCAATCATAATTAATAATATTTATTTTAGTAATGCTAGCTGATATACTCAAAGAAAATTTCTTAAAATAAAAATTAATATCGAAAATTTTAAGTTTTTTTCCTCACCATTGTTCAAGTGTTTCAGCTTCCTCTTCCGCCTGTGTGACGTCACTAGGCGGAGTGAGATATCCGGTCAGTCTGAGGCCTCTAGATCTAATATTTGATCCAAATCTAAGGCCCTGACGAAATGATGCTCTAGCTCTATCAACTGAAAAAAATGTTATTTTCTTATTTTAATCATATTTGAATCAGTTAAAACAAAATTTTAAAAATTATAATATGTACATAAGAATATATTAAGAATATAATAGTGAAGTCGCCATGGCCGTATCGGGCTTAGTTTTGGAGATATTGACCTCTACCTTAAAATGGGTGTGAGTTGGAAAATTTATTTTTACATATTTAAATTCCTCATACATGTTTACATACATATCTAGGTTATCACAAAAAAATATAAGTAATACAAATATTATTTAATTTTTCCTAAAACCAAAATTTTTAAATTTTATAATATATCAATTTTTTTAAAGCAGTATTATATATCTCTAACTCTACATTGCTGATTTTGGAAAAAATAGTGAAAAAATTCCCGGACTCTTAGTATTTGAGATAGAGTTTTTTTAATAACAAATTATCAATTTTTGAGAACAATATGTTTGAAGAAACCATAACTCTGAAAATAATTGAATTACGGATCTGTTCTCCTTGGAAATGAATTCCTTGATCATTTTTACATATGTATACATATTTCTAATTTTGTAGAACAGCTGATACAATTTGTATATTTAAAAATATAATATGACAGCAAGATAGATTTTAAAAATTTCTCAATATAAATTTTATTTTAATTTTTCATAGGATAGTATAATAAAAATAAAAATATAGATACATATGTAAAAATAGATGTAGAATTCAAAAAAAAAAAGTATTATTAATATTATATCTCTGCCCATTTTCGAGTACAGAACTCATACCCATTTTTGGGAACGCGATTCCGCTATAACATCACCATTAAATTTCTCATATAATCTTATGTATGTATATATATTTTAATTAAAAAGTATTAAAGTATATAAAAGTTATTAAAGTTTAAAAAAATATTTGACTTACATTTACTAAGGCGTCCAGCTTTCGGCGAAACAGTGGCGTCGAGAGCGGGGGGTGCGTTGGTCAAATCTTCAAAGTTTATAATAATTAAGGAAATGTCATCCACTTCGCTTCGAATAGGAGCTATGACTTCGCTGCACAGAAATTTCGTTCCTAGAAACAAATTTAAACTTTAGTTGCCCCCCATTACAAAATATGATGCGACGCCTATGTTTTTATTTCCTTGTACGAAGTAAAGGAAATATTGTAATCGCCAAAAAAATTAGGTTTTCAAATTTCAGCGGAAATATCCATTTTGTCCATTCTTGAATCCATTTTGACTAGTTTCAGTTTAACTCAAAAATGATTAGACATAAAATTTTGAAATTTTGTATATTGGACTGCTATAACATCTAATTGTGAACCTCACTTTTTCAAAATAATCGGCAATACCAAAAGTACACTTTGTTCGTAGTATGTTTTTTTAATTTTTCGCATAACTCTAAATTAAAAATTATTGTAAGAATGATCTCACTTTCAAATGAAATAAGTTTAAATAAAGTGCAGCAAAGTATGTGCATAATTTTACGTACAAGGAAGTCATGTGGTGTCCATATCAAAAACTATAAACAATCTAAAATAAAAAATAATTAACACACAATATTATTTTTTTTGTAAACATCTATGAATAAAAAATGTATACAATATATTTTTAGATTATTTACTTTAAACATATTTTGCTATAAAAAAATTTTTCTAGAAGCTTCCACAAAAATTTAAATAATTCCGCCGAGTTTAATTTTAAATGCACATTTTTAAACACCTAATTGTACGTTTAAAAATACATGTTTCTTGGAATTTTTTAAATTGGTTGAAATTACAGTACAGTCCATATTTTCTATTGATTCTCGCATGCACAATAGATCATTAATTGTTTATTTGCAATTGATTTTTATTGTTCTTTTATTGACACAATTGTTAAAACAATAAAAACAAACTTTAACATACTTCAAAACAAAACTACAATTTAAAAATAATCACTGAGTTTTGTATTTCGCACTAATCACTAACAATAGATGGAGAAAGTGAGAGAAAGTGTAGTGTTTTCCGTACCGGTGTTGTGGTAACACTGTAAGAGAAGCGTCGACACAGATGGATAGTTACCTAGCTGACGCTTGGACAGGACCGTATCATTAAATTTTCAAAGACCACCCACTTTTACTTATTTTTAGACCAAAAAATTTTTAAAGCAAAACTAGTACACCTTTAAATGGGTTTATTTTATATCATTATTTACTAACATATCTAACATACATAAAAATATGAGTGTTATAAGAAATTTATAAATATAGTTCTTCAAAACTTCTACCAAGAATTGAATTTGTTTGTAAATTTTTCCTGAAAGTTTTCAACAACTTTCCAAGAAGTTTTATTACTGAAAATACTCAAATGTCATTTGTAAGAAATTTATTAATAAAATTCGTAAAAATGATGAAGGTGCTACAAATATTTGTACTAATTTTTGAATGACAATTTCTAAGTAAATTTTAATAATAAACAAAAGTATGTAAACATGTGATAGTATTTTTGTGACAATGTAATATTTGAGTATTTATACTCAAATAAAAATTATATAGAAAATAGCTATTTATGTAATAAGTAAGGAAACAAATGTGGTTATTTAACGCATGCAAAAATTACAAAACGAGACGCAGGTGAGTTTTGTAAGAGCAGAAGTTAAATAACCTCCTAGTTTCCTTATGTGCTTTATACAATATTTTTTTTAGTTCCGTTTGGATAAGTACAAAAACATATTTAAAAATATGAATGCTAAGTTTTTATAAGGAAATTATTGGTTATAAACAGACAAACCATATAATAAAGTTGTCATTCGTGTTTTTTGAATTGTGAAATATTAGTTACTGTGAATCTAATAAATGTAATATCTGTATTATTAATATTTCTAAGAATAAAAATTAAATTATCTCTTTTTATAGTTGTTTATGTTTCTATATAAGTCTACCTTCCATTTTGATTTTGATTTCGAGTGAAATAAAACTTTTATTATTTTACTAGTAAAATAATGGAATTAATAACCTAACCGAAATTAGTAAAATAAAAAGTCGTTTTTCGAAATCGAATAAAGTACACGATATCACTCCACGAAGTTAGCCAAAGTAGTAGCTAAAGTAAAACTTTACAGACTCTTATATCAAAATTTAACTTTACGGACTTATCTGTCAAACTGAATTAACCTATATTTTAATAGTATAATATTTTTGCAATTTATTTTAGAACTAGCTAAAATTACAAACATATAATATTATTGGTGAATTTATTTATTATTTACTTTTGATAATAATTTATCTGTTTTCAAGCAGACGATGTCTAAGCAGGTGTAAACATAAATGAAAATTATAAAGAAATATTTGACACTTTGACAGTACGTTTGTTATACAGCCATCTCCGTCTCTGTAGCTAGCTGACGTTTTACAAACACATAATGCTATTTATTTATGTTTTTATTAATAATTTAATGATTTTGGAAAAAATATAATTTATATCTAAGGATTAAAGTATTTTTTATTACTTACATGATTTATATTCTATATGCGTAATAAAAAATTATATTTTAGTCCCTTGATATACAAATAACTATTTATTAAAAGGAAATAGAAAAAATTATTTAAATTTTAAATTTTTGAATATAGTAATATATGCAAGGGGTATACAATTTTTTTTGAGTTCCAAGGACACTCCTATAAATTTAAGGGCTAGTACAACCCTGTATAGCTATAGTCCAGTTAGTGGACGAACAAGCATTGATTTTAGCAATAAGCGAAGATGCCCGTTATAATAACATTATGCATGCAATATTGACTACTATTTTCACCCTTGACATTTCAGCCCTTACCTTACAGGGTGACAAACGGTCGATTAGGCATAAACAAAAGTCATCGCACATTTAAATAATAAAATCAAGTTTTAAATTTTATAAACACGATTTTTAAATGTGTTGTGAGCACTCTGTACATAGCTTTGAGTGCCTAAAGTGCCCTCTATTACATACTAAACACTATAAAAATATATATCAATACCCATATTATAAAAAGCATACCCAAAATTGGTAAAACAAAACATTAAATTATATTTTTCTGTTACAAACATTTAAATAATAAAATCTTGTTTTAAATTTTACAAACACGAGTTTTATAAGTTTTGTGAGCACTCTGTACATAGCTTTGAGTGCCTAAAGTATTCTCTATTAATTAGTTGACACTGTAGAAATATATATCAGTACTCATAACATAAAAAGCATACCCAAAAATTGGTAAAACAAAACATTAAAAATCTATTTTTCTATTACAAATTTTTAGTTCGTTTTGTTCCAATACTGCACTCTCCACAGAGCATTGAGTGCCCGAAATGTAATTTATAGTGAACATATAATATTGTACTTATTGTATTATAACCAAATTATGTGTAAATTGGGTATAGCAAGTTTAAAAATATGAAAAATATATAATTAAATATATTGCACCTCCACCATTTTTTTTAGATGACTATTTTAGTAAAATACACGTGAATTTGTTATGAAAAATATGTGTAAAATTTGAAGGTTATCTTTAGTTAAAAATATTTATAATAAATTTTTTAAAAATATTTTCTTAGTAATAATAAATTAAGTATTTGATGATATTTGCCTGACAAACCGGCTTGTTTTTCAGCGTTTTATTAAAAATTTCCTGAAAAATAAAATCTCGAGTTATTTTTGGCAGTAACATTTCCATATTGAAAATAGAATACATCAAATTTTATACCCAATATCTATATTCCGTAATGTTCGGTATTTCTATACTTTGTTCTATAAATAGTTAGTGAAGAGGTACCCCGCAATGAGCGAGACAGAGACGGCAGATATACGCATATTGTCCGGGTATAAATACTCGTCATCGTCATCTGGTCTTGGCTGCCGTGACGTCATCCCAGGGCTGTGACGTCACTCAGAGACGACGCCGACTCGAACACATCGGGGGACTTCGGGAAATAAACCGGCGGTTCCAAAACTTAGCGGGACTTCATTTTCAAATAAGTGATATATTTTCAAGAAATATGTAATAATATATCTATTATCAAAAGTCATATTTTTTAAATATAGTATACCCATAATTTGACCCTATATTCCTTTTATAATAATTATATAATAATAATAATTATATATTTATTATCAAAAGTCATGTATTTTTTTAAGTATAGTTTACATATAATTTGACCCTGTCGATTATAGAAAAAAAATACTGAAAAAATCCCACTGTCTTATTTTTGGAGGAACATTTTTTTTATTTTCTAAAAGGTCTGGAAGGCATAGATTGTTTTTAAAGGGCTATATTTTTGAAAATAATTGAGATACGGACCTGCACTCAACGGTAATCGGTTCCTTGGACATTTTTACAGAAGTGTACATAATTTTAATTGTTTTCTACGCCTGACACATTTTTTACAGGAGTTATTCTAAAGTGAGAATTTTTTTATGAAAATCTTCAAAATTAAAAAAAAGAGAATCTTTAATTTTTAATAAAAATTATGGTATATTCCTAATTCGGTCTTGATAATTTCAGAAAAAATAGTGAAAAAATTCTCAAGGTCTTATTTTTTAAGATACGAATTTTTTTATTCTATATACTTTGCAAAATAATTCCTAAAGGTAAAAGTTGTGTTTAAAGAGTAATAACTTTGAAAATAATTGAGATACAGACCTGTACTTAACGGCAATCGATTCCTTGGACTTTTTTACATAAGTGTACATAATTTTAATTGTTTTCTAAGGCTGACATATTTTTTACAAAAGTTATTCCGAAGTGAGATACTTTTATGAAAAAAAGGCAAAAGTAAAAAAATTAACAATCTCCAATTTTTACTAAAAATTATGATATATCTCTAATTCGGTCCTGATGATTAGAGAAAAAATAGTGAAAAAATTCCCAGAGCCTTATTTTCTAAGTTATGATCTTTTTTATTCTATGAAAATTGCAAAATAATTCCTGAAGGCGAACGTTGTGTTTAAAGGGCTATAACTTTGAATATAATTGAGATACGAGCCTGTACTCAATGGCAATCGATTCCTTGGACTATTTTACATAAATATACATAATTTTTTTTTTCTACGTCTGATATATTTGTTACAAGAAATATTCTAAAGTGAGACATTTTTCTGGAAAAAGGCAAATGTAAAAAAATGACTATATCAAATTTTTAATAAAAATTATAGTACATCCCTTATTTACCCTTGATGATTCCAGAAAAAATAAAGACAATATTCTCAAATTCTTATTTTTGTAGAAAATATTTTTTTATTTTCTGTAAATTGTTAAATAATTTCAGAAAACAAAAATTGAGTTTAAAGGGCTGTAACTTTGAAAATAATTGAGATATGAATCCGTGCTGTTCAGGAATCGATTCCTTGGACATTTTTACATGAATAAACATAATTTTATTTTTTTCGATTGACATGAACATATTTTAAAGAAAATATTCCAAAGTGCCACAAATATACTTAAAAATGTCACAAGTCAAAAAAAATAGTACCCTTAATTTCAAAGAAAAAATATATTACACTTTTATTCTAATCTGCTGATTATGGGAAAAATAGTAAAAAAAATCCTAGAGTATTAGTTTTTGAATTATTAATTGTTTAATACTATGAAAATTCCAAAAATATCTGAAAAAGAAAGTGCCGGTTTAAAGGGCTGTACCTCAGAAAATAATATAGATACGGACCTGTGCTTAGCGGTATTCGATTCTTTGGTCTTTTTTCTATAAGGAAGCGTATTTTTAATTTTTTTCTTCAAGGGTCTTACATTTTAGAATCAATTGTTTAAAGATATGTGGAATTGCAATATAATTTACATAAAAAATTACAAAATTTTAAAAAACTTTTAAATAAACTACCCTTAAAATTAAATAAAGAATACTTTTCCTCAACAATATTGTCTTCAAAACTATCTAGTTTAAGCAAAAATGAGAAATTATCGATTTTTTGATCAAAAATCAATACAATACTGCGATCTGTGAATCAATTTTGACACTATATACGTATAAAACCAAAAATAATTATTTTATACCTTTATACCCATTTTAGTACATGTAGAACAATACATTTAGTATTGTATTAACTTATAAAACTCCTCTCTTATTGATTTATCGATTTATATCGATAAAACACTGAAAAATTGTTTACAATCACCTGATTTTAATAACCGTATGGCCATCTATGTTAAATAATCTGTACTAAAATGTTATTAACAATTTATAAATATTGCATTTTTAGCAAAATAAAAAATTAGGCATGTATATTATTAAATAATAGACCTGTATAATAAATAACAAGTAATATTATATATAAATAAACTAAACAAATATTATTGTTTTAAAAACCAAATAAATATTCAAGTGGGCGGAGTTATCGATCGCAAGTATTGATTTTCTCCGATTTACACAACTAAATTTTTTGACATTGTAATAAATAAATTCTATAAACAAAGTGTTTTATGTCGTATTAAATTGTTAATAAGTATACTTTTATATTTAAAGCTTTTACAAATAATATCAATAATTATTATTGTTTTAAATAAAAAATAAATGTTAAGTATTGATTTTCTCCGATTTACCCAACTAAAATTTGATGATAAATTTTAATAACAATTTTATAAATCAAAGTGTTTTATGGCATATTTATAATTTTTATGAATATATATTTATCTTTTAAATATACATAAATAATTACAAATATTATAATCATTGTTTAAACAAGTTTAATGTTGTTAATAGTTCAATTATTTGTTAATAGATGACTCGGCAGGTATTAAAATTTTGTGAAATTTTCAATAAATTTTAATTGTGGTTAAACTAAAGCCTTTTGGACAAAATTTCATATGAAAAAATAGTTTCTAAATTAAATTTTGGATAGGATAGATTATTTTATTTTGTTGTTTATTAATAATTTTTATTTTTTGTTAAAAAACGCGTACACTCCAGTAAAAATAAATATGTTTATAAATGTTGTTAACAGATGTCACGACCGTGATAGTTTTGGGATAAAAATATTAAAGTTTTTGTTGTTTTTGTTCAAATTTTACGAACTATCAACTGTAACACGACATTACTAGATGGAACAGAATTTCAAGTACCCAAGGTACTTATTTTGGGTCAAATTTTACTTGCATTTTAGTGAGAACGGTTGTTTGGCTATTATCTGGGATTTGAATTCCAATCTCACGTATTTGAAATGAGCCACCGCTGTCCGTGTTTTTAAATAATTAATTAAATTTATTGTTATATATTATTTTCAATCAATCCCTTATCTAGGGATACGCAATACTAAGGAAGTATTGATACATGGGTACCAAAAATATCAATAAAATTTATTGATATCAGTATCGAAAAGAAAAGTATCGGTACTTTCAAGTTACGAAAAAGAAATGTAGGAAGCAATAAAAATATTATTTTCTTAAAACATATTTTTTATTATATTTTAAAATAAAATTAACTGTACCACTCTTCTTTATTACAAGAATAAAAAAAATTAGTAAGCTTTTTCCTAGAATTAATTTTATTTATTTATTTTAATTAAATAAATTAAAGATTTCCGATTCTGAACTACAGCTATTAACATATCTAGTATTGTTATGAGTATGTAACAGCCATAGATGTCAATTGAATTTCCAAGCTTGTATATAGGATTTTAAGACATCTAAGACCTGGTATGATTCATAACATCCGTAGTTTGTTCAATAGATTTTAATAAATATTATTTTATAAAATTCTTTTATTAATAATTATTATATTTGTATTATGATAAATCAGTACAGTACGGTAATTATATTACAGTACAGAACAGTTATGACATAGCTACCCAGTTTACTTTTGACTATGTAAACAAAGTTTACCGGTTTTAGGATATTAAGCTTTTGTTTACATAGACAAAAGTAATCAGGGCAACTAAGACATAATTGTAGACCATGTAATTTGGCAAGGCAGTATGGTAATTAATATTTACCGTACATAACTGTCCAAATAACATGAACAATTGTCATATCATATCAACCCTTACAGACTTGGTCACAAAAACGTGACTTACAAGAGAATTTTATAAAATAATATGTACTAATAATATAAAACCGGTAAATTATTGAACAAACAATGTTGTATAGAAGTATAGAAGTATAAAATAATTATTTTTGGTATTACACATATATAGTGTAAAAATTGATTCATAAATTTCACTATTTTATTGATTTTTGATCAAAAAATCGATAATTTCTCATTTACAATATTATAAATTGTTAATAAAATTTTAGTATAGACTACCTAACATAGATGGCTATACGGTTATTAAAACCAGATGATTATGAAAAATTTTTCAGTGATTTATCGATATAAATCAATAAATCAATTAGTGAGTGGTTTGATATGTTAATACAATATTAAATGTATTGTTCTACATATGCTAAAATGGGTTTGGAGGTATAAAATAATTATTTTTGGTTTTACAAGTATATAGTATCAAAATTGATTCATAGATCGCACTAGTGTATTGATTTTTGATCAAAAAATCGATAATTTATCATTTCTGCCTAAACTAGAAAGTTCTGATGATAATATTGTTGAGGAAATGTATTCTATATTTAATTTTAAGGGTAGTTTATTTAAAAGTTTTTTGAAAATTTTGTAATATTTTATGTAAATTATATTGTTATAAGACATACCTTGAAACAATTGATTCTAAAATTTAAGCACCTTGAAGAATAAAATTAAAAATACATTTACTTATAGAAAAAAGTCCAAAGAATCGAATACCGCTAAGCACAGGTCCGTATCTCAATTATTTTCAGAGATACAGGCCTTTAAACCGGCATTTTCTTTTTGAATTTTTTTTGCAGTTTTTATAGTGTTAAAAAAATTATAACTCAAAAATTAATAATAATAGGAATTTTTTCAATATTTTTTTGGTAATCAGCAGGTTTGAATTAAAGCTGCAACATAATTTTTCCAAAGTCCAAAGAATCGAATACCGCTAAGTACAGGTCCGTATCTCAATTATTTTCTGAGATACAGCCCTTTAAACCGGCACTTTCTTTTTCAGATATTTTTGCAATTTTCATAGTATTAAATAATTATTAATTTATATATATATATATATATATATATATATATATATATATATATATATATATATATATATTGATTTTGATATTTCCACGAGTGTTGTTGATGATACTTGGATTTTTCTTCCGGGTTTCTTCTCGTGTTGGTCTGGTCTTCTCTTCTCCTTCGTTTACTTGACGACGTTTCGGCAAGGTCTCACTCTTCAGGTCTTTGAAAAGTTTCTTGTTCTCGATCTGGTATTCGGTCTCGAACAGCCGAAACGTCGTCAAGTAAACGAAGGAGAAGAGAAGACCAGACCAACACGAGAAGAAACCCGGAAGAAAAATCCAAGTATCATATATATATATATATATATATATATATATATATATATATATATATATATATAATATTTATTATGATACTCATAACTATCCTAGGTATGTTAATACCTATTTATAAAACCGCTAAAATGTACTGGAATTAAAAAAATGTGAAAAGATGAATACCGATATGTATATAGCGACATTGCAACTTACCATCTTTCTTGTAGTAGAGTATCTCGGTGTGGCGCTCCACCCCCTCGCTGAGGGCGTCGCGCAACCCCGCCGCCGCCTGCTGCGACGTGAGCGGCCCCACGAGGAAGTCGCACGTGGCGGGCCGCTGCATCACCTCGGCGCGCGAGTAGCCCGTGAGGCGGCAGAAGCCGTCCGAGCAGTAGATGATGTGGCATTGCTCCCCGCGGCAGTTCGCTACCACGAACGACCTGTCTGGAGAACCACGGTTAATATGGGGTGATATTAGGGGGGGGAGGTGATGTCAATGTAAGGGGTTGGAGGAAAGACAAGGAGTTAATAAGGGTTGCAAATAGAGGTGCAGTTGTGGTAAAAAAGACCTGTCTGGAGAACAGGGGTTAACACGGGTTGCAATTAAGGGGAAGTGTTGTAGCAAATATAAGGGGTTTGGAGGATTCATAGAAGTTTGCTAATAGGGGTGCAGTTGTAGTAAATGTGTGGGGTGCAAAGAAAAGGAGGCAGAGAAAGCAAGGAGGTAATAGGAGTTGAAAATAGGAGTATATTATTAGTAGATGTGTGTGGTATGAAGAGTAGAGGTACTTAAAATGATGAGAAATCTGTTTGGAAAACTGGAGTTAATAGGGATCCTCATAATAGAGCCAGGAAAGATAATGGACCTGTCTGAAGAAGAGGAATTAATAGGCGCTATAATTAAATGTAAAGACAGGGGGTTGGAGGATTCACAGAGGGTTGCAAATAGGGGTGCAGTTGTATTAAATGTGTAGGATGTCAAGAAAAGGAGGAGGGGTAAAATGTTGAGATGATTGAGAAGGTAGATAGAGGCATGAGTAATAGGGCAGCAAAACAAGGAGGTAATAGGAGTTGCAAATAGGAATTTATTAATAGTAGATGTGTGTTTGGAGGGTTGGAGTTACTAGGGATCCTCATAATAGAACCAGGAAAAATAATGGTCCTGTCTGAAGAAGAAGGTTTAATAGGGATTGCAAATAGGGATGCAGTAATAATAGATGTATGTGGTGTAGGTATGAAAAATAGAGATAATAGAGATAATACGAGGTGCAATTAGGTGGAGTGATGTTGTAAATGTAAGGGGTGAAAAGATAGAAAGTTAGAGGGTTAAAAGAGGCTTGAATAATAGAACTGGAAACGCAAGGAGTTAATAGGGGTTGCAAATAGGGGTTTAGTAATAGAAAGGGTGCTTAAAATGTTGAGAAAACTGTTCCTCATATTAGAGTCAGGAAAGATAATGGACCTGTCTGGAAAAGAGGTGTTAATAGATGTTACAAATAGAGATGCAGTAATAATAGATGTTTGTGGTATATAGGTTGGAATTAATAGGGGCCCTTAAGCCCTTATAATAATTGGGGATTATTAGGGGTTGCAAATAAATGTGCAATAGTGATAGATGAATGTCTTGTATGAATAGAAGATATTTAAAATAACGAAACATTTGCTCGAATGTTTGGAATAGGGATCCTCAAAATAGAGGCAGGAAAGGTAATAGACCTGTCTGAAAAAGAAGGGTTAATAGAGGTTGCAAGTAGGGATGCAGTAATAATAGGGGGCCACATAATAGAGACAGGAAAGACAATATCTTACTTCTTTACTTCATCCGACAATATATCTGTCTGGAAACATTATTTTAATGGAAATACATACAAAATTCAGTTTTATGAGTAAGTGTTGGTAGGATGGTAGGGGCTCTCAAAATAAGGGACACATTTAAATAGGAGTGAGTACATATTCTAGGAAGGTCACTAGTATTAAAATAAGGGTTGCAAGTTTCTATAACTATAATAAAAGTGACTTCATATGTACTTATTAGTACAATGAAAAGTAATAGGGGTCACATTTATATAGAAGTTGATATTTATTTTAGGGTAGACACTAGTATTAAATTTAGGGTTGGAATACACCTACTGACTAGATAATAAAAGTTCTTTTAACATACATATGTAACATACAAATAGGAGTTGCATTATGTAGCAAAACCAATAATAATAAAATAAATATTTTTTAAAAGTGGAACAAAAATTATGCATATAACAAAAGATACTGTTGGGTTGGAACTATTAATTAGTGTTCTGTAATAGGGGTTCTATCTCATGAATAAGGGTGAGTATGGGCTCTCAAATATAAAATACTCTTAAAATAAAGGTCCTTATATATTATAGAAGAAATACTAATATAAAATAAGGATTCAGATCTATCTACACGTTAATATGTATATTATAAAATAGGTACTTAAAATATGGAAAAGATTTTAATAAGAGTTTCTGCACATTTTATTAAAGTATAGGAACACTAAAAAAATAAGGGTTGTTTAAAAATGATAGATAGTACCCACACAAAAATATATGATAATAAGTGATTTATACAAGTTTTAAATGTTGTGTGGTACTTTCTACAGTACGTACAAGTGCCCGTATATACACTAAACAACACTATATGTTATTTAAAATATCACAAATATAATGCATTTTCACAACAATATTAATAAAGCACAAAGTTAGTAATAATTCCAAAAGTGCACTTTCCACTTTAGAAAGTCATACCTTTAGAAAAGGTAAGTTTACTTTTAATTTCATTATTTATAACAACACCATGTTTAGAAAGAAAAATATAAGCATCACTTCTTTTATCTTTCATTGTGTTTACTGCAGTAATTCTAAATATATACTAAAGTCATTTTGAGAGGAAAGGGAAATTTGTAATCAGCGGTTATCGAAAGGATGCAATAATAAAGATATGAAAAGGAAAACTTTGGAGGAAAAAATGTTGTGAATATTTTATAGGGCCCAAATTTTCGGCCCCCTGAGTACAATTCTGGCAAAAAGCACTTTTGTCTGATTACGCGCAGGTTGATTACTTCCTGCCCCCACCCATCGGTAACGGACGCCTATGGCTGACCCCTAAAATGTCAGCATCGATTGCTAGTAATTGGGATTTTCATTTGGTATTGATGCCCCCAATGACGAGTTACTATGGTGCCATTTGTGGGATGTATTTAAGTAGATTACTATTTTGTTACATTTTGGCTCTTCCAGTGGCGTGCAAACTTTTTTTCCAGAGAGTTTAATACCCAAAACACTATAATTTTACTATCTATATAAATTATTCATGATACGCATTCATTTATCTTTCGATCTAGATAACATCTACATATAAATCAGTTATATTTAGACTATATAATCTAGAATACTATGCAAAATAAAAATAGGAGCACAAATTCATCCAAAAATAATAAAATAGGGCAAGAAACAAAAATTAAATAATGAAAATAGGTCACATACCAGTCATATTGTTAGCAATTTTAAAATACACTAGGGCTTATAATTGACAAAACAAATATAGATTTTGTTTTCAAATGTAACTAAAAAGCAATACACTTCATTTAGAAAAAAGTGACATATCGTAACCTACATATTAAGCATACAAATTATAAATTAATTTAAGGTAAAACATAAAATTAAAATAAAGTCTCCCGCTCTATATTTTATTTAATTTTCTATCTTTATTCATAAATCTTTAGAAAAAGTACAAAAATATAAAAATTATTACAAAATGTTTAATAATTAATTTTGAAAGTCTATTTCGATGACGTCAAATCCCTTGCTAAAGTGGTGTGTCATAGGCTTATCTTCACTAAAAGACATTATACTTCTGTCTCTCTCTACCTATAATAATAAGCAACGATGTTGCGTCATGTCAAAAGTAATCATTTTTAAGGAAATTCCATGTATTTCACATAGTACGTTTATGTTTATAGAATATAGCTTAAAAGACAATAGAAACTACTAAAATGACATTTGACATGATACAACATCGTTGCTTATTCGAGGTGACTGTAGCTATAATACAAAGATTTTATTTATAACTTTATTGGGATTTTTACAACATAAAAAATGTGCATATATTTGCTATTTGGAAAATCCTATTTAGACATAAAAAAAATGTATTTTTATAAATAGTTCACAAACATTTATTTAATATAAATATTACAAATCTACATATTTATTAAAAAAAGGAAAATGATAGCTTAGGAATATTATACAAGAAAATATTGTACGAACAAGATTAAACAATGCTGGTCAATACAAGACTACACCATTTAGTTTCTATGTCTATCAGTTCAGTATATTGTGCGATTTTGTGTGAATGTGAAGTGTTTCTTAGTGTTTTTAACTGAATTAAATACATTTAGTGTAACTTTAAATACTCTTTAGAGTTAAAAGCAGCAAATACAACATCCTGTAATATTATGTGGTAAGTTTTTGTTCTGTATTTGTAACTATGATATAAAAATCGTTAAAATTTTTGGCACAAGTTTTCAAGAAATTTGGAACTATTTCAAGATAGTTAAGCTAATTGTTAAATGGAGGATAAAATGTAAGTAAATTCACCATAACGCTTGACTCAAACTCAAATCCACATTGTAGGATGACAACCTGTCATTAAAATACAAGTAAAACTAGTCACGAAATAAGTACCAAAGGTACTTAAAAGACATGTTTTATCTAGGAATTTTGTTTTCGATTGTTGAAAAGGTATATTTTTTAGAAATGGAATTTCGATTTAATTTGTTTGAAGTACAAAGGTGACATTTTACTTGCATTTTAATGACTCCCAGATATTACGCTTAAAGTGAGGCATTGCATTATTAATATTATGATTAAAAACACAATAACATACAATACATTTTTTATTAAATACCACCGAAATTTTTTTGCCATTCTAAATATTTGTCTTTGTAATAAGCCGTTGAAGATTTAACATTACTTATAGCTTTATCTATATCTTCTACTTCTGGGGTACAATTATTATCTTGGAATTTATGTCCATATTTTTTTAATTTATCTATGTTTTTGCGAACTACACTCATGGAAGCATTTTTACAAATAAGCTTTATGTCGTTGCCAGAAAAATTTTCCGTTTTGTCAGCGAATTTCTCCAAGTCTTTTTGTTGCAGTTTTTCATTTGTTATAAACTTTTTAAACATCATGATTCTCGATTGTTTTTTTGGTAAGTCCACGAATATTTTCTTGTCGAATCGACGAAGAATGGCTGAATCTACTTCCCAAGGTAAATTTGTGCTTGCAAGAATGAATATTTTTTCGTTGTTATTTAATATGCCATCCATTTGAGTTAGAAGTTCGCTTTTGAATCTTCTTGAAGCTTCATGTTGGTGTTCTTCTCTTTTACTTGCGATTGCGTCTATTTCGTCTATGAATACTGTACACGGTGCACATTGTTTTGCAACTTCAAATAGACATTTTACTAGTTTTTCAGATTCTCCTCTCCATTTTGATATAAATGTACTAGGAGAGACGTTTATTAAAACCCGATTTGATTCACAAGCTAATGCTTTTGCTATTATGGTTTTTCCTGTACCTGGAGGACCATATAACAATATTCCTTTCCAAGGATAAATATTATCAAATAATTGAGGATACTCAAAAGGATATATTATTGCTTCTTGTAGTAGTGTTATTATGTTATCCATACCTATACAGTCTGTCCATTTCACACCCAAATTTTTTGGGATAATTTCTCTGGTTATTACTTGAAATATCTCCTTGAATTCTTGCGGGTATTCTTTAAAATTAATACACAAATTTACTGGTAAATCTACGTAATTGTCGCTTGAATCCTGTCCCAGTTGTTTAACAGAAATTTCAAAGTCATCTTTCTTTTCTTCAACTTCATCCTTTTTCTTCAATTTACTAGAAAATCTTACTGGCTTCTTAGGTGTTTCTACAACTTTTTCAACTTTTTTACATATCTTAGGATATTTATTAAACTTGGAAAAGTAATAACTATTGTATTCTTGCAAAATAGTATCCAAATCTACATTGTCACATACTTCAAAATTTGGTAATAAATGAGCTTCTCTTTCTAGACATTCTGCAGAGTCTTCTAGACAATTTTCTTTGAGAAAACTATGAATTAAGTAAAGGATGTTTCTTTTTCGTTCTTGGTTTTTCTTTTCTTGACTTTCCCGAATGCTGTGATGATTTATTTTAGATATACATTGACTTATGTCACCCATTTTTGTTTTACAAACTTGATCTAAAACAATACACTTTTTTACAAATTTTTTATTAACTTCTATACTTAATTTTTGTGAAATCACAATCTCAGGATTTTTTTTGAAGCAAAAATGGGTGTTACACCCAAAAATATATCGAGAAAATTTTAGAATAATGATGGAAAATAATAAATTTTAAATAATACATGTAGTTTAACTGTGAAAATGATATACAGAGTAGTTTTGAAGTTAATGTCTTAAATTTAAGTTGTATGACATGTATAGATTACGAAGCATTTTTTTTTTAATTTTAAGAAAACATTAAATTAAACAGCACTAAAATTCTTTTTAAGAAAAGTCGAATTTTCTTTTTGAATTTTTAAAAAAAAATTCTATTTCATTTACTATACCATTCTGTATTTGGAACTTTAAATTTTTTGAAGGTTTAACCGAAAAGTGTTTTAGATGCTCAAATGTATTTTAAAATTTTTAAATCTCTGGTAGATTTGCCTATTATTAATTATTATTAATTACAATATATTTATTTATCTACATAAATTGAGTGAAGAAATGTTTTCCAACACCGTGAAAAAACGTTTTCCCAGGTACTTCGCGCACAGAGTCAAAATAACCTACTGTATGCATTGTTATTAGAATAAAGATGTTAACATTTTTTGACAGTTGTAGAAAAATACATTAAAGAAATATTTTTTTCTATGACTGCTTCAATTATTGAAAAGCACCAAACACAAAAGTAGTATTTTAAAAATTGAAATTTTATTTTTGAGCTTAATTTTGAGTTTTTGTGCTTTATTATTTAAACAGCTAACGATATATACATGAACTTTATAAAATTAAAATCTTCACAAAATTCTAAATAAACTACATATAAAAAATACTTTTCTTAAGTATGGTTCAAAATTAGTAAAGCATAAAACATTGAAGTATCAAAAATTTTCAAGATTTTTTATAAAACATTAATGTTTTTGGTTAAGCATTGTATAAATTGGTATAATTTTCATTGTGTACGTCAAAGTTGATTGTTTTCTTGTTTCATTTGTATTTACCTATGAATTATTTAGCAATACCCTGTGAAATTGGTTCCTATAAAACGGTGTTTTATAGCTGTTCCTTAGAGAATTGTAGCTATACTATAAACTACAATTTTCTAGTGCTAAAACGCGAATACATTCTAAGAAATATTCAGGAGTATTGTCATTTAAAATTTGGTGAAAGATAAAAAATACAATACGCACCTTGTACAATGGATTTGCTTTTGAATATTATTACTATATGTGCCGCGTAGCAAATATGCACAAATACTAAATTATAATGGACTGTTCTAAGGGTAGTTCAACCCCCTATGTTTACAGGTAACCCTAGTTACAAACAAAGAAACATATAGCAACGTAAAGACGATCGATTTTAAGTAATATATTCTAATTATTATTTACAAATTCAATCTTAAATAACTCAAACACTATTATGTTTAGAGTAATAATTTTTTCAAATTTGTAATCTAGAGGAAATTTTACATAAGTTCACATTTTTTAAAATATTTTTTGTGTATCATAACATCAAAATTAATTTCTATTTACTTGTTTAAATAAAATACCAAAACTAATTTTTACATGTTATAACTTTTAAATAATTTTCAATAATACTACATAAATTATTTCCCCCAGTGTAACTTAAGAAACATGTTTAAACAATAGTTCTATTTTTAGAATAAAATTTCAAAGCTGAATTTGAGTAAATTTCCTTTTATTTCTGAATATTTTCTGTCTTTGTTTAACCGACATGAATTTGCGGGAAATTTTAAATAATATAAATTTATTTCAAAGCATTTGTTAGTTCATAAATGTTTGATAGATGGCGACAATATGCTACTACTTTACTGTACAATGATTGTATTATTTTTATGTCAAATTTAAAACTCTGTAGGTCATAAACGAAAAGATGTACGAAAATAAAATTTTCACCATTTAATTTTATGGACTTTAAGCTAAATATTGCTAATTTTTAAATATTTTTAAATAACATTTCCAAATTTTACGTATACCATTTTGAAAAGGTACGTTTTCCATATGAAAATATTGGGTTTAAAAGGCTGTATGTCTAAAAATAATTTAGATAGGGGCTTGTACTCTTCAAAATTCGATTCCTTGGAAATTTTTACTTACATATACTTATTTTTAATTTTGTTGAATAACTTATACAAATTTTATAAATTAAAATCTAAAATAAGAGCAAAATAAAAAATGTAGAAATTTTATTAGTTTTATTTTTTAAGGAAAAGTATTATACTGCCTTAATTTGAATACGTAGATTTCGGAAAAAAAATTGAAAAAAATCCTTGGGCATTAGTTTCATCAGAATACTTTTTGAAATATTGAAAGTTACTAAAAAATATTTTAGGAAATTTATCTATCTTTGATCGTCTATAACTCTTAAAATAATTTAGGTACGGCCATATACTCTTCAAAAACGATTCCTTGCACATTTTTACATAAATATACTTGTTTTTATTTTTTTTTAACATTTTGTACAAATTTTATGTAACAAACATTAAAATGAAGGCAAAAAAGCAAAAAAAAAAAAAAATCCAAAATTTAATGCCTTTTATTTTTTAAGAAAATCATATCCCATTAATTTAAAGTTGTAGATCTCAAGAAAAATAATAAAAAATTCCGGACGTTATATTTTTTGAGATATTTATCAAAAAAAAAATGGTGGTACCAAATTTTTTTACAAGTACATTAATTGAAAAACCAGAAATGTTATTATACATAACCTACAAAGATATGAAAATGTGGTTGCTTTTTTATATGTACTAATTTTCAGGAAGGGGGGTAGGCTGAAAAAGTTTTCAGGGAAGACTGTTTGAACAAAAGATTCGCGGAATGTGGTTATGGAAATTAATTATACTAAAATCATGTACCCACGTGTTCGCTATTTTCAGACTTTGTGAATATTTGCGTGCAAACTAATTTAATTACTTTGTATGAAATGAATTAAAAGTTCCATGATTGATTTGAAATTAAATTAAAACATCGAAAAATTTGACTGCACCGAATTAATTTCTCATTTGTCACGAGAATCAATAATAGTTTCACGAACACGGATTTTTTCACTATAATTATAGAATATATAGGACACAGCTTACTTATTTAAAGAATGTATTGTTTTTGTATTATTTGAAATTGTATTCTTGCCAAAATATAATCAGCTGATCTTGTTTACTGTTTGTTAACACTAAAATGCTAAATAAAATTTAATTGTTTGTGAAGTACTAGTCGTAAAAATAATTATTAAAGGCAGTAAACTTCGTTTTAATCATTATTTCACAAATATTTCTAATATTTCATTTTACTTCAAAATTGCTCATAAAATAAAAATAAAATATTAATACGTCTACACCGAGAGAATTATAATTAGGTTTATACTTTTCTATCTTAATAATTAAAACATTAGAATTTTAAACAATATTGGTACACTTTTATAATGTATCTCAAACACATTTCATTAATATACATAAATAGTAGACCACTAAAACGGTTTAATCATAGGGATTATTATTATATCGTTGAAAAGAGAAAAAAAACTATATTTAACGGTCTTACTTTAATAATTAATTATTACAAGTTTTAGAATTAAATATAATGATCTGCTTCAATACATTTTACTCATTCCGTATGTGCAATGCGTAATTCATCTTAATTCAAGAGAAATAAAGTTTAAAACACTATTTTGAATAAAAATATTACTAAATCATATTTGATAAAAAATATAAAGAATTAAAATAATTTATTTTTAATTACAAATATAGCATATTATTTTTATTATATCTTGAATTGATATTGAAAGATTAAAACGTACAAAACGTTTAAATTTTCTCTTTCTCAGTGTGGCCATCTAATCGATTTGAAGCAATCCTTCTTTATTTTTTCGTTTCGCCGCTCCATTTTTCGTAGATTTTAAATCACCTGGATTTGCCCTTAAGCCGGGCCTGAAAGGTGCCATAATTCATAATATTTGCGATGTGACACTATTTTTTGTGACCTATTTTTGTTAACATTCAAGTGTTATAGAATAATCGTTAAAGTCAACGCCCTAATGACTCGGTTTCAGTGTTTTCTTTGTACCTGAAAAGATAAATGTATGATACTAGAGCAGAGTGTGTTTATTGATCTCATTGCATGTTTGTGGGAAATATGTACAATACTTGATTTCAAGTATTTTTAGAATGATAACATGTATTCAATATTTTGGTGGCAGCGCTGTTCATTGCTAAATCTTACGAACAGTATAGCGCAGTTTTGAATGTATATTAGCCTATATTTCAAAGAGTACACAACAATGCTACATTAACAAACAATTATGTATTTTAGTATAAAACATTTTTTTCTACTTCCATTGAATAAGAAAGTCCTTATTTCTCTAATTTCAGTTAGGTTATTGATATTATTATTTCATTAGTGAAATAATGAAATCATTATTTTACGCTCGATCATATTAAAAATTTAACAGCTATAAAAATAGAATATTTAGTTCTTATTATCTTAGCAAATATTAATAATAAAGTTACTACAGTTATTAAATTCACAACTGACTACTTTATTTTTTATCGTTTATTGTTTATAACCAACAATTTTGTTGTAGTAACTTAGTATTGCACAAAATTAAGCAGTCCTTGATATTGTCTTTTTTATTTTAAATTAAATATCTTTTACTTATTTTTTATGCATTATACCATCAAAATTAATTTCTATTTATTTGTTGAAACAAAATATCAAAACTAATTTTTACTTGTTATAACTTTAAAATAATTTTTAATAATACTACATAAATTATTTCCCCCAATGTAACTTAAGAAACATGTTTAAACAATAGTTCTATTTTTAGAATAAATTTTCAAAGCTGGATTTGAGTAAATTTCCTTTTATTTCTGAATATTTTCTGTATTTGTTTAACAGACATGAATTTACGGGAATTTTTAATAATATTAATTTATTTCCAAGCCTTTGTTAATCCAAACATGTTTGATAGATGGCGACTGTATACTACTTTCAACGTGCAATCATTGTATTCATTTTATGTTAAATTTAAAGCTTTTTATGAAATCATTACTTCAGGCGAAATCATATTAAAAATTTAACAGCTACAAAAATAGGATTTAGTTCATATTATCTTTGCTAATATTAATAATATAGTTTTTACATTTATTAGATTCATAGAGACCGAAAAAATACTATTTGAATTTTTTTAATAAGAAATTCGGTACACCCTTAAGTTTGTAAATGTCAGGAAAAAAAATGAAAAAAATATTTGAGACTTAATTTAGATGCTTTATTTTTTTAATATATTAAAATTTGAAGAATTTTTTTGTTATTTTTTGTAAGTTTAACGGATTGTAACTGTAATTTATTTTGCTAATTTTAGTTAGAGTAGTTATTCCATTATTTTCCATTACTCTAAATCAAAATGGAAAGTAGGCATATAGAGAAACATTAACAGCAACAAAAATAGAAAATTTAGTTCTTATTATCTACAAATGTTAATAATATAGATATTACATTTATTAGATTCACAGTAACTCGTATTTTATAATTTAAAACACTTAAATGACAACTTTATTTATGTTGTTTATCTGTTTATAATGAACTCCTTGGTATTGTCTCTTTTGTTTATTTTGCAAATGTCATCAAAATGTCAAAAATTCACAATTTCCAATTAATTTTTGTATTTATTGAGCGAAAGTAGAAAAAATATTATATGAAACACGTAAGGAATTTTTTTGATTTTTACTTCTGGTGTTATAAAACTCGCCTGCGTCTCGTTTTACAATTTTCGCACTCGTTAAATAACCACCTTTGTTTACTTATTTATTAGATAACATAATAGTATTTATGGTGAGTAACCAAATTATGGCAGCAAAAAACGAGTCAAACATCACCCATGTAAGTTACAAGACCCTAATATTTATTGACTATGAGACAATATAAGTTATAAGCATACACAGTATTAATTATGTCTAGAGAGAAGTTCTCCCGACCCAGTAAAAGGCATATATGAACATATGAATAGGAAAACAAGCTCGTATTGTTTATGAAATTCCAGTTAAGTGAAGCTTGGCAATTTGTTTAGTAATTAATAACGCTATGACATATATTAATGCTGTAAGTTGTGCAAGTATTCGGAGTGGTTGAGACTGCATAGTGATCAATATCAGTGGTGAAAAGTGTCACGCACTCTGCACCGGAAGTGGCGAGTCCGTGCACCGGAACTACCGGACTCCACCTGGGGCAAAGCTCTGCAATGCAGAATAATACTCTTTCTATGGCGAGGCAAATCTACACTAATATGAGCTCATTATTGTCTATTTACAAGCGTCATAAGTTTCCTCATACTGGTATACTGTTTGTATAATGTAGGTTAATGTATGGGCACTCAATCCTAGTTGAAAGTGTACCACAATAATCAGTTCTAGATGGTGCAACCCTCAAAAAATCGACTCGCAAGTCATCAGGGCATGTAACCTGGGCACAGAATAGTTATATACAGAAGCGACACTCCGTGTCGGTACCTTTCATGTTCCCCTATTCAGTTCTATGACCTTGAAGCATTGTGTAGACCTTTAAATTTGTGCTCTTCCCCTATCTCTCTCTAAGATTTGAGGGAACATTCTGATTTTAAACAATGAGCCCTTTAAATTTGTGCACAGTCTTCGTCTCTCTCTAATTTTCGTTTCTCTGTCTTACTGTCGCTTCTGTATAAACCTATTCTATGACCTGGGTGCAAAGCTCTGCAATGCAGAATAATACTCTTTCTATTGCGAGGCAAATGTACACTAATATGAGCTCATTATTGTCTATTTGCAAGCGTCATAAGTTTCCTCATACTGGTATACTGTTTGTATTATGTAGGTCAATATATGGGCACTTAATCCGAGTGGAAAGTGCACCACAATCATCAGTTCTAGATGGTACAACCCTCGAAAAATAGAAAACTCTTTTACGAGTAACCTAACAAATAGCATTTTATGTTATATTGTTATTATCAGGGCATGTAACCGGTTAAAAAATCCGGTTAATACAAACCTTTAACCTATATTTTAAATAAAAATTGCCGTAACCGATTATAAAAAAACCGGTTTTAGCGAACATTAACTTTTATTTTGTATTATTTAGTGCGAAATATTTTTTATATTTTTTTATATCAGTGTTATTTATTTCTATTTGTATTTGAATATGAATGCACTAATATGCGCTCATTATTGTCTATTTACAAGCGTCACAACTTTCCTCGTATTGGTAAACTGATTGTATAATGTAGGTTAATGTATGGGCACTCGATCCTAGTGGCAAATGCACCACAATAATCAGTTCTAGGTGGTACAACCTTCGAAAAATCTACTCGCAAGTACAAAAATCTCATTTGCAAGAAACGTCACAATCACAACTTTCCTCATATTGTTATACTGTTTGTATAATGTAGGTCTCTGTATGGGCATTCAATCTTAGTGGAAAATGCACCACTATCATCATTCCTATATGGCACAGCCCTAGAAAAATCTACTCGCCAGTACAAAAATCTCATTTACAAGAAACGTCACAATCACAATTTTCCTCATATTGTTATACTGTTTGTATAATGTAGGTCATGTATGGGCACTCAATCCTAGTGGAAACTGCACCACAATAATAATTTCGAAATGGAACAACCCCCGAAAAATCGGCTTGCAACTTTGCGAAAAGAAAAGTCTCATTTGCGAGTCAGTTAATAAAAAGTATTTTATTGTAATTTGTTATTATTACGGCATGTAACCGGTTAAAAACCGGTTAATATAAACCGGTAACCTACATTTTGAACGAAAATTGCGGTAACCCTTAACCAAAAAAAATAAAAATAAACCGATTTTAACGAACATTAACTTTTATTTTAATATCATTTAGCACGAAAAATTTTAATATTTTTTTTATGTCTGTGTTATCTATTTGCATTTTAATATGAGTCATGACAATTTTTACAATTCACATTTTATTGAAGAGTCATAAAAGTAGGTAGTCTCCTTGACTGCATTAAAAGTGACCTGCGTTTTTCTAAAGGCATTACCGGAATTTTTGTGAGTATTCGTTAATTAGATTGCATTCTTTTATTTGTTATATTTTTTCCAATGGTAATATTTTATTTATTGTTTTTAATTATTTTTTTTATTAATTTTTATTAACCAATTTAAACCGGTATCCAATTTAAAAACCAGTTTTAAAACTGAAACCGTTATTATTATAAATTTCTCTATAAGAGTTAACCGTTAACCTTTATGATTTTCTGATACATGCCCTGATTATTATATTATTTATTACATATTATTATATTTCTTATTACACGAAATTTCTATTATATATTATAACAATAATATTTTTGTAAAACATTTTTCTTGTTTTTTAATTGGTATTCCGTAAACGTAGAAAAGATGTACTATCATTTTTACTTCCTTGTCCAAAGTAAAGAAAGTATTACAGTGCCGAAAAATTTCGGTTTTCAGGTTTCAAGGGAAATATCCATTTTAACCATCCCTAAATCCATTTGGAAAAACGATTAGCCGTAGAATGTTGAAATTTTGTTTATAGTATGGCTATAACATCTAGTTACACACTTCCATTTTTTGTTGCAGTCGGCCTCTTCAAAAGGGCAGTTTATTTTTGACAGCAACTTAGGTAAAATATAATAATTAATTGGTTTTAATTTTTTAGGACACATTTTATTTCTTGTTAATATGTTAATGAATTGACATTGACAACTGTCAGAATATATTTCGTACAAAATATGGTCATAAAATGAAAACAATATCTCTTTCTTTACAAGTTTCTGAACGATTAAAATAATTTAGTGTAATACAATAAGAAACTAAACATTTTAATAATATTTCCAAAAAATAATCCATTTCAAAGAAAAATTCGAAGATATGAAATCCTTACACTGTAAATATAATGTTGGTAACTGTATGGGCACTTAACCCTAGTGGAAAGTACACCACAATAATTATTCCTAAATAGAACAGGACCTCAAATACCTAACGTACTTGTTTCATCAAATATTTATTGTTTATTTATACAAATTACAAATTTACATTTCACTGTTTGTATACTGTAGCTCACTGCATGGGCACTCAACCCTAGTGGAAAGTGCACCACACTAATAATTCCTAAATAGAACAGGGCTTCAAGTACCTAACGTACTTGTTTAGTGATATATTTCATACAAAGCGGTAGGAAACGTGACCTCTAGGGCACTCTAACTGATATGGTGAGGCACCACGTGGACTATTCTAGTGATTATTTCACACACGTCATTTTCACTAAAGCATTATGCTCCATTTGATGGAACTGGTTTTATTTGAAACCTAATATATTTGTAAATATATGAGCAGCGCTTTTTTAATGTTTACAGATTGGGTTTCAAAGTCAATACGTTTTATTTACAAATTACATATAGTTAAGTGATTACTGACGTTACTTACAAACAGGGGAATCGGTAAATAATGCATACCTACTAATTATAACTTCTAAATTTTATACCATGATTTTGAAACTATAATCAGTTTCTTAACGGCTACTATGCTTAAATTTATTCCATAAATTTACTCCATTTTACCACTTATTATGTAATGTTCATTTAATTAGCATAAAGTTAAAGAAGAACACAAAGTTTTACAAATTTTCAAAACTTTTAAGTTAAAAATGAGTTTACGATACACAGTTATTGTCTTTTTAACTGATGCGTCAGTAAAAAAATTAAAAATTCACATTTTCACTTAAAAATTGATATCTTTTTATATTTCCAAGTTATTTTCAATCATAGTTAAACATAAAAAGTTACAATTTTTAGTTTTTCACTTTAAAATTTTTCGTATAAAGCTGAAATAATCCAAAAATACCAATTTTTGGGTGCAAAATTTTATTTTTTCAAAATAGTCCATATTAATAGAGTTCGATGCGCTGATTTCAAAATTTCAAACAGAATTTAATTATCTCTTTTCGTTCTTGAGATTTTTGCCCTCAAAGTTGCACCTCAAAAAAGTGTATTTTTTGGGTATATCTATAAAATGGGTATAGATACAATCTTAACAATTATACCAGTCGATTCTACGGGCAAAGTTATGTAAAGAAATGTTTTCTCTTCATATGCGTTCTTTGGAACGATTCGGTGAAAAATAAGAAAAACGAAAAAACCGGAATTTCAGGTTTTCGCTCGGAAACTTTTTTTCTTCAAAATTCTTCATTTGCTGGACTTAAGTAAATATCGATGCGCTGATTCCAAATTTTTAAACCGAATTCAATTATCTCTTACCGTTCTCGAGATATTTGCGTTCAAAGTTAGATCTGAAAAAAACAGTTTTTCAGGAATACCGCTGAAATGAGTCGAGATATGATCTCGGCGACCTCACCATTCGATTCTACGGGCAAAATTACATAAGTGTACCAATTTTTAAAATTATATTCCAACCGATACAATTTTTAGAGCGAAAAAACTAAAATGGCCACAATTGAAAAAAACGCCTGATGAACCCCTTGCGATTTTTTTCGATTTTGGCCATTTTCAGTTTTTCCTTTCTAAAAATTGTATCAGTTGGAATAAAAATCTGAAAATTGGTACACTTATGCAATTTTGCCCGTAGAATCGAATGGTGAGATCGCTGAAGTCATATCTCGACCTATTTCAGGGCTATTCCTGAAAAACCTGTTTTTTCAGGTCAAACTTTAAACGTAAATATCTCGAGAACGGTAAGAGATAATTGAATTCGGTTTGAAAATTTGGAATCAGCGCGTCGATATTTACTTAAGTCCAGCAAATGAAGAATTTTGAAGAAAAAAAGTTTCCGAGCGAAAACCTGAAATTCCGGTTTTTTCGTTTTTCTTATTTTTCACCGAATCGTTCCAAAGAACGCATATGAAGAGAAAACATTTCTTTACATAACTTTGCCCGTAGAATCGACTGGTATTACCGTTGAGATTGTATCAATAGCCATTTTAGAGATATGCCCAAAAAACACACATTTTTGAGGTGCAACTTTGAGAGCAAAATTCTCAAAAACGAAAAGAGATAATTGAATTCTGTTTGTAAATTTGAAATTAGCGCACCGAGGACTATCAATATGGACTATTTCCAAAAATAAAAATTTTGGACCAAAAAAATTGTTTTTTTTGATTATATCGGCTGTATAAACAAAATTCTACACTAAAAACCTAAAAGTTGTATTCTTTAAGGTTCGTTATTAGTTCCTTGTATTTTTTTTTATATTTCTGCATTGTATTACTACAAATTTGCCCGTTAAAATAAAATTTCTTAAATTCTGTCACTACTATGGAGTGTATATTTTTAGATGGCAAGTCATTTTACAAGCACTAAAGAAACGCTAGAATAGTATATTGTGCAATAAGTGCGGAAAGTCGCCTATTTCCCAGGAGATGTGAAAGTTTCGGTACGAGACGAAGTCAAGAACTGGAATCACACAAGGTGAAACATAGGTGATTCTGCACGAGTTGTACACTATACTTTTTCTAGGACCACACTGCTAAACGTTACAGAACAAAAATACATGCACGAAACCTATTTAACATAAAAAACAATACGGCAAAGGTAACCTCACAAAGAGTACCTTCACGCATGCGCAATGTTGGCAAATACTGTGAGAAATGATTTGTCACACATTAACCCACGATTATAGAAAATACGTAACTTTGAAGGTTTATCAAAGGAAAGTTGTTTTTGCAGTTATTTAATAAAATCCACCGATACACCAACGTTTTAACTGTAATTCAGTCTTCATCAGGGTGCTGATAAAATACAAAACATACAATTAGATTCATACATACCTACATTCGACTCAGGCAACAGACTTACATAAATGGTTTTAAAATATTATGAAATATAACATGTAAATTATTTTACAGAATTCTTTCGTCAAACATTGATAAAACATACACACTTACAGGCTGCCAATTATCAACCATCTATATGTTTTATTAAAATTAAAATGATTTAAAAATATAGT
The DNA here is from genome assembly GCA_035578165.1 of Stenolophus ochropezus. NCBI lineage: Eukaryota > Metazoa > Arthropoda > Insecta > Coleoptera > Carabidae > Stenolophus > Stenolophus ochropezus. The sequence goes on from JAQOWZ010000043.1 coordinate 1,015,894, forward strand.
ATATAACCGTTATTGAAATAAATAAATTAAAATAGAAAATATGGAATATCTTTAAAGAGTTTCTTATTATTATTTTCAAAAATAAAACGTTGTCATCCGTTAGTTTCAATAAATAAATATATTACTGAAAAATATTTGCACGAATGTTTTAAATTTATGTTATTCAAGCTACGTATTAAGTTTGCTATAATGATATTTTTATAAATAAATTGTCGATACTGCTTATTTCTTTTAGTTAAATTTTTTATAGAACATGATATCACAAAATTGTTAAGTATTATAATTAAATAATCAATAATTTCGCAAATGTGACGCACAGAATTAAGTTTGCCTAGGGCGCAAAATTGCCTGATACGGCACTGCTTTAGCGCTTTATAAAGTGTGAGGAAAGTACCACTTTCCATGTTAGTAGAAAAAAGAATTTTATCTACAATCTGTCTATGTACGGCGCTGCCACCAATAAATTATTAACATGTATTAATATTTAAATAATACATGCTTTGTTCTCTATGTAAATACAGTTAAAATATTGACTGGAGTTAGTTTATAATTAAAATATATTACGTGTAAAATATGTTTATGAGAAATGCTGCCACCAAAATTCTAATATCATTATGAAATATTAAGTAACTTCTCTTGCTAAACAGTAGAAATGGTCTTAATATATCGCTTAATACTTTATTATGTCTTCTTAAAATACTTCTTCTGTTTGTTTTCTTAATTTCTCGCTTGGAATAAATCAAACGTTAATTGCTATAAAAATAAATTTATATTTTATCGCTCAATATGAGTAACGCGTTCTACGAAACATATTCGTCGTATGCAAATTAGCGAATACTAGAAATGAGATCAATATCTCAGTGTGCTAATGTAATTATTTATTTTTCTTGATTGTCTTGATGTCATAGCAACGTACGGTACTTTGAAACCTCGTAAACTTGGCGCCAGACATCTTGGGTTTGTGAAGGGGTGTATAGTTTTCAATTAAAGTAGAACACCCAATAACCCATTTTTGGGGATAGGGAACCGTTATATATTCACACTTAAATGTTTTGTTGCTAAAAATGATATTTAGTGTTTTGCTCATTTTTTATATTTTTAGCCATAACTCCAACACGGTTAAAGATAAAATCGTGGGAATTCAAAATTTAAAATCTACATTAAATTTCCATTAAAATCATTTCTTTTAATATTTTTTTGAATATTGTTTTATTTTTTATGAGTTTATAAAAATGCAATATATAAAAAACAAATTTTTAAAATTGATGTTTAGCTCATTCTTTATATTTTTAGCTATAAGTCATACACGGTTAAAGATAAAATCATGGGAGCTAAAAATTTAGAATCTACATTAAATCCTCTTTAATATAATGTCTTGTAATTTTTTTTTTGATTCCTGGGTTAATTTTTATGAACATATAAAACACTGTACATAAAATACAAGTTTTCAAAATTGATGTTTAGCTCATTTTTTTATATTTTTCGCTATAACTTTCTATAAAATCTTGTCTTGCAAGATTTTTTTTGAATATTGGGTTATTTTTTATAAGAATATAAAAAACCTATACATAAAATACAAATTTTCAATATTGACGTTTAAATAATTTTGTATTCACAACAATTTTCATTACAAATTTATAATACGTAATTTTTTTTATAAATTATGTACTAAACAGTTTTTACCTTTGAGTGGTTCGTTTATATAGTTTATTTCTTGTTGCTCATTTTTCATATTTTGTAATGCCACTCATACACAGTTACAGATACACCGATTTCAATTAAAAATTTGAAATCTGCATTAAATTTTCTATAAAATAATGTACGAAAATATTTTTATGTACGTGTGGTTCCAAATTCTTAAACTTTTTTTAAACATTTTTTATAAAATGTTCATATATTTATCTTTTAGCTTGTACATTTAATTTTTATGTACCACTCCTACACAATGTTTACAGTAATCTACATGAGTTTTTTGAAATATTTATGTAACATCTATCTTGCTTATTTTTATATTTTATGGTACCACTCCTACATGGTTAAAGACATAACATTAAATGTAACAAATTTGAAATGTTCGTGAAATTGTCTATGGGAATATGTGACACAGAATTTTTTTGATGAGTGATTTTTTTAGAAACTCTCAAATTTATGGTGAAGGCACGTACGAATATTTTACATACCAACTTTTTTCATAGATTTATAGATGATTATAGAAATATTTAAGATATATTTGTGAGGTATTTTAGTCTATATATCACTGACCTAATGTATTATATGGTTCATAAAAATATTTCCTGGCTTACATAATTTATTCCGTTTCATTTATTACTGCATAGTAATAAGTAGTTCGTATTCATTATAGTACGTTCCATTAATCATTCGTAGAGAAGAAATGAAGACGTTTATTAGAGTATATTAATTATTTTTTGGTTATTTTCACAATAGACGCTTTGACATTTTTTAACAAGCGATTGTATTTGAAACTATTTTGACCAGCTATTAGACAAACATCAAACTCATTTATTTGGCAACTGTCCTTTTTTTATCTCACTTGCTCTTCTGTAAGTTGAATATGTTTGTACTTTTTTATTTTTAAATAAACCAAAAATTTTTATTGCTTTACAAACATCTGTTCAAACTAATTATATCAACTAGGGTTGTGACTATATATGGAATGTTTAAAAATTTAAAAGGCTAAACCTGAAATACCACGGCTTATATTTTATTTATTTGAAAATGTCATTCAGGTGAAAATGCCAACCTGAAAAATCTGCATTGAATCATTATATAATTCATAGACAGTTTCAGACGTATTTTAAAAGTAAATGACGTTGTCTATAAATTTTGTTAACCCCTGAAACAGAGCTGAACAAATGAAATATCTCTCCGCAGTGCTGCAACCTACTTTCAGGCGACTGAAAACCTGAAACTGACCTTTCAGCCACAAGTCAACTGTTATATTGTTACAGAGTAATTATTGGTTATTTGTTTGCGTACAAACATTTACTTTAGCGATTGAGTTTGGTATTTTTAGACATGTTGCCTGCTTATATTTACTCTTGAATGATGCAGGCAGGTTATACTGCAATATAAACCTGTAATTTTACTTGCATTTTACTGCCATTTACCAGAAACTTAAAATTTTGATGGAATCAAAAAAAAAATATTATTTTTTATACCTAGTTCTAAGAAATTTTTAGAATAGTTCTTTATTTGTATTTACTTCTAAGAATAGCAGAAACATTATACTTTATAAATCATGCAAAATTTTATTTGCATTTTACTGTATTGTAATAGTTACTTTCATATAAATTTTGGTGAATTCAACAAAAATATTACCTTGTATTTCTTACCTACTTCTAAGATATTTTTAGAACAGTTCTTTACTTGTATTTACTTCTAAACATAGCAGACACATTATACTTTATAAATTATGCAAAATTTTATTTGCATTTTACTGTATTGTAATAGGTACTTTGTTATAAAATTTGGTGGGTTCGACAAAAATGTTATTTTGTATTTCATACCTATTTCTAAGATATTTTTAGAAGAGTTCTTTACTTGTATTTACTTCTAAGTATAGCAAACACATTATACTTTATAATTCATGCAAAATTTTATTTGCATTTTACTGCATTGTAATAGGTACTTTCATACAAATTTTTGCGGATTTGACAAAAATGTTATTTTGTGTTTCATACCTATTTCTAAGATATGTTTAGAATAGTTCTTTACTTGTATTTACTTCAAAGACTAGCAGACACATTATACTTTATAATACATGCATAATTTTAATTGCATATTACCATATTGTAATAGGAACTTTCATATAAATTTTGGTAGATTGACAGAATTTTTTTCTATGTCCTTTTCCGTCCCATAATTAGATTTGTTTTTTACTTATATTTATTTATTTATTTAAACATACATCATTTTACTTGCATTTGACTATACAGTAACAGTAACTTTCACATTATTTTCGGTGGATTTGACAAAAATTTTATTATGTACTTTAGACCCATTTCTGGGATATTTTTAGACCAGTTCTTTACTTGTATTTAATTTTAGACGTCGTATACATATTATTCTTTATAATACCTACATAATTTTACTTGAATTTTGACTGTTTGTTGGAGTGAATTCGTCAAAAAATAATTTATATTTGATACACTTTTTTGTAATATTTTTAAGCTACTTATTTACTTGCATTTATTTCCAAATGTAGTACACAGTTTACACTTTATAATATATGCTTAATTTTATTTACATTTTATTGTAAATTTAACAGGAACATCTCAATAATTTTTGGTGGATTCGCCAAATTCTTTATATATTTATAAGTACTTATAAGTACCGAATGTGTTAATAGATATTATATACATTACTTTGCTATGTTTAAGCATATATAACTGCAGTGGAAAATGCACCACATATTAGCAAAAAAAAATTTATGATTTATATATATCCTAATAAATGAGAGACATATATTATGAATAAGTAAGCACTGATATCTAATGTGGAGAGTGCACCAAATAATAATATTAATAATAGATTAATAAAAAGAATCAATGAGACATTACCAATAAAATTAAATAAATATAGTGTCCCAGATATGTACTGTTCTGATATGATTCTTAAGTGTAGCCGTGAGTATAATATAAAGAATATTCGACGGTCTAAAACTCATCTAAAACAATGAGTGTATTTAAATTCTGGGAAAAGGACACCTCATACCTCATGTCCAACGAAATTAGATTTAAATATTTACATCCTAATCTGGTTGTTATTCTGTTATTCTTCTCAATGTCGTTATTATTTTTTTATTCTTGCAAATTCAGAAGAATTGTTTCGCTTCGCTCTATTGCCTGAAATTATAACTCGCGTTTTTTCATTATTTACGAATCTTCTTTCCACCCACACAGTGTTACTACAGCACCTGTGCAAATAGAAATATTGATTATTTTATATGCATTTTAATTGTGCATGTTGTCATCACACTTGTTACAGACTTGGCTACTCGGAAATAGTAATATTTTTGTAAAAATGCTTATAATAATATATTGAATAATATTTCACATTTTATGTTCTGCTCATTTTTTATATTTTTACTTATAACTACTACACCGTTATAGATATAGTAATGGGTATTAAAAATTTAGAATCTACATAAAATTTCCTACAAATTCATGTACTGTTGAGTTGTTTAAGAGTTATATACTTGTAAACTTTTAGTATATTTTGAGATTTAAGATGAAGATTGTGTACAAGTTCATAATTTATATTTTTAGTACCACTCCTACACAGTTAAAGGTAGATCAATAAGCGTTACAAATTTAAAATGTACATTAAATTTCCTGTATGAATCAAAAATATTTTTTTGAAAAACTGGTTTCGGAAATATAACATAATGCATTTTTAAAATTTTTTTGTTTAGCTCATGTTTTCTATTTTCACTTGTAACTAAAATATAGTGAAACATGCAACACTATATGTTAAAATTTTATAATCTGCATAAAATTCTTAATAAAATGACATATATAAATATTTTTTTTTAATAAGTACTTCACGAAATGTACTATTGTAAACTTTGTAATTTTGTAAGTAAGTTAAATATAAAAGACATTTTGTTTATGTTTTATATTTTTCTCTATAACTTGAATATGGTTAAATATACAGTATTAAATGTTAAATATTTATAATCTGCATTAAATTTTCTATAAGTGACACAATAAAAAATATATTCCAATGAGTGGTTCCGGAGTTATAATATCATAAACATTGTAATTAATTTCTAGGTAACGGAAATTTTGTTCATTTTTTATATTTTTATCTATAAGTTCAATATGGTTAAAGATACAATATTGAGTTTTAAATATTTATAATCTGTATTAAATTTTATATAAGAAGAAATAAAAATATATATATTTTAACGAGTGGTTCCGGAGTTATAGTATCATGAACATTTTAATTAATTTAAAGACAACGATATTTTTGTTCATTTTTTACATTTTTACCTATAACTTCAGCATGGTTAAAGATATAGAATTGTGTTTTCAATATTTGTAATCTGCATTAAGCTTGCTAAAAATGACATAAAAAAATGTATATTCCAATGACTGGTTCCGGAGTAATAATATCACGAACTTAATAATTAATTTGAAGACAAGGAAAGTTTTTTATATTTCTAGCTATAACTTCAATATGGTTGTAGATACAGAATTAAGTGTTAAATATTTACAATCAGCAATAAATATTTTAAAAAATGACATAAAAAAATATAAATTCCAATGCGAGGTTCAGAAGTTATAGAATCAAAACATTACAATAAATTTAAAGAAGTATTTTTAATATTAAATATTGAGGGAGGAAATAAAATCGCCCACACCCTTTTAAAGGTATGACACATGTAAATATTTGATATAAGTCCCTTAATTTTTTATTCTACGGAATAGTTCTTTCGGGAATACGCTGTGGTATTTCACGAAGTTCGTGTGTAGGTGTAGATTATATGCGCCAATATTGATCTTTGTGCGGCGTTCCTACAAAACTTCCAAGAGGAAAAAATCGATTCGGATTAAGAATGATTACTATCGATTTAGAATCACTAGATACATATTTATTTAGCTTATATTAATAATGAATAGCTTCAGATATACTTCAATGAGGAAGGCGACTCCACCATTATTTTCATAATATAATAATAAAAATTTATCAGAAGTAATTTCACAAGACAACCTCATTTATCGATATTTTTTAGTGCGATTTCGAGACTGATTTACTAAAAAACAAAAAAAATAGTACTTAAAAATAAGAGCGTGATATTTGGTGTAATAAATTCTACAGAAAAAATTCGCAAAAAGAAACCATTTAATTATAACTATTTTAAAATATTAATTAACTGACATACATACAGTTATAAATAATAATAACTATTTGTTTACTAGGTAGCGGTAATTTATTGAGGTAATGGAATTTTATCAATACAATATTGTTCTCATTTAATGAATTAATAATTATTTTTAATTTGAGTTGTATTTACTTCGCAGAAATTATGAAAAAAAAATTATAGGTTAATTCATAGCTCGAAATATATTTTTGTTATTAATTTAATGAATGACAAAATTCCACTATTCGTAAGTAGAATTTTCCTTTTGAGAATTGTCAATTGTCGTTTGATTTTCGTCGTAACAATTATGACCATAACGACAAAAATTTCCAGTAAAATTGTAGTTACTAGTGGTATTACATATGAAAAATTTCAAATTAAAAATTGTTATTGGGTAAAAATGACATGTATGGAATAATTATAAGAAAATTAATTTTAAGTATTTTACATTTACTTTATAATGCATTCAAAATTTAACTTTCATATTATTGTAATTTAGCAGGAATTTTCACATAATATCTGCTGAATTGAACAAAAAAGAAAACTATATTTCGTACACATTTCTAGGGTATTGTCTAGTTCTTCTTTACTTGTATTTTCTTTTAAAGGTATCAGATACATTATACTTCATAATACAGGCAAAATTTTACTTGCATTGTTCAATACTGTAACATGAACTTTCATAATTTTTTGGTGGATTTCTTGCTTTAAAATAATTATGAATTATTAACTATTATTTTCGTACAAAAATTATTTCAAAAGCTTTTGCTAATTTTTAAAGAAATAAATATAAATACTACAATGTATGAGTGGTTCGGAACCCACTACAAGCTGTAGATAATGCAAGTAATAGTTCACAAACAACAACATTTTCATCTGGATGTCATCCGGTTTCTGAGGAATGTAACACTATACAGTGTTATTAAGAATTAAATTGTAGATGTATTTATAAAACAAACAGGAAACAAAAAATATGCAAAATATTCCGGCGGTATTTCAAAAAACATGTGCCAAAAACACGTCACACAATTTGTAATATTTTTTGTTACAGAATTGGTATACCTGGAAGAATCGGATATAAAGGGTAGCACCAAAAAGTAAGTACCTTATAAATGATTACAATTTAATTATTTTTTAATGTCTGCCCTGGGTACGAAAAATGAAATCTGACCTAATTTAAAATTCCATTTTTCCGTAAATTTGACATATTGTGTCAATGTCATACTAAAAATTTGGATGGCGCCCAAAATGAATTTATCCAAAAATACATTTTTATATTTCAATATCATTTTATTTATACAAGTGTTCCTGTTGGAAATGTTGTGCAAAATAATGTTAGAATATCGTGTTTTACGAAGAACAAAGGGAAATAATTAAATATATATTAAAACTTTTTTTTAAATATTTTACTGTATTCTAACAAATTTCTTATCACATGCAATGTATAGCCTTTTCGATAAACAATTGTAGGTCAGGATAATTTCCTGAAATCCTGATGAATATATTGATCCTTAGTACACTGTATTTATAAACTCGTTACCAAGATTTCACTAGTCTTGTAATGTTTTCTAAAAACATATAAAGTAATTCATACAATTAGTGACAAGCGAAAAACAGGTGTAAGGATAAAAAAACAAAAATTGGTTTAGTAATGTTTATTTTTAAGCATTCAAATAACAAATTATTGTAAAGCAACCTTAAAAAATAAAGGAAACTAGGTTAAAGGTGAAATATAGTTTGATTAATATATAGGATTATTGTAGTATATAAATAATCATATATATGTTAATGTGTTATATGTAAACATACAAATTTTGTATTAGGGTATATAAGGCTTAATGTTTATATACATTCACATAATATGTGAATATATATATATATATATATATATATATATATATATATATATATATATGAGTCTAAATACATCATATGCAAAAATAATTTTTGCAAATGTATATTATAATAAATAATAAATGATGATGGTGCCTTATATAAACAAGTGTTTGGGTATACGTATATACATAAACAGGTATATAAAAAAGGATATATTATTAAAATATAAAATAATATAAATTATTTAAATTAGAAGTGATATAGACAATGTACTGAAATATAAAGGCTATAAAAGGATATATGTATATTTTGATTTATAAATGTGTTTTTCTACCACTATTAAGAAATTTGCTTCTTGTATGTTTGTTATAGCTACGGATATAGTACTTTGTAAACACATTTTCATTTCCCACGGTAACCAGACAAAGTTAAGATATAAATTCATATCTCTCATGTCAAAAATAGGAATTGTTTAATTTTTATTTTATAGCTATACATATTTATGATTAAAATTTAAATGAATTAGGAAATAATATCGTGATCGTAGAAAAAGTATAGGGTACAACTCGCTAGGAATGAATGATATACGGATTAAACTTAAACTTAAGGATAATGATAGAAATTAAATGTACTATTTGGATATGTGTCTTATGAAAGGATGAACAGCTTAGATATATTTAGTAAAATATTTCGTTCTTATGAAAAGGAGTATATAAGGATGAAACTTATGGATAGGTAAAGAAATTGGAAACACTATAGGTGTTTGTATGAAAATACGTAAATATTGTTGTTTTGCTATTAGGACGAAGTATAAATATAAACGTATACAAAGGTACATTTAAATATAGTTGTATAAAGACAAAACTTAAAGTAAAGAATGAGTAATGTTTATGGATAGAAATTGAAATTACGACTCATATAGGTATAGATGAAGGATATATGCAATGGTATATTTGAATAAAGTGATATGTTTTGTTTATATTATATATTAATAATAAAAATAATAAGTGCTTATTTACTTTCTATAAGTATGAAGGGTATCAGGTTTAATTGATAAGGAGTATATAAGGATTACGGTTAAGGATAACTAATAGGTATAGTAATTGGACACGCTATAGGAATATTGTATGAATATACCTAAATATGGTTTTGTAGGTATAAATAAAGGATATGGGTATGTAATAATAAATTTGAATATAGAGGTATATTTTGATTATATTATAAAATATAAAGGAATATAAACTAAAGGATGATTAACAAGGATATAAATTGTAAGTGCTACTCATTTCCTTAGGATTTCTTATTACTTGTATGTAAGTTAAGGTCTTAGATTTACTTTGTTTATAAGATAAAGGACTACTTATAGTTATAGTTAAAGGATATAACAATTTAAGGATAAAAGTTCAGGTAATATATGTGTACAGATTTACTTGTTTTGTTTACAAGATCAAGGAGTATATAATGACTAATAGGTTTCTTGTATGAGTATACCTAAACATTGTTTCGTATGTATTTTGATTATATTATATAATATAAAGGAAAATACATATATAAGGATTAATAGAAATTATAAGTGCTACTCATATATGTAGGTATCCTAAGAATTTCTTATTATTACTTGTATGTAAGTGAAGGTCTTAGTTTATAAGATAAAGGAGTATATAAGGAATAAGGTTAAGGATAAGTAATAAGTTTTTAACACTATTATTGGTACTATAGGCATCTTGTATGTAGGTATGTTTTAATTATATTATATAATATAAAGGTATATACTGAAGGATATCTAATAAGGACATACTTATAAGAATTCTAGGGATTTACTTATTATCGGTTGATAAGGTAAAGGGGTATATAAGGACGAAACGAAATTGGAAACGCTGTATGAATATACCTAAGAAATATAAATGAGTTAATAAGGTATGAAAGCCTGGGTATTTACTATGGGTATTAAGTATTGTTTATAAGATAAAGGAGTACATAAGGACTAAGGTTAAGGATATGTAATGGGTATAGACATTGTAAACACTATTATTGGTCCTATAGACATATTATAGGTAGGTATATTTTGTTTATATTATATAATATAAAAAGAAATATATACATACATAAGGATTAAACTGAAACTAAAGGATATCTAACAATGATATATAAGAATATTAGGGATTTATTTATTGTTGGTTCATACGATAAAGGGATATATAAGGACGAAACGAAATTGGAAACGTTGTATGAATATACCTAAGGAATATAGATTAGGTTTTGTTTATAAGATAAAGGAATATATAAGGACTAAGGTTAAGGATAAGTAAACGGTATAGACATTGTAAACACTATTATTGGTCCTGTAGGCATATTGTATGTAGGTATATTTTGTTTATATTATATAATATAAAGGAATATATACATATATTAAAGGAAGGAAGAATTTAAATGATGTCTAACAAGGACATATAAGAATCCTAGGGAGTTACTTATTATCGGTTTAGGTTAAGGATAAAAAATAGGTATAAGAATTGTAAGCACTATTATTGACACAATAGGCATATTGTCTGTAGCTATATTTTGATTATATTATATAATATAAAGAATATATAGATATATTAAAGGAAGAAATTAAAGGATGTCTATTAAGGACATAAGAATTGTAGGGAGTTACTTTCTATCGGTTTAGGTTAAGGATAACAAATAGGTATATTGACACAATAGGCATATTGTTTGAAGGTATATTTTGATTATATTATATAATTAATATAAAGGAATGTATACATTTACATATAAGGATTAAACTGAAACTAAAGGATATCTAACAAGGACATATAAGAATCTTAGGGATTTATTTATTGCCGGTTCATACGATAAAGGGGTATATAGAAACGCTGTATGAATATAACTAAGGAAATAGATGACGTTTTGTTGATAAGATAAAGGAATACGTAAGGACTAAGGTTATGGATAAGTACATAATAGGTATAGGAATTGCAAACACTATTATTGATACTATACGTATTTTGGCTTATACTGATAATCGGTTGATAATATAAAGGGGTATATAGGCACGAAACTAAATTGGAAACGCTGTATGAATATACCTAAGGAATATAGATGAGGTTTTGTTTATAAGATAAAGGAGTACATAAGGACTAAGGTTAAGGTGTAGACACTGTAACTACTATTATAGGTAGTACAGACGTATTGTTATTGATATGTAACAAGGACTTGGTACTTACTGTCGGTATCAAACTTGCGGATGATAGTCTCGATGAGAGTAGTCCTCGGGGCAACGTGACCTCGACGCACCGGCATGTCCCCATGAGTGTACTTAGGCTATGATATATAGATAAGGCAACTGGTCGGGTAAAGGATATCAAAAGCACAGGCTGGTCGCACGCACCCCCGCACTCGCGCGCGTGTAGTGTTGACATTCGCGGGCGGCTCGCCGAGCGACTGAGGCGCAGCGGGTAAAAATAAACGGGCAGGCGCATGGCGTCGCGGCGATCGACGTCGCCAACCAGGGGTTCTCAAACACATACTGCAAGTCATCGAGGGGAAAAGTGGAAGTGACTTCCTTGTACTCAATTCATTTACATACATACATTTCCATTAAAATCTAAATACCAATATTTTTCGCTGTTAAAATATTTACTTTACTTCATATAAAGTGATTATAAATCTGATGTGTAAACCTTTGATCATAGGCACTGACTTTTCAAAATTTTTTTGGGCAAAAATTTCTTATAATGACCAAAATCAAAATATAAAGTTATAAGAAAAAAAAACACTAAAGTAAACACTTTAGAATGCTCGAATTTTTAACCCAGTCACAACAGAGCACTATCCAGAGCAGCCAAATCTGTTCCAGAATATGCTCTAGTTTTAAAAGGCCAAGAAATAGATCAAACATTTCAAAATGCTCTAATTCCTGATCCACTAAAACTAGAGTATAATCCAGAGCAGCCAAAACTACTCCAGTATGTACTCTTGTTTTAGTATGCCAGGAATTAAAGCAAACACATCTTAATGTCCTAATTCTTGATCTACTGAAACCAGAACCTAATCCAGAGCAGCCAAATCTGCTCCAGAATGTGCTCTGGTTTCAGCAGACCTAGATTTAGAGCAAACACTTCGAAGTACTTTAATTCTTGTCCTACTAGATGTGACGTCTGTCACGTACTTACTTAATTAGACGTCTTTATCTCACATAATTCAAAATGTTGTAGAATGTTGAAATTTTGTAAATACTAGAAGACAATCCAGTGCAGCTAAATCTGCTCGAGAATGTGCTCTAATTTCAGTAGAACAAAAATTAGAGCACACGCTGAAGCGTGCTCTAATTCCCGATCGGTTAAACTAGATCACTTTCATGGCATTACATGCCCTGGAAGGTGGTCTCGCCAGACCACCAGGCGGGGCGGAGGCCCGGAGGCCCACTGCCGCCCCGACGCTTCACTGAGCGGGACAGAGTGCTAGCGTCTCAGGATCCCCGGTATATCCTCACACGCGCATTATTACCGGTCATATGGATTCCTATTGGCTGATATTCAATCTGTAATTGTAGCTGTACTAACGGGAATTTAAAAATAAAAATTTTTAAGGGTGTAAGTCACACCTATTTAAGACTAGTAGTCAGTTACTTAAAAATGGAAGACGGTACAATAACTCTTTAAAATAATAACAATTCAGTGCTTTATTGCTGATGTACAAAATGCTGCTTATTTTATTTAAAAAAGATATACTCTTGTTTGGCATTTTTTTTGCAATCCAAAAAAAGAAAGAGAAATAACAACTAGATAATTATAAAAGTCCCACATACAAAATTTCAACATTCTACGGCTAATCGTAATTTAAGTTATGCGAAAAAATCTTGCTTTTGCTTTTGACACTGCCGATTGCAATAAAAAAGAGATGCACAACTAGAAGATATAGCAGTTATACAAAATTTCATCATTCTACAACTAATCATTTTGAATTATGTGAGATAAAGTCGTACGTAAGTAAATACGTGACGGACGTCACGCCAAAATTAGACAAATGAATATTTCCCATGAAATCTGAAAACCAAATTTTTTCCCGATTACAATATCTTTACTTGGAACAAGGATGTAAAAAACAACTGTAGTTATATATTTTAAATAATTTTGAAAATGTAGCATAAAATAAATTAATTAATTAATCTATAGCCTACTTGCATATAATATCTATGACAAAACAAACATAGTAAATATTAACAATTTACTACAATAAAAAATGTCTGTAGAGCCGAATAAAAGTATATTTAATGTCATATCTTAAAATGGATATCAGAAACATTAAAACAAAATTCAAATTTTATATTCATGTATTTTTATATATACGTTTAAAATTTTTTAGAATAATATTGCCAATGGTTAATATTTTATTTAATATTTAATGCAACAAAAAATTTGGTGGATGCGTTTTCTGTGTTTTTTTATTTATATTTACTGAAATAATATTGAAAATTTGTATAGTAATATTAAAATGTACGTACAATCAAATGATAATATTTTCAAAATAATAACTCTACCCATTTTTGGGTTAATAGCACCTTCATGAAAATGAGTGTGTAAGATATATATTAAAATTAAGTCCAAATTTTAAATGGTTCGTATTTTATTTAACATTTAATATTTAAAAAATGGTGGATGCGTTTATCTACATTTATATATTAATTAATTGTAATAAATATATTTATTCAATAATTTTGAAATCGAATGGTCATATTTTGAAAACTATGTTATGAATTAAAAATAAATTTAAGATGTATGTATGTATATAATTTTTTTTAGTGAAATTATAAGAGGTTCGTATTTTTTTAACAATTATTAACTAAATAATTTAGTGGATACAATATGTTATAGTTTTATGTATTAATTTACTGTAATTGTAGGAGTTATTCAAAAAATTTAAAAATATTTGTACTTATGTCAAAACAAACGTAGAATCGAATGATGATATTTTAAAAATTTTACCTGCACCAATTTTTGTATGCCAAATTCGTCTTAATTTTTTGATTTCTCCTAGGATTTTACATATGTTTGTAGTTTTAATACTGTCTTTAGATAACCAGCAATACATTTCAAAATACTAGGAGCCTATACTTATGGGGGCAAATCAAAAATAACTTTAAGGAGACAAGTTTTATTTATCAATTTGTTTTGTTTTCATGACCGAAATTTATTTTTGGCTTCAAAACATAAGGAAATAAAAACAAAAATATTAACTGGATCGCAGGATTTGTTTACTAATTTTATCTTAGAACAATGGAATTTATGAATGGAAGTTAATAAATATTTATTTTATGATAAGATTAAAAAGGAAAATATTAAATAAAGTGGTATAAAAAATATTTTTTTATTGTCATATAAATATGAAAAAACTTATGAGCTATTATTGCATTTTTCTATCACATCTATAAGTTTCCCATTACAATATGGCACTTAAATATAAGACAGTCGAAATAAATAAATAAATAATCTTAAAATAGTTTTACATTGCTTATTGTCTTTCCTATAATAGCCAGTTGTTTTCTTATTCTTTTCTTTTCTTCAACATTTTGTTTTTCTTCTTGTTTCTTTTTTGTTGTAAACATAACAATAGTAGCAATTCGAGACATATATAATACACATACAACTAAAAACATAAATCCAAATGATGGTATCTTAAAAAATATAAGACATAACAAACAAATGAGTTGACAAAATATTAAAAATATTGCTAAATAAATTACAGACATTAAAACATATTTTTTTAGATCATTTACAATATTTTTTACACAACTATTTGTTTTTATTAACAGTAAATTTAAAATTAAAACAATGTCTTTAGAGTTGAGTTTGAAAAATGAAGCATAAGCATTGTCTTTCTCAAGCACAGTCAAAAATATAAACATTGACTTCAAGTACACTATACATTTAGATGTCTTCAACCACAATAATATACTCGGTAATATATAATAGTGTTGTTCACATATATAGTTGTTAAACTGTCGCAGTTTCTGGATAGAAGTCGACCTGGTTAAATTTTTGGGTACGGCCCTGGTCTCCGTTTGGGTAATTGTACTGGACATATCTGAAACAATAATAAATTATAAATTAAATTTAAATATGACATGTTATAGGAAGCCATACATATTTAATAACCTATAATCCAATATGTTGTACAGTTAACCAAATATATATTCATATTCAATATTTGTTTGACTTGCCATTTTAAAATTTGATAAGTTATTTATACTCGTATGTTGCGTATGATATTCATACGCTGTGAGTGTGATAGTGATAATCTTATTAAAAGGTCAAATTTTTTTACCTAAACCAAAAGGGATGACACAAAATGATAAAAATTAAATTAAATTTTTATGTATGCATAAAAATTTTATCAATATTTATGAGTAATGATATATAAGTCATAAAATATAAAAACTAGCCACTATAAATTCTCATTCCAATAATAAAAATTAAACATTAGTTTGTAATAATATAGTTAATAGCAATTTAATGTTTTGGAGAAGGGATATGTGACGTCAGCATTGTAGACTCGTGGAAGACGACAGGTATTCTGTTTCTTACACGATTTTACCAGGTTGACGTCAGACTCCCTTTCCCTAAATTTTTAATATTTATATTCTCGTAAATTACGAATAATGAATCGATTTAAAATAATATGGGTATTTTATTTTTTTGTCTAGTATCATATACAGGTGAAATCGAAAGTTAGGTATATGGTTTTATTCGGTTATTACAGATACAAAAATATACTAAATAAAAAAGTAGCAGGAGACCAAGGGTGCCATTTGATTATAGAATAAAATATTTTTTTAAACCAGTGGTTCTCAAGTTACAGCAAAAGTTTTTTTTTTAAATGGGATTGTACATGTTTTTTATGCCTATTCGATAGCATTTGTTTTTAATTCAGTCATGTAATAATTTTATATCTTTACAAAATAAAAATATTGAAAAAAATTCGATAGAAATTTTAATCAAATGGATGAAAAACAATTACAAAATCAAGCGGCTAGATTTTGTTATTGTTTTCATCTATAGCCTACTTTATTTATTTAAAATTTTATCGCATTTTTTTCAATAATTTTATTATGTAATGATATAAAACTATTACATGTTTGAATTTAGAAAAAAAATGCTGTCGAACAGCCATAAAAAATATGTATAATTTTATTTAAAAAAAATATGGTTTAAAAAAATATTTTATTCTATAATCAAATGTCGCCCTTAGTTTCCTACAACTTTGTTATTTAGTATATTTTTGTATCTGTAATAACTTCTGAGTAACTCATGTGCCCAACTTCCGATTCCACTCTATATGTAAACATCAAAATTGCGATATTTTTTTATTAACCAATATTTTAACCAGAGGTGAAAAAACTATCCTAACTATTTCACATATTTTTCGTAGGTCGAAAAAAATAATATCGAAATTAAATTCTGCATGGTTTTCTGTATGTGTATACAAATTTTTATAATTGTACCACCTTTAATAAAAATTTTATAAATAAAAAAATGCAACCCAATTTTTATAGATAGAGTGACCATCATATTATAAGCAATTATAAATTTTTAAATAGATTGTGCGTATATTTATAAAAAATGTTTTAATTTTTTTGTGGTTTTTTTTACATTAAATAAGCATTAAAATACAAGGCAGTTAATGATTACTATATGTCTAGGTGTTAAACATATCATTAACAATATTAGCCTTCACAAATTATAATTCTGTACCTATGATTATTCATTTTGAAAACCTTGACGAAGACTATTTTTTTTGTTAAAACTAAATTCAAATCACTATCATAACATGTGATGGAAAACTTGTGCAATTTCCTTAGAATTTTAATCAAATGATTCATAAAAAATCATGTGTTTATTACTGCATTTTCATTTTTTTTTTTGTACATTTTATATAGCTAAATAAAAATTTAAAAAACTTTTATGAATAGTTCTAAACTTTTATTTTTGTATAAGTATAAACAAGTTTCCAATAATTGTTAAAGTAAATTTTAAGTACAGTTACTTACTTGCAGTTTATATGTCTGTAAAAATAAAGTCTTCACAGTTCTCTGCTACTCTTCAAGTGTTTCGTCTCAAAAGCACTGTGTTTACTACGTTTACATGTGAACTATATTCCATCATACAGAAACTAATCGAATACTGAGGCGTACGTGGTTGTTTGGACCTATATATCTACATGTGCGTAGCGTTCATATGGGACCGGTACTCTTGTTCGAGAATGTTCGTAGGAAATCGTGTACAGTCGGATGTAAACAATTGCCGGTGTCAATGCATCTTGATTTTGTCGGGAACTGAGAGGGATATTAATTTATTAAACAATATAAGCACCTCCACCATTTTTAATATGTTTACGTCGTACATTTCACCCTCATTGTTCAATAACAAACAGTTAAAAATAGTAAATAACAAACCAGTTAAAAACAATTGATTGTTTATAATAATATAAATAACAAATGTTCTGATTTCATTTGTTTATAACAATTATCAAAATATCGTGTTCTATTTATAATACTGCTATCTATAAATACCTGAAAATAAAGTAAATATAATTGTTTACCAATTTTCTTTGTCGTGTGGTAATTATCTATGATTCACTATCTATGACTAACTAGTACAGTTATCTATAATATTCTAGTATCTAGAATATTATTTCAAATGATTCTACAAAAAATATTCAAACCAAGTTAAATTATGCAGAGTTTATAAAAATTTAGCAAAAACAGGAAAATATCAGGTCCGTAATATACTTTTTGAACTATTTGTGAAGAAACTGGTCTTAGTAATTACTTAGGTATTAGAGACAGAGTTGGACTTCAAGAATGTACGAACTACTTACATAGTTATTCTTCATATTTCTTATGATTCCATACTAGTTAAAATATTTTATATTATATCATTTTAAAACACAAAAACTATATATATATATATATATAGTGTATATAAATTAAAATATAACAGTTTAACAAAACAAGAATTTTTAAATAATAACTTTAAGAATGTGAAGTAATTAGGAGTTGGACTTTGTTCTAGTGTTTATTTTTGGACTTTCCATATTTTTTACACACATACACAAATAATTAGAAAAATCCATAAGGAATTTATTTTTGAAAATATGTTATAAATAAGTTCAGAAAAACCAGGAATTTTTAAAATATCTGCTACTGAATTTAGGCCTTTTTAGGTCAAAAACCAGGAATTGGAGAGAGTTCTACTTTCGTTTTTTGGATTCTTATTACTTTTTTACATAAGTTCACTATTTTTTAGCAAAATCCATTAAGGATTTATTTTTTTAAATAAGTTATAAATAAGATTTAAAAAATTAGAAATTTATAAAAAATACTGAATACTGAATTTAGTGCTTTGTAGGTCAAAACCTAGGAGTTACACGGTGTTCTAGTGTTGATTTTTGGATTCCTCATACTTTTTTACATACATACATACATTTTTAGCAAGATCCATGACGGATTTATTTTTGAAAATAAATCGTAAATAATATTAGAAAAATCAGAAATTTATAATAAGTCTGTTATTGAATTTAAGGGTGTGTATGATAAAAACCAGGGGTTGGACAGTGTTCTATTGTTGGTTTTTGGATTCGTCATACTTTTTTACATATGTGTACAAATTTTTAGCGAAATCCATAAGGTAGTTATTTTTGAAAATAAATCATAAATAAGATGAGAAGAGTCAGAAATTTATAAAGAATCTGCTATTCAATTTAGGGATTTGTAGTTCAATAATTTGGGGTTGAACAGTGTTCTAGTTTTGATTTTTGAATTCCTCATACAATTTTACATACATAACTAAATTTTTATAAAAATTTACTTTTGAAAATAAATCGTAAATTGATTAGAAAAATCAGAAATTTATAATAATCTGGTATTAAATTTAGGGCTTTGTACATTAAAAACTAGGGGGTGTACACTGTTCTAGTGTCGATTTTTGGATTTCTGATACTTTTTTACATACATACACAAATTTTTAACAACATTCATAAGGAAATATTTTTTGAAAATAAATCAAAACCAAGATTAGAAAAATAAGAAATTTATAAAAAATCTGGTATTGACTTTAGGCCTTTGTAAGTCAAAAACTAGAGGCTGTACACTTTTCTAGTTTTGAATTTTGGATTCCTCATAATTTTTCTTACATAGATACACAATTTTTAATAAAATTCATAAGAAACCTGGTTTTAAAAATAAGATGTGAAAAAGTCAATAATTTTAAACATTCTTTTAGATATTTTAGATGAGTACAGAGCAAAATTATTTGAATTTATCTGAGTACATTCCTGTGGGGAAGTTCCCTTTTACGTTAGAATACATGTTATTAAAGCAAGCAAGTATAATTCAATACTACGTTTTGTTATACGTTGTTCTATGCATAGGTATGTTAATTATTAGCGTCATATGATAAAAACTAGTTTAGTCGTCTATTTTTAAAAAAGGCACTCGTTCAGCTGTTTCTTGTAAACAATGCTACCCAATGAAGATCAAGGATTCGCCTTATTTGTAAACCAGCCATCAATTGTTTTTTTACGTCTGAGCATTCGATCGTTAGATGTTTTCGACCTAGTTCACCGAAAATATGAATTTTGGACTTATAAAAAATAGATAATCATTTTCTAGTTGCGTAATTCTACAGGAAATTTCCGTTAAGTACATATTGTTGCATATATTTAGCTAAATACTTAGGAAGATTTTAATGTATTTTTCTTGTAAGACTGGTTTCTAAGTCTTATTATGTTCTTTCATTTTACAACACATTTATCTTAATATAACGTCTTTTTTCTTTAAACGTGATTAAGATACATTGCTTAGTAACATATTATCTTTTGTTTATGATGTAATTAAAAACAAATCTTGAGTTTTGAAATGTTTATTAGTATTTTGTAATATTTTTTTGTTTTAAAAAAATAGGAAATTCTTAGTCAAATTTCTATGAATTGAAAAAATGTATCACCACGGTATATCAACAATCATGCTGAAGTAGTATGATATTATAATCTTTTAAAAAAGAAATTTCTATAATTTTGTATACTAGATAAAAATTATATTTGGTATTTAACAAAACATTTTTTTTTAAGTTCAAGAAAGAAAAAGTGAAATAAAATTATTATAATAGTTATTTGTATATCAAGGGGCTAAAGTATAATTTTTTATTACGCATATGGAATTTATTCTACGAAGCGATAGCAAAGGAGAATAAACCATATGAATAATAAAATATAATTTAGTTCTTAGATACACATTACATTTTTTCCGAAATCGTTAATTTATTAATTAAAAACGTAAATAAATAGTATTATGTGTTTGTAAAACGTCAACTAAGTTATAGAGACGGAGATGGCTGTAAAAACTAAAGTACTGTCAAAGTGTCAAATATTTTTTTATAATTTTCATTTATGTTTACACCTGCTTAGACGTCGTCTGCGTGAAATCAGATAAATTATTATCAAAGGTAAATAATAAATAAATTCACCAATAATATTATTGAATGACATGTTTGTTATTTTAGGTAGTGCTAAAATAAATGCAAAAATATAATATTAAAATATAGGTGAATTCAGTTTGACAAATGAGTCTGTAAAGTTAAATTTTGACATAAGAGTCTGTAAAGTTGTACTTTAGCTACTACTATGGCTAACTTAGCGGAGTGATTTCGTGAGGGAAATTAAATGATTCACTCTTTTTGCAAGGCCCAAATAACCTTTTTTGTTTTTTGATACTGCATGGATTTAAAAGATTTACTATAAATTATCGGAAAGTTGGTATCGATACTAAAATACTGATATAGAAAGAAAAGTATTGTACTGGTATTGCATCAGTGGTATCAGAACATCTTTATATGCACGTACACTATGCAGATATATTCGTCTCGAATAAGCAATAATGCGTCATGTCTTATTAATTTTAATAAGGATTTTTGAATTAATTTTATGTTGTATACCTCAAAACGTGTTATATTTTATACAAGGAATTATCTAAGGTTTGACATGATGCAACATCATTGCTTGATCAAGACTATATTTGTATTATTTATTTAGGTACTGCTTCTTCTAAAATTTTCTAAAATCATAAATAAAATATATAAAAAAAATACGAAAAACTCCACTTAAAAGTGTATAATCACGTGAAGATATTAATGAACACCATGCTTAAAACGTATGATATCATATGAACTATGATCTTTTTGAAAAAGGGAATATTAGAAATTGAATATTAGATAAAACTTTTAATGAGTATTCCTTTATTTTTGTAATTATTATAGTTTTCACGTATTTCATAATAACTAACAATAATCTACTTCCTACAAAAATAAAAACAGTCCTTGGGGTACACTCTACACATCAGCTAAACATCTGGTAAATACCTATCATAAAATAGCCATACCCAACAAGCAATTATTTTCACATATTTTATAGTAATTAAAAATAATCTACTTCCTATAAAAAAATGGTCCTTGGGGTACACTCTACACAGCAGCTAAACATTTTGTAAAATAAAATATAGTAGCCATACCCAACAACGGGTAATCACGTGACTGATATGGTTATAACGTAAATTTTCTATCAGTAGCAAACCAGTGAAAATCATGTTTAGTATACATGCCTAACTTTTTTGTTTTGTCACCTAATTATTTAATTAAGTCAATTATTTTTTTTTACTGGTATCCGGGTTAAAGTTCAGTGCAGTACAGATATCTTAAAATACCGCTCAAAATACAGTGACGTATTAAATAATTTTAAATTAAATATTTATTTATTCATAAATAAAATTTTCCACTATTATTTATATATGTTTATGTATTTATATATACAAATATATAATTATAGAAGTATATATTAAATAGAGATAGGTTTGTATTTAAATATATTTACAAGTTATTTTATAAGCGTATCATCGTGGATTTTTTTAAGTACACTTCTGTAACATTCTTGTATCATGCTACAGTACAAAGTATATAAGACAAATATGAAGAAATATTAATAATTTTTGATAATTTTATATTTCCTTATAATTAACAAGATATTTTTAATTGCTTTATTTTTTGTAAAGAAACTTTGAATAGGTGTTCATAAATATTTATTATTTATAGATTTATCTTATTATTATCACAGAAAACAAATTTGATTAATGATGAAATGTTTTTAATTTTTCACTTCGAAATTTGTTTTTCATTTTTACCTGACCTGTTTCGAACCAGTGACCTTTCAGTTCTTTATTTGCGAATTTATCACGTGGAAAACATGCTCTGCTATACATATATTTGTTTCCTGATAAGATTTGATATTCTTATTGTGAAATGAAGATCTTTTATTTTTAAGATTGTTATTTAAATGTTCAAAAACAGAAAAATAGATTTGGCAACAAATTTTATAAACAATATTGCATTAATTTGTCGTTAATATAAACCAGCTATAAATATATTTATTTACAACGTGTATACCAATAAATTAAAAATATCTCTGTCATATAAATATATGTATGGATTTATTGAAAACTGATAGTTTTCTGAGAAATCCTACGGACTTTGATCGTCTATGTTTATCGGTTCTTAGACAGAAAAATAAATTAAGTAACATTATCTCTCAAATAGTTTAAGATTGCTCAAATCAAAGTCAAAAACACGAAAATATTTCTCTTATATGACTCACAAAACACTGCTGTATTGCAGGAATTTTTCCTGCAAAGCTAGTACTACTAGAGCCATCTGTTGACAAAACAGAATTTGTAGTGTATTTTCCTACTACGAGATGGCTAAAATATTGATTTCCTTGAACTAAAACTGATCTATATTTACCTTACAATAAAGTTAGTAAAATGTAAATTTTGAAATAAAAGGGTTTTGAAGTTACTGACCCTTAGGTCGAAAACTACTGATTGGATATTATTGTAAGGGTGATTTTTGAGTTCCCCAGATATTTTTACAAAAGTATACAAGTTTTCAGACAAATTCATAAAAGAGGTATTTTTTTAAACAAGCAAGGAATAAGATTTAAAAATTACAAATTTATAACAAATTTCTCATTTGTTCTATGGGTATGTAGGTCAAAAACTAAGGGTTGGACACTATTTTACTGACCAAATTTGAGTTCCCCAGACTTTTTACATAAGTATACAAATTTTTAAATTAATCTATGAGGTACCAATTTTTGTAAATAGGCGAATAAGAAATCTGAAAAAAATAGGAATTTTTAAGACATCTTTTAAGGATTTGTGTAGTACAAATTAGGGGTTGGACATTATTTTAGAGATGATTTTTGGATTCCCCACACATTTTTATATAGTTGTAAAAAATGTTAGACAAATTCATGATGTACCCATTTTTACAAACAAACGAAAAAGAGATTTAAATAAAACAGGAATTTTTAAGATATCTTGTATTTATTTTCAGGGGGTGTAGAGTAAAAATTAAAGGTTGGATATTATTTTAGTGATGATTTTTGGATTCCCCATATATGTTTACATAAGCACATAAGTTTGTTGCTAAATTCACGGTAAACTCAGTTTTAAAAATCAACGGGAAATAAAATTAGAAAAATCAGTAATTTTAAGGAAATTAGGTATTCATTCTAAGGGTGTGTATGTCAAAAACTAGGGGTTGGGTACGGTTCTAGTTACGATTTTTGGATTCCCCAGACAATTTTACATATGTGTACAAATTTTTAGGCAAATCCATTAGGTACTCATTTTCAAAAACATGTAAGGAATGAATTTAGAAAAATGAGGAATTTCATATCTTCACTTTAGGGGTATACCCCTCAAAAATTAGGGGTTGTATACCGTTGAATTGACTTTAAAGGTGTACAGGGTATAAATTAAAGGGTGCATATGGTTTTATTTACAATTTTTGGTTTCCTCAGACCTTTTTACATAAGTACAATAATTTAGGTGTGTGTAGCCTAAAAACTAGGGGTTGTATAACATTATAATAACAATTTTTGGATTCCCCAAATATTTTTACATATTTATAATATTTTAACTAAATTGACGAGGGCCGTATTTTTGCAAATAGATGGCAAATAAATTTAGAAAAAAAAACATATTTAGAAGTGTCAAAAAAAAGGGATTGGAGAATATTTTAGGGATCATTTTTGGATTCCTTGGGCTTTTTTTACATTGATATTGAAATTTTTGGCCAAAATAATGAGGAACCCTTCTTATATGCGGACGAAGAATAAAGTAAGAAAAATTGTGATTATTTGTACAAACTGGTATTGACTTTAGGGGTATGCAGGGTATGAATTAGGGGGTGGATAGGGTTTTACTTACGATTTTTGATTTCTTCAGACATTTTTACATAAGGACACTAGTTTTTAGCCAAATATGTGTGGCACCTATTTTTACAAAATAACAATAAATAATTTTAGAACACTCAGTTGTGTGATAAAAATTTGTATAATTATTTTGTAATTATTTATTGATGAAATGAATTACATACAATTGTATCTTACAAAGTGTGCAAATCTAGTGCAAAAATTTGCATTAAACCCTTATGAAATGTGCGAATGTACATAAATATAAAATTGATTCTTAGTCTAATCTGTACAACAATTGTATTCGTATTTACAATCAAAGTGCATTGTTAATAATACAATAAAAAAATAAAATACATAAATTACAATAAATATAATACAATATTACCAAAATGGTAAAAAATCACTGGAAAAAAATACAAAAATAATTTTAATACCAAGAGTAGAAAGGTTGATGGCTAAACCCTTTACTGGGTTGGTGGGTGGGGAATGTGTGCATCCCTGAGTTGCCCAATCCGTTATGGTTGAACCCTAAACTGGGTTGCGAGTGCACAGCCAATGGCTGTCCGATTTGGCTTAGAGTCCCAAGCTGTGATTGGCTGTTTCCAGGGGGTGAAATGTTACGGTGAATCTCATTGGATAGTTGCCAGTTGGTGTTAGGCTGCAGTGATTGGTCGCATTCGGCACTGTTGCTATTTCCTGGCGGGAAATTCAAAAAAATTAACGGAAGTTGTCAAGGTTTAACAGGAAACGAAAAAAAGAAATTAATTTTATATAAGTTTAATTGTTTTTGATCGCTCAACCATAAATATTTTTTTCTGTTTCATTGACTTTCTATTACATATTAGAAAATATGCAAATTACTTACCGCTGTTGGGTCCGATGATGGTAACCATGCTGCTAGGGGTGGGCGGCATCTGGTGGTACCCTGTGTTCGCCGCCACTGGACTACCCACGCTTAGCAATCCAGAGGCGTTCGTGTTCACGTTTTCGGGGGCAGAGGTACTCGTACTTGTCGGATAGGTAGCTGGGACTGAACTTGTGTGGTGGTATGGAACTCCCATACCCATTGTTGTGTGTGGAATTGGGTGTGACAGGCTATGAGAAGTTAAGGTGTGGGATGTTGGAAGAGTGGGTGATGTGCTATGGGTGTGGTAGATGTCAGACACTGAAAATAAAGTTTTTTGTTTAATTACTTTAACAATCTAAACAATTTTCTGTTTAATTAATTTTCTTTATATGACCATGAAATTATATATATGTTTATATCCTTGAAATATATTTCCAAGTATATATAAGTACATATTTTCTTAAAGGAATAAATTAACAAATAAAATAATTAAAAATAATATATGCTGAATAAAATAAATCGTAAAAAATTATAACGCTCAGTAAATTTTTAAAAATATAGTTGTATAAAGAGATATTTGAAACTCAATATAGGTATTTTATTCTGTTGCTTTATTATCTAACTTCTATTTATTTTCAAAACCTATAACCCCTATCTAAGTTGTGTATAGTTAAAACAAACTCAACAACAGTATTAAACCAAAAATTGTGTTGATAAACGCGAAATATCCCAAAAATAATTATTTTTGTGCCCAAAATTTTGATTTTGGGAAATAGTACACTTTGATAGACCTCGACGCGCTGATTTCAAATTTTCAAACGAAATTTAATTATCTCTTTTAATTCCTGAGATATTAGCTGTCAAAGTTGCACCTCAAAAAAGTATGTTTTTCGTCTATATCTCCAAAATGGGTAGATATACAATCTCAACGATTATACCAGTCGATTCTACGGGAAAAGTTACATAAAGAAATGTTTTCTCCGCATACACGTTCTTTGGAACGATTTGGTGAAAAATGAGAAAATCGAAAAAACCTAAATTTCAAAATTTCTCCGATGAACTTTTTGTCTCCAAAACTTATCATTTTCTGGGCTTAAGTAGATATCGATGCGCTAATTTCAAATTTTCAAACCGAATTGAGTTATCTCTAACCGTTCTCGAGATATTCATGTTCAAAGTTGAGTTTTGGCAATACCTAAAAAATTCGGTTTTTTAGGTATATACCTTAAATGGTTAGGTTTAAGCTTTCGGCAATTTTCAGATTTTTATTTCAATGGATACAATTTTTAGAGCAAAAAAACGAAAATCGGCGAAATCGAAAAAATTGCCTGATGAACCCCTTGCGATTTTTTTCGATTTTTGGCCATTTTCAGTTTTTCCCTTCTAAAAATTCTATCTCTTGAGATAAAAATCTAAAAATTGGTACACTTATGTAATTTTGCCCGTAGAATCGAATGGTGAGGTCGCCGAAGTTGTAAACCTAACCATTTAAGGGGCATACCTAAAAAACCTGATTTTTTAGGTATAACTTTGAACTCAAATATCTCGAAAACGGGAAGAGATAATTGAATTCTGTTTGAAAATTTAGAATCAGCGTATCGATATCTACTTAAGACCAAAAAATAAAAAAAATTGGAGACAAAAAGTTTCGAGCGGAAATTTGAAATTTAGGTTTTTTCGTTTTTCTTAATTTTTAACCTAATCGTTCCAAAGAACGTATATGCGGAGAAAACATTTCTTTATATAACTTTTCCCGTAGAATCGAATGGTGAAGTAGTTGAGATTGTATCTCTACTCATTTTCGAATTATTCTTAAAAAACACACTTTTTTGAGGTGCAACTTTGACAGCAAATATCTCCAAAACGAAAAGAGATAATTAAATTCTGTTTGTTAATTTGATATCAGCGTAGGTTATTCTTTAAAAAATATTACAAATATAATTTTGTAAAATTTGAAAATTTTTTAGCTAAAAATTCGATATTTTCAAAAATTTTCGGGTTTACGCAAAAATACAGCATCAGCAGCTTTGGGAATTACTTCCCATGTTGTTACAATATACAAAAACTATTGTTCGAAATAATATTCAACATTGTAAGAAATGGTTTCACTGTCATTAAATTTATAAACATTTATTTTGTAATTCCACAAGTGCGTAATTGCTGTACAACTCGAATTATGTACTATACTTTTTCTACAACCATTATTTGACTGTTTTTCAATCAGACTACGATCACACATTGAAAGAATTGACACATCACTAGTAAATAGCGCCAACTTCAAAACATAAAAACAATTGTGTCAAACTATCAATCTCTAAATAATAATTTAAACTATTTACAACCCAATAAAATAATACTATGATGCCTGACCACTAAGTTTCACTACCCTCCATAAAAGTAAACTCCGCATAAGTCAACTTTAAATATCTCTTCATATAACTATATTATTCTAAAATATTTACCATATAAAATTGAAATAAAAATACTACATATTTAACATTTTATTGAGCAATCTTTTCTCATTATTTATCTTGTAAAATTCAAAAAATAACAATAAAATAATTTGAAATAAATAAATAAACTTACTGTGTCCACTACCGGATACGCTGGTGGAAAACCCGGCGCCTACCCCTTCCGGCGCGTGGGGAGGGGGGAGGGAAGTGCCGGGGTAGCCACCCCCACTACTTCCGGTGTAAGGAACGCCCACGCCAAGACTCATGCCGCCCCCATAAGAGCCCGAGTTCGATGCGAGTTGCTTTCTGAGACGCGCCCGTCGGTTGCTGAACCACACCTAAAAATGGGTAGAAAAACATATATTTAAGGGTTGTTTTTTATATGTGGGTTATTTAGAGTTATTATTCGCTACTAAAAATATGATTTGTTGTAGCTATAATTAATTATAAGAACATTGAACCAAGACAAAAAATTAATTATGTTTTAAAGGATGTAACTTTAAAAATATTTGAGATACGGCTCTGTTCTCTTCGAAATACGATTCATTGGACATTTTTACATATATGTAGATATTTTTTGGACAGCCCTTAAAACTTTTATAGATTAAAAAGTCAAAAGACAGATATTATTAAAAAAATATTGTACCACATTATTTCAAACTTGTATATTTTACATAAAGCAATAAAAAAAATCGTAGGTCATTAGTTTTGCTGATATTGATAGTATGTACAATGTATTGAAAAAAAGCAATAAAATTTGAGAAATTATTCTGAGGCGTGTCTTTAAAAACAATTAGGATTTGGGGCTGTTCGCTTCAGAATTCGATATTTTAGACATTATAGAAGTACAGATATTTTTTATATTCTTCAATACGTAGTACATTTTTTATGTTTAAAACTTAATAAAAAATTAAAATACAAAAAATATAGAAATCGTAAAAATATGTCAAACTCTTTATATCAAAAACGTAAATTTCAGAAAAAATAATGAAAAAATATACCAGATATGTAGTTTTGCTGATATAGTACAATGTACTATATATAGAAAACAGCTAATAAAATTTGAGAAATTTATTTAGAAGAGCTGTAACTTTGAAAACATTTGAGATATGGACCTGTCCCCTTCAGAATTCGATTATTTCAACATTTTTATATAAGTGTATATATTTTTAATTAATTTTAATCTCCGGTACAATTTTTACAGGTCATGATGGGATTTATACATTGAAAGAAATTAATATTACTTATTTTTAAATAAAAAGTATTACTAATACGAAGGTGTAGATTTCGGGAAAAATATTTTTAAAAATCCTAGAATCATACTTTCAGAGGTATAAGACAATTACCTGTATCCTAGCTTCAGTCAACTTCGTCCTTTGTGCTAATTCTTCTCTAGTGTAAATATCAGGATATTGAGTCCTTTCGAAGGCTTTTTCTAATTCGTCTAACTGATGAGCTGTGAATGTAGTTCTAGATCTTCTTTGTTTTCTTTTAAGAGGGATTCCTGGTTCACTTTCACAGTCGCTGCCTTCTTGACCGTCGGAAGATTTTCCTGAAACAAAAAATAATGTTTCTTCTTTAAAAAATATTTAATTTATAATTTAATCATTGTGACACGAAGACGCGTATCGAAAAATATTTAATATCAATACACAAACTTCTAAAAATAAATATATCGCAATGTGTAAAATCGCTATTACCGAAGATGTCAACTAAGTGTTAATGTTATGTTCACAACTCAAGAAAATATATTTCTTCCTTAAAAAAATATTGTGTTTATAATATAGTCATTGTGATACGAAGATGCATACCGAAAAATACTTAATTTCGATACAACAAATTTCTAAAAGCTGAGAAATATCGCAATGTGTAAAATCGCTATTACCGGAGATGTCAACTAAGTGTTATTGTTATGTTTACAACTCAATAAAAAATATAATTTTTAAATAATTATATTGTTGAAATTGTAAGTAATTCACAGTTTTCATATATTATAAAGTGAGCAATATAAATAACAAAATATTTTTCTTTTTAGTTATAATTTTTTTTTTCGCCAATAATTAATAGCTAAATGATGTATAAATTGGTGTGAATCAGGTATCGTTACAAGGTGTCGATTTCAAACCCGGGTATAAACAGACGGAGAGCGTTCTCGACCACCCGTCGGCTCATCAAAAGAGCCGACAAAGTCTACTAACTATTTGGAAAACATTGCCTAACAATAGCCTCATATAATGTAAATTTTTAATTTTTTGATTCTGTACTTATTACTTATTAGTAAATATATGTAGTATTAAGAAAAAATTGATAATTGAGTATGAAAAATATTGAATAAAATTATCGGTACTAATATCGGGTCGAAGAAAAGTATCGATAGTTTCAAGTTGCGAAAGATAATGTAGACAGAAATAAACAAAATAAATTTTTGTTTTATATAATTTTTAAGTTTTACAATAAAATTAAATACCTATCCCAATCTTACAAGCATCAAGAAAATGCAGTTTAGTATGCGTCAATTTGTATTTTAATGATGCCGATTACAAGCATAAATAATAAAGATATTTCTTATTTTGTATTTACTGATATATTAAGACTCAAAATAATTGAGTTATGTATCAATATTTAATAGTATTAATTTCTTTGAACACTTGTACATAAATCTAGATAATTTTAATTTTATTGACCACATGATACTGCTTTTATGTGTTAAAAACTAAGATGATGTAAAAAAACAAAAAATATTACTGTCCTTATTTTTAAATGAAAAGTTCAATATTAAAGAAAAAATAATTTTAAATTGTGAGTTTTAGTTAAGTTGCTATAAATTTTTCAAAAAATTTGAATGTGTTTGATGAGCTGTACCTCTGAAAATAATTGAGATACGGATCTGTTCTCTTTAAAATTCGATTCGTTAGACATTTTTACATAAGTGTACATATTTTTAATCTTATTGAACACCTCATACAAATTTTATGTACCAAAAACAAAAATATGGGCAAAATAGTAAAAATGTAAAAATTGAAAAGAATGACTGCCATTTTTTTAATAAAAAATATTGTATCTCCTTAATTTTGTCTAGTACATTACTAAAAGACAATAAAATAAAATCTAGGGCTGTAATTTTACTTATATTCATACTTCAATAGACTTACTGACGACAGTCAAAAAATTTGTTTGAATTGTTGTAACTTTGAAAATAATTGAGATATGGTCTATTTCTCTTCAAAATTGGATTCCTTGGATATTTTTTCATAAGAGTAGATATTTTTAATATTTTTCCAAAACTGATACAATATTATAAATCAAGAAACAAAATGAGAGCGAAAACACAAAATAGTCAAAATTGAAAATTTTGTATGTATTCTTATATTTTGTAATAATTAATATTTCTAGTAGAAACAGTTCTTTAATAACAATATGTTCTTAATTTGAGATAATTGTACTTGCATTTTTATAGTACAGTTTGCCAATTAAAAGCGTAGAAAATTTTAAGTTAGAAATAATATTAATTATTAATTTTGTGTTGTAATTATGTATTGGTAAGATATCTAATGAAGATTTCTATTGTTTCAGACGCCGAAAATGGAGCAAGGTAGGTGAAAAAATCCATATTCATCGTAACAAGTCGCTTTGATTATTGAAAGTTAGTGGTTAATCAATTTTTTGTCTTTTTAATTTGCTTAGTACCGGTAGCTTAAAAACATGCTTCGTAATTATTTGATTATTAGCGTTGCTGCGTTCCTAGGTTGTTGATATGTGTTGCTTAGCTACCTGAAGAAGGTTTTACTTTTAAAGCCGCTTGCATTATCAACAGTCACTTTACATTCTAAATTACCAAACAAATTCTAACTGATCAGGGATTCATTTGAAAATGCTTCATTATTATATTAAAATATTATTTCTTTATGTTTCGATACAAAGTTTTACTCCAATTCTTTACTACTTTTTACCACATATAATTCTGAAGTGCAGTTAGACATATCATAAACACTATGCTAATTTAGTAATAATTCTATTACTAATTATTATTTTACATAAACATAGCATTTCTTTAAATTGAAATTCAAAATTTTTCTCAAATTCTTTACCATTTTTTTCACACATAAATATATCTCTTATGGTGAATTCTCCACATCAGCTAGATATTTCATAAACACCATGTCGTTTTAATAATAATTCTATCATTATTATTTTACATAAAAATATTAGTTTTGTAATTTGTGGTTATCATTTTTATTTAAATTCTTTATCGTCTTTATCCTACATAAAAATAGCTCCTGTGGTGCCCTCTCCACTTCAGCGCTAATGTAATTTACAGTAATAATTAAATAATTATATCATACAGCTGTCTGTACGTAAATGTATAACAGGATAATAGTATATGTATACACCAAATTGAAATTGGAGTATATAATAAATTTTAAAATTGCGTAATTTTAGTCGATTTCTCTGGCATAAAAACGTCTGTTTGTTATTAGTTGAACAAAATGCTACAGTTCTGTATGGTTGATGTACTAGTATAATTAAACTTTGGTAAGCTCATTTTGGTATAAAGATTTACGGTACAAAAATATTTTGTAGATAACACACAAAATAAATAAATTTCATCAAACATAATTATTTGGTGACAAGTTTACTTGCATTTTAGTTGTGCATGTTATCAGGCTACAATCTCTAAAGACACAAAGCTTGTAGTCGGTTTTGAACATAACTGTATTTATATTTTAAGTCGTAACAAACTTTAATTATAAATTTTTTAAGAAAATGTTTTTTCGTACTTAATACATAATAACCCATTTATGGGTAACAAGGCGTGAATAATATATATTTATTTATTTGTTTAAATGATTTGTAAGTAAAGGAATGCGTAATGCGTCTGACATATTTTCTTGTTGGCATTTTGTTTCTCATATATTTTGCACCTTTTCGCACGATTTTCAGAGGCAATTTGATCTTTTTTGCGAGTTATTTTTTCGAAAACAAACGGCGGTACAACAAAAGAACAAAAGTCATTTGTCATCTGTCTGGATTAACAACTTTCTTGTAGAACCTACCGCTACTACCAGCTAATGGACGCTGACTTACCACTTGGAAAATAGACAGAATTAACACCCCATTATTTTAACCGTGATCGGGGGTTCACACGAAATTGATGAGAATTTATTAGGGGCATTAATTTTCTTCTCTACTGTACCGAAAAGCATGATATCCGTATTTATTTAGTAGGACAATACAATAAATTATTTTTCGTATTACAAATGGTAGCAACTACCACATAAAATTATTCATAACTTTTAAATTATTAAAGATACATTAAAAATTTTTTCATCAATCGCAGACATTTTTACATATATAAACTACTGTTTATTTTTTTTCTAAAACGTATACAAAATCTATAAACCAATAGGGCAATAGATAAAATATGGTATAAAAACTAAAATAACGAAAACTAAAAAAAAATTAGCCCCATTCTTCTCGAACAAAAAGTACCACACCCCCCTAATTCAACCCCGTAGATTACAAGAAAAATACTGAAAAAAATCCCTAAGCCTTTATTTAGTCGCTATGAAATTTTTTATGTACCGAAAACTATCCAAAAAGTTTCAGGAACTTTATCTGTGTTTAAAAGGCTGTAAAAATAATTAAAATACGGACCTGTTTTAATCAAAATGCGAATCCTTAAATATTTTTACATATATAGTCATATTTTTAGTTTTATTCCAAATCTGATACAAATTTTATGTACTAAAACCTAAAATGACATCAAACAAGCGAAAAATAACAAAAATTGTAAAATAATTACCATTATTTTTTAATAAAAAATACCATTCTGCCTTAAATCTAACTAATTGATTACAGGAAAAATAATTTAAAAATTCTTAGAGCTTTAGTTTGATCACTATAAATTTTTTAATATGTAGAATACACCAAAAAATTTCTTTGAAACTATATTTGCTATTTGGAGAGTTATACCTTTAAAAATAATAATGGTACGGTCCTGTACTCTGCGGAATTCGATTCCTTGGACATTTTCACATAGGTACACATATTTTTAATCTTATTACATATCTGATACAACATTTATGTATCAAAAACTATGAGAGCAAAAAAGCAAAATTATTATATATTATATTTTTTATAAAAATTACCCTATCTTTTAAATCAGACCTGTAGATTTCAGGAAAAATACTGAAAAAAATCTCAAGGCAGTACTTTTCAAGATATTTAAAAATAAAGGCTGATTTAAAGTCGATTTACGAGTAATGAGAAAATTTCAAAGGTGTGAAACAAATTTGTAAAATGAAAATACCAATTTGAAAGACCATAATCATGCTATGATCATAATAATTTCTTCCCCTATTTACGCCCTAATGACACGGAGGCGTTACTAACAATTTAGTAGCTAGTCCCGTACTATTATCCTATATATTGATTCAACATATGGTGGACATATGGTTACCATTAAAATTTTGACATCAATTTTTTTATTGTATGGTTCACGAGTTTAATAAGGGTATGATGTAGCAAATTTTGCGTTCGGGGCTTAGTAAACCCTTTTAAATTGAAATTTGTATTACTTCGTACCATCTTGGTAAAATAAGTAATATGGGGAAAATGCTGTATATCGTGTTTTTGATGAAAAAAATATTTTTTTAGAAAACGATACTAAAGTACACAATATCACTGTGCGAAGTTAGCCAAAGTAGTAGCTAAAGTAAAATTTTACAGACTCTTATGTCAAAATTTAACTTTACGGACTCATCTGTCAAACTGAATTAATCTATATTTTAATAGTATTATATTTTTGCAGTTTATTTTATCACTACCTAAAATAACAAACATATCATTCTATAATATTATTGGTGAATTTATTTATTATTTACCTTTGATAATAATTTATCTGTTTTCATGTAGACGATGTGTAAGCAGGTGTAAACATAAATGAAAATTATAAAGAAATATTTGATACTTTGACAGTACGTTTGTTATCACAGCCATCCCCGTCTCCATAGCTAGCTGACGTTTTACAAATATATAATGCTATTTATTTATGTTTTTAATTATTAATTTACCGATTTCAGAAAAAATATAATGTATATCTAAGGACTAAAGTATTTTTATTACTCACATAGTTTATTCTCCTCGGCTATCGCCTCATAGAATAAATTATATATGCTTAATAAAATTTTGTTTCTAAATATGATGAAATTTAAAAAAAAGATAAATTTTTATTATAGAATATATGAAGAAAAAAAATGTATAAAATGTTAAATATTTGTACTTTGTTACTTCTGGTTTAACAAAATTTACAAATTGATTGTACCATCGTTTCAAATATGTAAATAAAAATAAGTTATTAGTATGTTTCAAAATTTGTCATTATTTACAAAACTAATAACTATTCTTATGTATAAAATGAAAAAATGGGAAACAGTAAATTAAAATAACGGGACATGATATATTATAAACATATTTTTGAAAAAAATAACTGATATTTGAAATGTAGTAATTAGTGTATGACTATTTGATATTCTACTTTCTACGCTTATTATGAAAGAATGTATATTTTTCTCCAATTATTTCATTCACTGCATTTACTTTTTATTTCATTTACATAAAATTTTAATTTACATTATCATTTTTATCGCATTACGCTTTCCGGAAAAAATTCTTGAAACAGGGTAAAAATATAATTAAAGAAAGATATAAATCATACCGCAGCCATTTTCTCTGTCGGCCATTTTAATATTTATCAATGTCTATATGAGAACCGTTCGTTATTATAGTCTCCCAGCCAAGTTCTGTGTCATAAACAAAGGAAACATCATGAAGATACACCTGGCTGGTTGTCGCTAAGTTGAAATAAATCGTGGTTGTGATGATATGTTTTTGTTTTGTTATTTCGCGGAATTGCTTTATTCTATGAACTCAATTGTTTCAGGAATTTCAGAACTTATGTTTCAGTTAATCTATTTTTAGATAGTAAATCAAAAATTTAAATTTTTAGTATACTATTTTTAATACTTGTAAAATTTATTGTTTTAGAACCATACCTACAAATGGGTGTGATGTACATAAAAATTAACACCAAATTTGAATTCTGCATAATTTTTTACTTATGTGTACTAATTTTTAGCGTAAATTTCTAAGGCATATCATTTTTATTAAACAATATTTTTGGAGCATCCACCATTTTTTTATTAACAGTTCATTTTTCAATAATTTTTAAATAAAAATTATATCACAATACATATCAATTTGAAAATTGGTACACCTGTGTAAAAATGTCCTTAAAATCCAGTTCTAAAGCTAACAATTACGTACTACCCTTATTTTTCGAGAAAACTATACCAAAACTTCAAAAACATTATTTTCAATTTTTTCTTTTTTATATACAATTCTATAAAACTTTTATTAGGCATGTTATAAAATTAGAAATTTGAGATCATATGTAAAAATGTCTGTAGAATCCATTTTTGAAGAGCATAGGGCCGTATCCCAATTATTTATAAAGATACAGCCCTTCAAATGTACTATTTCTTCATAGCAACATAGAATTTATTTTTTAATGTAACTCATATACTACTGCTCCGGGATTTTTATAATTATTTTTCTCGTAATTAACAAAGTTTAAATAAGGGCATGTGATACATTTTATTCCAAAACAATTTTAAAATATTTTTTGGTCATAGTTTTTGTCATATTTTATAAAATTGTGTATACTACTTGTATAAGCTGTTCAAAAAATAAAAAAATTGTATACATATGTAAAAATCTTTACAAAATCGAATACCGATAAGAACAGATCCGTATCGCTATTATTTTCAGTGATAAAGCCCTTGAAATATATTACTTCTTTGTTGTAAATTTCTATCAGTTTTATGTACATAACTCAAAAATTACTCTTTTTAGTATTTTTCTTGTAATCAGTTTAAATAGGGGTAGATGATACTTTTTATTTAAAAATAGGAGGAATAATTTGTATTAGTTAAACAAAAAAAAAAGTGAATATATGAAAAATTGTCTGTAAAATCGAATTCTGGAACAATTTGTGTTGTATCTCAAGTAGTTTAAGATATAACAAGGGACTATTGTCATATTATATGAACCCATACAGACTTGATCACGAAAACGTTACTCAGAAGAGAACTTTATAAAATAATATTTATTAATAACGTGAAACCGGTAAACTATTGCATAAACCAATGTTATGAATCATACAAGGCCTTAGATGTCTTAAAATCCTCACTCTCCGAACTCGATATTCAATTGACATTTGCGGCGGTTATGATACTTATAACTCTCCTAGGCATGTTAAAAGCTATAAGGGCATATATTAAAATATTAAAAAACTCACCATCGACTTCTCGTTTTCCATCATCATCCCCATCTTTCCCTCTCAGAAGTCTAGAAATGGCAGACACACTCGGCGCCGACGCTCTGTCGCAGATCCCTTCCTTGACGAGTCGGTCCCGGATCTCCCAGCTGAACATCCCGGGGTTCTCCCGCTTGTAGGACTCTATCCGGGCCTCCACTTCCGGGGTGGCTACCCGGGGCTTACTTCCGCCTATCACACCGGGGCGGATGGACCCCGTTTCCTGGAAAGAGGAACAAAAGATAAAGAAATACCTGGTATACAAATGGAGATGTTTTAGATGCAAGGGATGTAAGTAAGTGATAACGTTCGAGGAAGGATGAACCGAGGTAAAGCTTGCGGAGAAGCGATAGAAAAACAAAAGATGTAGAAATACCGGGTTTTCAAATATTAATATT
The DNA here is from genome assembly GCA_035578165.1 of Stenolophus ochropezus. Taxonomy (NCBI): domain Eukaryota; kingdom Metazoa; phylum Arthropoda; class Insecta; order Coleoptera; family Carabidae; genus Stenolophus; species Stenolophus ochropezus. Next base: position 1,053,995 of record JAQOWZ010000043.1, read on the forward strand.
TTAACTGCAAGGGATGTAAGTGCATTATAACGTTCGAGGAGGGATGAACTGAGGCGGATCATGTAGAGAATAGCAGTTATTAATTTCAAATTATAAAATATACAGTTTAGATTTATTTATTTTCAATCTTTTATAGTTTATTTTGCCCATTGTTATAAACGACAAATAATAAGAGTTATAAGAAATTTACTTTATTGAATTTTATTGTATTATATTAGTATGCAAGGGATGTAAGTACATGATAACATTCGAGGAGGGATGAACTGAGGCGGAGCTGGTAGAGAATAGCAGCTATTAATTTCAAATGATAAAGTATAGAGTTCAGATTTATTTATTTGCAACCTTTTATAGTTTATTTTCCCCGTTGTTATAAACGACAAATAATAAAAGTTATAAGTAATTTACTTTATTAAACTTTATTGTATTGTATTAGTATTATTTTTTGAGTGAAAATTAATTGCAAAAGCTTAGTTCTTCAGCACAAATTGCAACATTATATGCACAATCCTGTTGTATAAAATAGATGTTAAATTTATTTTCAGGTCGATTGCTTCATATAATCTTGATGCAAAAACGTCGTCTCATAGCTTGCTTTGCAATTTCTTTTATTGCAAAATTAATCTCAAATTGTGTCATGTAACGCTAGAAAATCTTGAGAAAAATTTTCAAGAAAAGGAAAAACCATAATTGAGAGCCGTAAAGATATAGATAACTGTCCTTATTACGTTTTAAACCAAAATAGTTTACAAGAAAACATATCTGATAAATTGCCAAAAAAATGTGGTGAGATTTATTGAGTTTAAAGAGGTGTAGCTCTAAAAATAATTGAGATACGGGTCTGTTCTCTTAAAAATTAGATTCCAGGGACATTTTTATATAAGTATATACATTTTTAATTTTATTCTACACTTTATACAACTTATATGTTTAAAATTCTAAGATAGAAGCAAAATAGTAAAAAATGTAATAATAGAATTACTACCCCTATTTTTTTAGAAAAAGTAACCTATTCCACAAATTTTGATACGTAGATTTTTAAAAAACTAATAAAATAATTCTCTAAGTCATAGTTTTATTGTTATGAATATTTTTATGTTTTGAAAAAAAGCCAAAATAAAACTTAGAAACATCAACTGTGTTTAAAGGGGTATATCTTTGAAAATAATAGAGTTACGAACTTCATCGCATCAGATTTCGATTCCTTAGATATTTTTACATAAGGAGACACATTTTTAATTTGATTGAACAGCCATCACAATTTTTATATATCGCAAACTAAGACGAGTGCAAAATTCAAAACAATCCAAAAGTCAAAAAATTGACCACCCTTATTTTTTAATAAAAAATTGTAGTATATCTCCTTAATTTATTACCGTAGTTTCCTGAAAAATCATGAAAAAAATCCCAGGACCTTAATGTAGTCGCTATAATATTTTTAATGATTTGAAATCAGCCGAAAATATTTCAGAAAATTCAAGTGAGTATAAAAGGTTATAGCTCTTAAAATAATTACGATACGACATTGAACTCTTCAAAAATTGATTCCTTGAACATTATTGTATAAGTGTACATATTTTTAATTTAATTGAAATTCTATGTATCAAAAATTATAATGACAGCTAAATAGAGAATAATGTAAAAATCCAAAAAATTACTACACTTTTTTTTCTCATAAAAAATACTTCTCCCCCTTAATTCAGATACATAGATTATGACAAAAAATAGTGAAAAGAAATAGAACTGTACTGTAATGAATTATTAATGTATTGACTGCATCAAAGAAATTTCAGAAACTATATGTTTTAAGGTTTGTATCTCCGAAAATAATTGAGATATAGACCTGTTCACTTCAAAAATGGATTCCTTGGACATTTATACATAAGTGTAATTTTTTTTCAAATTTTTTGAGCAGTTTTATATTAAAAACTAAGATAATCAAAAAATATGCCTTTTCATTTTGGGTGCAAACTTAGTAAAAATTTAAACATATTTTTTTGCATTTTTTATTACAATTTTAGAATTAAAATTTAAAGATATTATTCTATAGAAAATAATAATTAATATTTGTATGTATGGATTTTTTGTACAATGTTGCATACATAATCTAGTTGAGCATAAATTCAACTTTCCCTATTTTTTCCCGAATTACGCAACTAAAAAACTGTAGATTCATTAAGAAATAGTATTTTTCTAAGTGCCAGGTACCACAACTTTTAAATTATCTACCGAATAAACCACAAAGTATATCATCTTTGTGATGATTCTAATTCCGTCGTATTGTCTTTAATTGCAATTTATTAAGATCATTTATGGTAATAAGTGTGGTTTCATCTGAATATTCATTACCGAAAACTTCAAAGACTTTGAGTAATTCACTTACAACTCTTTTTGAAAAGTCACTCACTTATTTACAATTAGTTACACTCTTTCATTAAAGTTGTGCTTGGAATAATTGTTACTTAAATTAACAAATTGTATGAATATTAATAACTGTGAGAAAGATATCGCTACTAAAAATATTTCTAACAATACGTTCAGGCATGTTTTATTTTCAATTCAAATTAAATCAACCAACAAATTATGATATCTTCATTTCATTTTATGGGCATTCCCAACTGTTGTAGAAAAAACATATTTGTAGGTTGTAAATGTATCGCTATATCAAATATTTTAACAATATGTTCTTGCCTGTTTTATTATCAATTCAAATTAAATGAACCAACAAAATTTTGATTTTTATTTGATACAATTTTACAGGCATTAATATTTTAAGTCGTAAAGATATAAATATTGTTTTTCTTATTACTAAATTTTTATATATTATATACAACAAATTTCATAAACCCCAAAAATAATATTTGGAAAAATATTCGACTATAGATGATGAGAATGGTAATATTCAGGTCAGTGACGTAACTAGAAAATCCACAAGCGTTTTTTTTTTAGTAAAAGGGCGCCAAAATGAATTCATAATGTATTTAATGTAAACTATAAAATCGTAATTTATAGATATTTATTTAGTTTGTATACTATTGCTATCTCTAAAACCGTAAGTCGGTTAAATTAGCAAACAATTTCTATTTTACAAAAGCATTTTTTTTCAACCAGTGGTTTTTAAACTGTTGGACCAACTTTCTTATTTTAAATTTAGCTATATTATTTGCTTATTTTGTAGAGAATTTTATTCTGAATTCAATGATATAATAGTTACATACCCTTGGAAAATTTGTTTTTAGAAAAATACCTATTATGTTTATATCAATTTCTATATAGTATAATATATAATAATAAAATGAACCTGCATGTCAGTAATAAAAATACAATTATTTAAATAAAATAAAGTAGAAGACATGTTGTCAGAATAAAATTTAAAAAAAATTGTGTTTCGAAATTTATATTTTATTTTTGAAGAAGACATTCGAAACGTCGGCTTTTAAAAATTTAAATCCGTCTATATATCAAGAACTTATTTTTGATTTTTATGTTTATAATTTTAACAACTTCCAGCTGTTATGAAGAAACCACTACTTATATTTTGCTTTAAATTTATTAATTTAACATCTGCCTACCCTAGTGTAAAGTACTTATCAAAAATACCAAAAATTGTTGTTTACTTTCAATTTTACGGGCCCGTTTTGTTTATAAAATAAATTTTAAAATAAAATATTGTTACTTTACAGGCACTCTTAGCTGATGTAAAGCAACGACCACAACTCTCACTTAAATATATTTAACCAACCCTCTTTCAACCTCCTTAATATGGTTCTGTACTAAACTCACCTGATATCTATTTAAAATTTTGGAAACACAACCATGGCTGACTCTCAACTGTCTTGAAATAACACAGGGCCGTACTCCCGCTGCTGCCATTTCAACAATTTTGAGACGAATATGATTAGGAAGGGGACGACCGTTGATAAAAACCCCTCCTAATTGATTCACTCGGCCCTGGCCTGTAAGAAAAATATCATTTTAGTACACCCCTGTTTTTATTTATATTTTATTATTAAATTTTCTACGAAACATTTCTACTTTGCACGAGAAAATATACCACCCCCATAAAATCATAAAGTAATAAATTCTTTGAAAAAATTCAATAATAGAGCAATAATAATATAACTACCCTTAAATACAATACATTGTAAAATTTGGGTCGTTTCATGGTACGTTTACAGTGCTTAGGGGTTGAAATTTATGGTATTTAAGGGTGAATTAGGGACATTTAAATGTGTTAAGAAAAATTTCCAAAATTTATAAGAGAAAGTTTCAGATGTTTTATTATGGTGCATAAATTTTGGCCTATAGATTGTTACAATTTATTTAATTGTTAAATATGTTATTTATTAGATGTTTTTAGATTTATTACACCTAGTTTTAGATGTTAATTATAAATATATAGAAAGAAATACAATAATGTTTTAGATATGCATACAGATAAAGTATATAAAGTAAAACAAAATATATAAATAATTTTGTAACAAAACCTTAAAATAAAGGGTAGGTACGAAAAATTTTGGTGAAATAAAAAAGTGAGAACTAAAATTATGTGTATAAGTATTTTATAACAATGTGTATACAGGGTGTTCTACAACTTAGGACAAAAAATTAGAGGGTATATACTGTACGAGTGTACGACGTGTTGATCATGAAATAAAAAGATTTTTTTTAAATTCGCAAAGTTAAGGGTAGTTTTCTTACCATTTATCAAATTGTAATATTAAATGTGTTTAAAAAACATACCTTGAAATGGGTATCCAGAAAAACAGGGCCTATGCATTATTCCAAAATTGGTAGTAACAGTCATATTTCACTATTCTTCACAAGTTTTACAAAAGTACCATCACTTCACACCACTCCGCGATGTTTCCGCTAGTCAAAACAGCTGTCGACTGACTTGGCCAAGTCTTAGTCTTGGTTTTTGCTGCCGAGCCCACACCCACTACAAGCCACGCCCCTTTTAACCGCCTTCTCGAATCAATAGCGAAATAATTTCCCAATAAAAAAATTCACTCTCGCATGTTGGAAACTTGATTTCCACTCGATAACGTCAATTTTCCTCATCTCATGAATTATAAACGAGAGATTAAGATAAAAGACAAATTACCATATTTTCTGTTTGAATTGCAGTAAAACTCCGCCTCTTTGTAACGCCGCGTTTCATTGGTGGAACCGCGAACGAATGAATGGAATCTACCTGTAATTTGGCTTTTTATTCAAGAGAATATGGAAGATACGAATGTATTTTTTAATGGGAATTTTACAGCCATAAATAGTTTATTATCACCTATGAAATACCTACAATTAAATATTCATATTTAATTGGTTGTTCGTTTATTAAAAACCACAAGGAAACTAAAACATTATATTACTTTTTAAGGGTAATAATTATATAGTTGTTCAATTAATTATATTATTGTTTTATTGATAATATTTGTACTAGTCAAAATAATAATAATATTTTAATTTTAAAGTACTAACAAACGACATATCATATTGTTTCTATTTAAAAAAATAAATTAATTTGGTGGCAGCGCTGTTCACAAAAAATTTAACATCATATATTTTTAATTTAGTACTATCTATTATTAAAACAATAATATTTTAGTTTAAATATAATATAAAATTTATAATGATTCAAATAATAATGTAATATATTTGTAAATAATAAAGATAAATTTGGGGTTTTAACTGTTATAACTCTAAAACTAATTGAGATAAAGAGTCAATCTCATCAAAATTAGATTTTTGGATTTTTTTTACAAATATGCATAGTATAAAAATTGATACAATTTCCACAAAATTTTTATAAATTATGACAAAAAATTGAGATAAAAATTTGAAAAAAATGACTACCCTTATTTTTGGGTAAAATATATCACATACTCATAATTCATCTCTGCTGATTACGAAAAAAATATTTAAAAAAATGTACGAGCCATAATTTTTCAGTTATGGATTTTTTAATGTATTAACAAATGTAAGTTATTACTTATGAGTTTACAGGGCTGTAACTTTGAAAATAATTAAGATAGGGGCCTGTACTATATTGCAATCAATTTCCAAGACATTTTTAAATATATGTACCAAATTTAAAAATAATTTCTGACTAAGATTTTAAGTTATGATTTTTTTAACTTATTAAGAATTGTATGAAACAACATATTGTTTTAAAATAACAGTAACTCTGAAAAAAATTATGTTACGGTTTTGTTCTCTTCGGAATTCGATTCTTTGGACATTTTTACATATATACATCAGTTTTTATTAATTTAGTACGCCTGATACAATTTATATGTAAAATTTTGTGAATTGTACTCAATTTGAGATGAAAAATAAAAAAAATGTTATTTGCATTTTCTGGTAAATGTATATATATCCATGATTCGACATTGCTGATTATGAAAAAAAATACTAAAAAAATCTTTAAGCACTACTTTTTGAGTTATGAAATTTTTTATTTTAGTTTAAAACTTGCTACAGACAGCGTATGTAAAAAATTATAATTCTGGAAATAATTCAGATACAGCCCTATTCTATTCGAATTTGGATTCTATATATATATACACTAATTTTTACTAATTTGGTATATTACAATTATTATAATGAATTATTTCTCCGAGTAATTGTAAAAATTGCTACAAACTACATATGGGTTTAGATAAGTAGCTCTAACTCTGAAAATAATTGTGATATGGATCTATACTCTTCAAAAATGGATTTCAGGGACATTTTTACATATATGAACTAATTTTTATAAATTTGGTACAAGTGAAACAGTGCGTACATAAAATTTTATAAAATATTACAAAAAATCTGTACATGTAGCTAGTTAAGTACAGAGATTCAATTTAGAAATTAATCCGTGATGTTTTGCTAGTTAAGTCTGAAATTTTAATTAGGTAAAATAAAAGTTAGAATGAAAATATTAATAAATTGTAATTTTCAATAAGTTTCTTGTGCATTTAGAAAGTTATATTATATAAATATTAAAATTTGGTTAAAACTACAAATCATCTGATTTCAAAATTTGCGAACCGTTTTACTCAAAGCGGAAACACTTCAACTTTCGCCATTCTAAAAAACTCCATTGTAACCTTTTTTTGTTTTTGTATTTTATTTAAATTTCACGTACAATGAATAGTGTACATGTCACTGCAGTCGATAGAAAATACCAGCGAGTCAGCGAAACTTTCAGCTTCAAGACATTGTGTGGCTCTGAAGGACGACTTGGACGCTTGTAATGTGTTTTCTGGTTGAGTGATATGATTGGTCTATCGATTACAATAAGCACTTCCTGTTGAAAACTGACTAATTGTTGAAATCCTTCCGCTGTACTGCAATCATGAAAAAGCTCTTTGCGTTTTTGTGAAATACTCGCTTATGTCATTGATTTTTCCACTGCTTTCCAGAAAAACGTAATTAAATATGTTACCTAGACCGCATACTCTGTAAATCCCCTATTGAAATAAAGTACAAGTAAAATAATCAGCAGATTTGTCTATGAATATAGCTTGCAATCTTAAAAGATTTGTAGAAACCTTAACTAAAGATAATTGCTGTATTAAACATTTATCAATGTAAAATGGATAAATACAACAGCACAAAAACTAACAATATTAAATGTAAATCGCATTTATTTGTTGTTAAAGATATTTAATACAAAGGTATGTACACGCACCTAACGATACCTAAACTAATCGAACTTAACGTAACCTAACCCAACCTGACTGCATGACAAAAATGACAGAAAATCTAACCTAACCTATCCCAACCTAACCTAACCTAACCTAACACAATCTAACCTAATCTAATCTAACCTAACCCCTACCTAACTTAACCTAACCTACCTCAAACTAACCTAATCTAACCAATTTAATCAGATTAGGTTAGTTTGGGTTATGTGTATCTCTAAAAATAATTTAGTTACGTTCCTGTACAATACATCATTCGATTCAGTAAATATTTTTACATATGTACAGCAATTTTTATTAACTTGGTACACCTGGTACAATTGCTAAATAACATTTTATAAAAAATGACAAATATATTGAGACAAAACATTGTTCTTCTTTTTGAGTAAAAAATATGATATACCTATATTCCATCCCTGTTGATAACAGAAAAAATAACAAAAAAATATTTGATCTATAGTTTTTGAGTTATGACTTTTATAACTTAACTTAAATTTTAGAGGAAATGGTTGAATAGTAGACTGGTTTGCTGCACAACAAATAAATATAATAACGAACAATTAAACAATAATTATAATAAATTTTCAAAAATCCATCCATTAACTGTTATAAAACTTTTTAATTACATGCGATGATATTTGTGCAATTGTAATATTTTTAGAACTGTTTTGAATTTGAACTTTTAATATATCTAAATTTTGATTCTGATTTTAAAGGTCGGTTTCTACTATTTTACCATTCCTTCTAAAATTGTTAAGGATATTTAAATTGTTATTGCACTTGGTGTAGGCCTGTCAGAAAATTTTATAACCCAAAAAATAAATGTCAATTCGTTCCCTATGTTTAATTTTAAATGAGACAAGCACATACATTGCTGTCAATCACATATCAAGTCGTAACCATGGATATGATAAATCCCATGTATCCACGATAAAAAATACTTTTTTTTATTAATATTGAGGAAATGAAGATCTCAGACAATAATTTGAATCGTCTTCCTAACAAATCTTCGATCGGTATTATGTCCTTACTGTTCTTAATACTAATATACTATAATTTGGAAAGCATTAAAAATAGTGTGTAAAGTACATTATTTGTAGTATTTATTTAAAAGTTGTTAAAATATAAACATGAAGCATAAAATTATGAAAGTTGATTTGGTGTGATTGAAGCATATGAGAAATATGTCGGATTTTCTGCTTTCTTCATCGATTGGATTCCAAAGACCACATCGGATGTAATTAATTCAATCGACATCTAACTGTCCCGATTTTTTCGCACGAGCGTTCGGATTCGTTACTCAATTACAATTCTATTTAACTGGGTCTTTTTCTGCCGAAATTTAATTAATTTATCTACGGATATATTCCCAAATATCCAAAAAATAAACGGCAAATAATAGCAGCAAACCAAACGCGCGTAAAAACTACGGGACGTTTCTCACGGGAACAGAAAAGAAATGCCGCTTTTTTCCTCCCAAATCATTTTAATATGACATTGATAAGCGTTGTTTTGTGAGGAGAAAGCAAACATTCTGTGATTGCTTTACGAAATCGCCGTAAAAACTATGAAATGTGTGGACGAAAAAGTGCATTGCACTTCGTAGGATCGTATGGGAAACACCGAACAATTCCAACTATCGATAAAAATAAATTCATTTAAAATTCTTTACATTTTATAAGTTATCTTCTGCGGAAGTGGATTTTGTGGACATTTTATTTGTATGGATATTTTTATTTATTTTTCACGATTGCACATTTTTCATAATTAAAATATTAAAACAAAAGTTGATAAATAATTGAGATACGGACCTGTACTATTCAGTATTTGATTCCTGAGACATTTTTATATATGTACAAATATTTTTATTTATTTTTACCTTCTCAAATAGGAACTACAGAAAAATTTAAACATAAGCAGATATATACAAATTAATATAAATTTCTTTTGCCGGTTTCAGGATATTAAACTTTTGTTTACATAGATAAAAGTAAGCAGGGTAACTACATAAATCATAATTGTATACCATGTAATTTTGACGAATTAGTATGGGCAAAATATTACCGTACAAAATTGTCAAAATAACATGAGACAATTGGCATATCATATCAAACATACAGACTTGATCACGAAAACGTTACTCACAAGAGAACTTTATAAAATAATATTTATTAATAAAGTGAAACCGGTAAACTATTAAACAAAGCACGAATGTTATGTATCATACCAGGTCTTAGATGTCTTAAAATCCTTACAATTCAATTGACGTCTGTGGCGGTTATGATACTCATAACTATCTTAGGTTTGTTAATAGCTATGCAACATGTCCTAACCATCTTATTCTTTGTACTCTAATCGTGTGGCTTATAAATGGAAATCCGTACATATTTTTTATTTCTCAGTTGGTTCTTCTTCTCCATATCCCGTCTTCTTCTTTAACCCCATCAAATATTCTCCTCAGTACTTTTCTTTCCCAAACGCCTAGTTTTATTATTTTTACTTAGTACTCATGATTGATATCCATACAAAACTGTCGGTGGAGTAACTGATCTATATATTCTTATTTTGGTTGCTCTTCTTATGTTTTTGGAAAACATTTTATTCAAAAACATTCCATATTCTTTACTTCCTTTAGTTATTCTCTTGTTTATCTCTTCGTCTTCATCATTTAGGTTGGTAATTAAGACTCCCAAATATTCAAGAGTTCACTTTCTGAAATTTATATTCTTTGTCTTCCGTTTCAAACTTTATACTCTCTTCCTTCGATTATTGGTTTTTCTCTATTGCCATATATTTAGTCTTGGATTCATTTCTTGATTTCATTCCGAAAAATTTAGGAAGTCAATACATCATTTTATTTATTAATAAAATTTATTTTGTGTATTTGTACCTATTCTTATTTGCTACAATTGATACAATTTCCTCACAAATTTTGTAAGAAATGATCAAATTAATATTACGAGAAAAATATGAAGAAATTCCAAGGATGATAATTTTTGAAATATGAGTAATAAATATGAGTAATAAACTTATAAAATGTGGTTAAGAAATGATTATCCTTTCCAAATTTGTGAAGATATTCCACCGCAAATAAAAGCGTGGAAGACAGCAAATTTCATCCTTATAAAATTCTAATCTTTTTATAACTTAGTAGAAGTCTTGTAATGTCCACTAATCGAGTCCATGAAGGTCTTAATAACTTAAGTACCCCCAATAAACATCCGAAGTCAAGTCTGGGACAAAGGCCGGTAGTAAACAGTTGACAGCCGTTGACGTATTAGGGGTTGTAAACAACCTCCAGGGGGTTGCTACTGATGCGCCTCCCGCCGGCAAGGGGGATAATTAGTTTATTGCTACCAGGTACAGAAATCAGGGGAGTTTAGTTGAAAAGTTGAAAGTTTGAAGAAAGTGCACTCACTAATGGTCCGTGAGAAGTACAAAATAAAATTTACACCTTATTTTTAACTGAATTGTAGAAATACTCATTACAAAACTATATATGCAATGGGGTATAATAATAATAATAATAATAAAAACTAAACATTACTTTGCAATAATACAGTTATTAGCAATTTTATGTTTTGGAGAAGGGGTATGTAACGTCACCATGATAGGATTTTGGAAAAAGACAATTTAACTGTTTCTTACACTCCCAGTCTATCTGTCTTATTTTAAGATTCTACTTCGCTAACGTTAAAATTTTAAATATTCTTTCCCAAATTTTTAATAATTATTTTTTCGTACAGTACGAATAATTAGTCGATTTAAAAAATACGGTTGTATTATTATTCTAGTATCATATATGTAAAAATTAAAATTTGATCATGTAGTTCATTCCTCCACAGGAAATATTGAAAAATATGACAAAAAATTGGAAATAAAAAAACAGTAGCTATTAACATATCTAGGATTGTTATGAGTATCATAACCGCCGTAGGATTTTGAGACATCTAAAGCATGGTATGATTCATAACATCCGTGGTTTGTTCAATAGTTTACCAGTTTCAGAATGAAGATGTTATTAATAAATATTATTTTATAAAATTCTCTTGCCAATAACGTTTTCGTGATCAAGTCTGTATGGGTTGATATGGCGCCGTAGTTACCGTTATATTATGTTATTGTCCCCTGTTATTTTGACAAGTCAATACGGTAATAATATTACCGTACACAGTTATGACTAACCAGTAAAAAAAACTTACTACCCTTATTTTCGGGAGAAAGTATCATATACAATACATAAATTTAAACTCTGCTGATTACGGTAAAGATATTGAAAAATTTAATATTTATTTCTAAATAATCGTTGTATTCCTGAAACCTGAACAGATTGTTTAAAAAAAAAATAAGGGTGGAAATTCATTATAGTTAATTTAATAAAAAAATAGTGTGTTGTATTTTAAATACCTTTTTTAGGACTGTAAATAATATGAAAAATTAATATAAAAAAATTATGATTGAATTTATTATTGTAGAAGTCAAGAAAAAAGTAACAATTTTTCAGATTTGTATAAAAATTTTAAGTAAACACATATTAATTTACAAGTACTGCAATTTTTGTAAATGTAAATTTAAAACGAGAGCAACTGTCTGAAAAAAGCTAAAAGAAGAAAAAAAGTGAAAATAAATTAATTATCTATAAAAATACACATTCTTTTTGGAGTAATTACTTCAAAAAATTCATTCAGAGCCTAAACAAAAACGATTCATTAATGAATTCATTTCGTTTTAAGTCTTCATCCAGCCTGAAATTAAAAATAGATTTGACAGTTTTTTACAAATGACATGAAAAATTGTTCCGTAATTAAATGAAAATGTATCAAATTTGTTTCACATTCGAGGTTTCCTGTAGGAAAGACTTAATAATATCATTACTAGAATAATTATTTAAGTAGTGTCATTATAACAAAATGGCACGAAGGAAATATATAAAATTCTGAAATTTTGAAAAGCACTCAGATGATTACATAGTTGCATGTGTTCTAAGATCAAAAGAATTATGCAAATTTGTGTTTTGTTCTGATGTGATACCTGTGAATAATGTGAAATATTATCCCTTAAATTAGTGTTAGATGCTATCTTATTTTCGCTAATTTGTCTTTTGGTGTTAAACACATTATGTAGGTATATCTTACAAGCCTAATATTTTCGACTCCTAAATGGACTTTTCAATTTTGAATTTATTCTATAATTTGCTATAAAACATGTCAAGAAATACAGCATTTAAAAAGTATATAGTTCACTTATAATAAATTTTTAATTTTACCGTTATTTTCTATGACTTACGATGGCTTCTATAAAAAAGGACAGATAAACATACAATATATTTAGATTGTTTTTATTGTTAAAAGGGAGTGGTGATCACAAGATAAAATTTCTTGTCTTGTTTTGTTATTTCTTGTCTTGTCTCGATAAGCAAGATAACAAATTTAAGTATATCTTGTCTTTCATTACTCTTGTATATATGAAAATCTTGTCTTGATCATCATTTTCTTACATATTTCTTGTTTTGATCATGGACATAAATAATTTTGTATCACACGTATATTTTTTTGTTGAGATAATATCATTGTCAATTATTAAATATATATCTTACAATACAGTTGGCTGTACATACTATAGGTATTTTTCATTACAACACCGACATCTTTACAAGTACAAAATCTTTTTTCAAAGCATTCCTGGATATAAGAAAACATTTTATGCTTTAACTTTTGGTTATATGATTTTGAAGACTAATATTATTTAGCCAATAATTATTACTATTATAGAGTTTTTGAAATTGAAACTTCCATACCTAGTTAAAAAATATATATAATTTTTTTTAATACTTATATAATTTTATACTCTTATTTATTTATTTATTGGTAAGTTCTTTAAAATTAATAAAAAATACAGGAGTACAAAAATTGAAGAAAATCTTGTTATTCTTGCACATTTCTTTGAGACAATTTCTTGCCTTGCCTTGCTTTGAAATTTATAGCTCTTGTCTTATTCTTGTCTTTCATTTTTTGCAAGACTGAGGCAAGACTAAGATTAATATAAGACTCTCGTGAAACAGTAACAGGGAGAATTATAATCTTATTCTTAGACAAAATAAGTATATTTTTATCTTATTTTTATTGTCTCATATTCAATCTTCCTTATTTCTTCAGATGTCTTTCTTTATTTTTGCTTGTAATGTCTAAAGTGATATAAGAATTATTTCTGACCCGTTACTTCACAGGAATAGGAATTATGACTTAAATGTTACCAATTAAATTCATAACTCGAATTATATTCGCTTGATTATTTCACGAATGACAACAGTTCAAACATGTATAGAGGATAAAATGTATATACCTCTAAAAAACTAATGAAAGAATCATATAAAGCATTTTGACTGGGTGAAAATGACATGTGGAATAATCGTTACAAAAAAGCTTTTGCTAATAATAAATATTGGAAAAGCTAAACTTTTTGGAGTTAAGGTTTGATGTAACAGACTAACAGACGTTATTAAAGTATGAAATCGTTTTCATACGTCTTCAAATGACAGCCTTATAGAAAATGATTCTTTTACAACAGTACTGATACTTTTACACATTGATTTACAGCCGAGGGTATTGAGTCCTCAGCTGTCAAGTTTATGGCTGTTATAAAACAATAAAATGCGTCCATTCAAAGACCTTCCGAAGGATTTTACACGCTTCTGTCGCCCATGTTTCCAAATACTGACAAATATTTCAGCCCTCAATTTTCTGTGAAACCGACAACGAAAGTTACGGTAGATTGGAACTTTTTGCTTCCGAACTGTTAGGTTTCGAACAATAAGATTTTTGCTTTTCTTATCTATGATTCTTAAAGTAGTCGTAAGAATTTTTACAGTTTGATTTTGTAACTTTTGTGTTTTTAGTTTTAAGGGTGTATATTTGAAAATATTTTGGTATAAAAAAAATTGTAAATTATGATTTAAAAATTTGAGGTAAAAAATTCGAAGTAATTAATAATTTTTTTTTCTTGGTACAAAGTATCAAATACCTGTATTTCAACTCACTTTTTCGGAAATCAGCAGATGAAAATAATCTGAGAGTCTTATTTTTTAAGATACAATTTTTTTAATGTGTTAATATTTGTAAAAAATTATTATAAATAAAATTTGTCTTTGAAAACTGCTATCTTTAAAAATAATTAAGATACGGACCTGTACTTTTTGTAATTCATTTCCTGGGACATTTTTACGTATATATTTCATTTTATTAAATAAAATTAAGACTGATACAATTTCAACATAAAAATTTATAAATTTTAATCAAAAAATTAGAGTTGAAAAATTGACATATTTTACTATCAATATTTTTAGGTAAAAAGGATCACTTACCGTTATTTCCACACTGCTGATTTCAGAAAAAATACTGAAAAAAATCTTCAGGCTTTTGTTTTAAAGTTTTTTTAACTTAGTAAGAGTTGTAGAAATATAACCAAAAATAAGTTTTGAGTTTGTAGGGCAGTAACTCTGAAAATAATTGCGATACAGAACTGTACTCTACGGAATTAGGTTCCTAGGATATTTTTACACAAGTGTAGTTATTTTTATTAAATTTGTACAAGTGATACAATTTTCATAGAAAATTTTGTAAATTATAAACAATAGATTAGAAGCGAAAAATTAGAAAAATTTATGTACCATTATTTTTAGGTAAACAGTATCAAATATCCTTATTTCAACTCTGCTAATTTCAGGAAAAATACTGAAACAAATCTCCGGGCCGTCGTTTTTGAGTTATGAATTTTTTAATACATTAAGATTTGTAAAAAAATCCCAGAAATTTTTTTTGTGTTTAGAGATATGTAACTCTGAAAATAATTAAGATACGAAACTGTACTTTACAGAATTCGATTCCTGGGACATTTTTACATGGGTATAGATATTTTTATTAATTTTGTACAAGTGATACAATTTTGTAAATTATAAACAAAGAATTAGAAGTGAAAAAATCTAAAAATTTGAATACCCTTATTTTTAGTAAAAGTTGTCATATACTCCTATTTCAGTATTGCTGATTTCAGGAAAAATACTGAAAAAGATTTCAGTGCCATAGTTTTTCAGTTATAATTTTTTTAATATATTAAGATTTGTAAAAAATTGTCAGAAACACCTTATGGGTTTAGAGTTCTGTAACTCTGAAAATAATTAAAATGCGGATCTGTACTTTACGGAATTTGATTCTTGGGACATTTTTACATGGTTATAGTTATTTTTATTAGTTTTGTACAAGTGATACAATTTTCACAGAAAATATTGTAAATTATAAACAAAAAATTAGAGGTAAAAAATCGAAAAAATTGAGTACCATTATTTTTAGGTACAAAGTATCACGTATCCTTATTTCAACACTGCTGATTTCAGGAAAAATACTGAAAAAAATCTCAGGGCCGTAGTTTTTGAGTTATGAATTTTTTAATATATTAAGATTTGTAAAAAATTGTCAGAAACTCCTTTTAGGTTTAAAGTTTCGTAACTCTAAAAATAATTAAGATACGATCCTGTACTATGCGGCACTCGTTTCCTTGAACATTTTTACATATATGTACCAATTTTTGTTCATCTGCTACGACTGATACAAGAAGTAGATAAAATTTAATAAAATGTGACAAAAACTGAAAAATGAAGAACTAGGTTAATGGGATATTTTATATAAAAATAATTATAACACCATCAATTTAACTGCCATATGTTAGTACATATCTTTTCCATAATTTTGTATAATCAAGCACCATTCATAAATAAAATTTAAGTAGCAGATATCATTATAACAGAAACTTATTTTTCCCTAAATAATTAGTTCTAGAGCGATTTCCGGTGAATTTTTTCTAACAAAGACCATCGTTGCAAGGTGTTAACTTACAGAAAAAATAATCATTCTACCTTATACAAAGTAAATGACTTTAGAAAAAACAGACCAGCTGAGTCTTGTAGAGGAAGTGAGACTATCTACAGCAGTAATGAACTGGGCCGCTGGGGTTCTGGTATCAAAAAATGCCGCCCATTCAAGAGGCACTTCGAAATTACATTTTTGATTTAGTTTGGACTTTTTCGTTTTATTTTCGGGATAGTGTTTCATTCAGGGTTTGTATCATTAATTTCAAATTCAGGTAGCCGAATTCTTACATTAGACAACGGAATTTCCTAAAATTTCTAGAAAAATAGTTTATGAAACCATCTCACATCTCCTTTTACTATTTTTTTTTGTATTTGAGCAATATCACTATTGTTTAATATATCTTTAAAAATAATAAGGATACTTTGCGGTATTAGAATCTTATATATGTACCTATAAATATTTATAAATTAAGAATAATAAAAAATTTGAGGCGAAAAAAAAATATATATTCTTATTTTTATTTAAAATGTAACATTTACCTTTATTTTATATCTACAGATTTCAGGAAAAATACTGAAAATATTTGCTGAAGCTTAGTTTTTGATTTATATTTTTTAGTAAAAAATAATTGTAAAATATTTTGAAATACTTATGTTTTCAGAACTTTAAATAATGAATAAAAATATTTGGCTAACATATTTTATATAAAATTTATTTAAAACACGACGTTTCAAGAGCGAAACGCTGCCTTCAAAATAAATGTTGTATATTAATTACTTATTTACAGAACTTTTACTCAAACATTGTTTTATTTATAAATTATAAAAAAAGTTGTCTGATACATCTTTAAATTTCCACATAATATTTTTCAAAATACATATGACAAAAATTTTGAAAGAAAAAATCATATTGACTTACTCTTATTATTTTGAGAAAATGTGTTATATACCCTTTTGCTGATTACTGGAAAAGTACTAAAAAAATTCTTGAGCCATAGTTTTACGATTTTTTAACATGGTAGAAATTGTTGAAAAATTTTCATAAACAAGTTATGTATTTCGAATGTTTCAAAATAACTTAGATACGGACATGTACTATACAGCATTCGATTTCTGGGGCATTTTTACTTATATGTACCAATTTTTAATAATTTGGCACACCAAATACAATTAAAATAAAAAGTTTTGTAAAATTCAGGAACAAAATTTTAGAGTGAAAATTTAAAAATATATATTTTTATGAAAAAAGCATCACATATACATTTTTCAACTCTGCTGGTTACAGGAAAAATACTGAAAAAAATCCTTGACTGATAATTTGTCAGTTATGATTTTTTTTAAATATTAAGAAGTTAACATAAGCAAATATTTAGTATAAAGGGGTCTATCTCTGAAATTAATTATGGAACGACCCTGTATTACATGGTATTCGATTTATTGGACATATAATAAAACGTCTAATCTGACAAATATTTTATTTAATAACATGTACCTACGTATCACTACAAAATTGTAATAATAACCAAATTCAAATTAAAAAATCCTAATTTATGAATTTTCAAAGTAATACAATTGTTTACAACTTTCGAAAATTGATTCACAATTTGAAAAACCTAATTACGGTTTAATTTATGAGCCCACACGCAAAATTGCATTTTAAAAATTTCAAAACAAAAATTGAAATTAAAATGAATCATCAGCAATTAAACGCTTTTTTAATTAACACATATTAATTATTAAACATATCTATAATCTATAAGTTCTATTGTTTTTGTTAAACGTTTATATTTTGTTTCCCTACAGGTGTTTACAAACGTCGCGTTTCTTTTAAAACCTTTACATATCAAATTTCACTTCGGCGCGTTTGAAATTTTAGCTGTTAACTATTAATTTTGACTGAAAAAACTTGTCGCAAAAAAATTTACAGAAGTATTTGAACATTTTAAAGCATCGCGAACAAAAGACAGTCTCAGCGTGGTATACACAGCAGGAGAGGTAGCAAATCGAATTGCAATTAACACTCGGCTTCTGTGTAAACGTGCTTTATATTCAGTCCGATTCTAAGGACACCTTTGTTATGGATACAAGAAATATTTGCTTTGTGTTACATTGACAGATCTTACAAAACAAAACTGTAATTTACCTCCTTGCTTAGACAGACAAGAAAGGTGTTTCTTTAAAGATAATTTAAACTGAAACGGTAACCGATATTTTACTAAAATATTTTTTTGTATATATTCCTGCTCAACAATTATTTAGCGTGCAGACAGCGCTGTAGCGGCTCCTGTGCTTTTGAACTCAGCGCTGTATGGTCGCATACTGCTTTGTAACAATTTGGAAAAAATATAAATTTAATAAAATTTACAATTTATATTTGAAAGCGTAAGAAAAAAAAATAAATAAAGATAAGGTAAAATTAGTAATAGTTTCGTGTTCTGAAAGGGTTTTTAACAATGTTAGCTAAATTAAAATTTTTAAAATCATTCGTTTAAATTTTATATGCAACCAAAATATTTGTAAATTTACCGGAATACAATGCTAGATAAATAGGTTTATTACATAAAAAATAATAGTGTCAAAATAGTAACAGATTCGATGTCTAGAGATTTTTTTTAGAACATGTAATTATATTAATAATAGTCTTTATTTAAACTCATATATACATTTTATTTAACTTTACGGACTCACGTGTCAAACTGAATTTACCTATATTTTAATAGTATTATATTTTTGCGGTTTATTTTAGCACTATCTAAATTAACAAACATAATATGATTCTATAATATAAATGGTGAATTTATTTATTGCTTACTTACCTTAGATAATAATTTATTTGATTTCATGCAGACGACGTCTAGGAAGCTGTAAATATAAATGAAAATTATAAAGAAATATTTAACACTTTGACAGTACGTCAAGTTTCTATAGCTAGCTGAAGTTTTACAAACACATAATGCTATTTATTTATGTTTTTAATTAAAATATAACGATTTCGGAAAAAATATAACGTATATTTAAGGACTAAAGTATTTTTTATTACTCCCATGGTTTAATTTTCTCGTTTATCACCTAGTAGAATAAATTTCATATTCGTAATAAAAAATATACTTTAGTCCCATGATATACAAGTAACTATTATTTTATTGAAAGGGTCATTATTTAGATTTTGGACTGTATTTCCTAAAAGGCTAAAGGCACAGATCTGAGCGATAAAAATTTAGAAACTACATTCAATTTTACTTAAAATAAATTAAACAATTATTTCGGAAAATAATCAAACTTAAAAATTGTCTACTAAATAGTAGATAATAGTAATTTTGCAGTGCTCATTATACTTTAGTCTCTTGATATACAAATAATTATATTATTACAATGTTTGTTTTGTGTAAATGATCCTGTAGGATAAAAGTGAGTAAGGCTAATTTAAAAATAGTAACAGATTTGTGTTCTACTAATTTTTAAGATTCTAGAATAATTTTTATATGGGATAAAAAATTACTAATAGGTATTTTTACTTTCTCATTGAAATGTTTATCTTGTGTAAATGGGTATGTAGGATAAAAATAGGTAAAGCTAGGTTAAAAATTAACAACATATTCATATTTTAGATGTTTTTTCAGTATGTGTATACATCTTTATTTGTTTTATGGGTCAATTAAATTTTTGTACAATACCAAACATATATGAAATAATAAAAAAATTGCAATTTGTAAATGATTCTGTAGGGCATGTAGGATAAAAATTGACTTTAATTCAGGATGTGTTTATACATTTTTTTTAAGACTCAATCAAATTTTTGGACAACTTCAAACATGGAAGAAATAATAAAAAATTTGCAATTTGTAAATTTGTAAATGATTTGGTGGGTTTTGGGGCGGTGCCCCTTTCGCGTGCCTGTTTCTCACAGCGTGGCTAGAAACGAACCGCGACGCGTGTGTGTGGTCCGACCCCGGGACTCAATCCTAATAGTGACGAATGTGTAACGCATAGACAAATTATGTTTCACTTCATTATCTCACAAATAACTCAAGACTCGCTTCCACCTCTCGAATTAGACTCCGCAGACTTGCTGACTTGTTGGCTTGTACATCATATGGTTCGGGTTCAAATCCGCTTCAAGTTGTCGCCTTAGAATACTCCTAGAACAAAAAGAAATAACAAAATTTATAGGTATATAGTGTGTTTCGAGGGCTGTATCTCTGAAAATAATTGAGATACGGCTCTGTACGATACGGCATTTGATTCCTTGGACATTTTTACATATATACACTATTTTTTATTATTTTGACACAACTGATACGGTTTTTACAGAAAATTTTATAAAAAAAGTACAAAAAATTAAATGACAACATATATATGTAGTGTGTTTCAAGGGCTGTATCTCTGAAAATATTAATAGTACGACCCTGTACTATAGGGCATTCAATTCCTGGCACATTTTTTCATATATGTACCAATTTTTATTAATTTAGTACAGCTATTACAATTTATACATGAAAAGTTATGAAATATGATCAAAACATTGAAGATGAGAAAATCGAAAAATTTTACTACTCTTATTTTAAAGTAAAAAATATCGTATGCACCTATTTCAACTCTGCTGATTATGAGAAAAATACTAATAAAATTACCGGACATCTATTTTTTGAAATATGAATTTTTAAAATGAAGAGAATTGTTGAAACGATAGCTACAAAAAGTTATAAGTTTGACAAATTATATCTCCGAAAATAATTATGGTACAACCCTTTACTATAAAGAATCAGATCCTTGCATATTTTTACATATGTGCATTAATTTTTATTAATTTGGTACAACTAGTACAATTTCTACATTAAAAGTTATGAAATATGATCAAAAAATTGAAAATGAGAAAATAGAAAAAATTGACTACCCTTATTTATGGATAAAAAATATTATATATCCCTACTTCAACTCTGCTAAGTATGAGAAAAATACTAAAAAAATTCCCTGACCTTTATTTCTTGAGGTATGAATTTTTTAACATAAAAGTAATTGTTGAAAAGATAGCCACAGAAAGTTATATGTTTGACGGGTTGTATCTCTGAAAATAATTATTGTACAACCCTGTATTATATAGAATTTGATTTCTTGGACATTTTTACATATACGCCTTAATTTTTATAAATTTGGTAAAACTAGTACAATTTCTACATAAAAAATTATGAAATATGATCAAAAAATTTAAGATGAGAAAATCGAAAAAATTGACTACCCTTATTTTTGGATAAAAAATATCATATACCCCTATTTCAACTTTGCTGATTACGAAAAAAATACTAAAAAAATTCCTTGGCATCCATTTTTTGAGATATCAATTTTTTAACATGAAGAGAATTGTTGACAATTGCTACAAAAAGTTATGAATTTGACAGGTTTGACAGGTTGTATCATTGAAAATAATTATGGTATGACCCTGTATTCTACAGAATTTGATTCCTTGGACATTTTTACATACAGGTATACACTAATTTTTATTAATTTCCTTCAACTGATATAGATACAGTTTCCACATAAAATCTTGTAAAATATGATCATAAAAAAAAAAATTGATGTAAAAATCTAAAAAAAAAAATACTACCAATATCTTTAGTAAAATGTATCATATTTCTTTGTATCAACTCTGCAGATTTCAGGAAAAATACTGAAAAAATCAAGATCTATAGATTTAGAGATTTTTTTAATGTATCAAAAATTTCTCACAATAAATTTTTGAGAGTTTAAGGTGTAATTCCCTGTTAAAACGCTCGTGAAATACAAGTAAAATTACAGGCTATAAAGCAAATTACAGCTTGTTAATTACCCTGTTAATAAAGCAATTAAAAATCAGTTACCCTTAATGTGCGTTATCTTATCAGCATCTATTGAAATAACAATTCAATTAACTCGAAAATAAAACAAAGGCATTGGAGATGAGGAAATTCTTCATAGGTTGCTAGATCATGCGGCGGGATTCAGACCTGTAAACTAATTTGTTCACGGTACAATCCCTACCAGCTACTGTGCGTCCGAGAAAAAAATATCAAATTAAAATATAGCTGTATCATATCTTCTATTGTTTGGTGGAGGATAGTGCTGTTCACTGTCTTGCCAGAGCGGCGTACTGCACTGCCATTGTTGTGTGGCACCACTATTTATATCAAGCTACTCTTAAATTTGTTTATTTATTACTAAAAAATTGTTAGAAGTACTGAAACCTCTACACAAGTAATAAAAAATTTTAAGAAGAGAAGAGACGTCATCAATCTCTTTATTTTACTAATTTACGTGCCACTTTTACACAGTTAAATATATAACAATAAGCGGTAAAAAAATTGAAATCTGCATAAAATTTTCTATAAAATAAAGCTTAGAAATGTTTTTTTGAAGAGTGGTTCATGTATTTTGTGTACTAAACATTTGAAATTTATAATGGCTCTTATTTTACATTTAAGCGTGCCACTCCTAAACGGTTACAGATATAATAATTAGCATAAAAAAATTGAAATCTAATTAAATTTGCTTTAAGATCATGTTCAAAAATATATTTTTTTATGAGTGGTTCTAGATTAGTATTTGAATTTGAAAGAAATAATAGTAAATTTATATCTTTTGCACCCATTCTACATTTTGGTTTGTCACTCCTACACGGTTAAAGATGTAACAATGAAAATTAAAATTTAAAAATCTACATGAAATTGTAAATTTTCTATAAAATAAAGCTTAGAAATATTTTTTGGATGACTGATTTACATATACTAGATATTTGATACATGTAATGGCTCATATTTTACTTTTAAGCGTGCCACTCCTAACCGGTTACATATATAATAATTTGCATTAAATATTTAAAATCTACAGTAAAATTGCTATAAGATATTAATAAGAATATTTTTTTTGTAAGTGGTTTTAGATTAGTACACATTTGATTATTTGAATATGAAAGAAATAATAGTTAAATTAATATCTCTTGCATATATTCTACATTTTGATTTGTCACTCCTACAGGGTTAAAAATATAACAATAAACATTAAAATTTTAAAATCTACATGAACTTTTCTATTAGAATAAAGTTACACATATTTTTTAATGATTTCTTTATAAATAAAGGATCTGTGAATATGACACAAATTGTTGCATTTTTATATTTAGTTCTTATAATACATTTTGGCTTACCACTCCTACACGGTTAAAAATATATCAATAAGCACTAAACATTTGAAATCTACATTAAATTTCCGATAGGAATATGCAAAAAACTATCATTTTTCTTCAGTGATTTAAAAGTTACATATAATTAAAAACACATGTTCATTTTACAAAAATTAATTTTGTATAATTTCTACAAATGAATTTCTATACCCAATAAGGGTATATACAGTGTATAGCAATAAATATTGATAAAAATATATAATTAAATTAAAAACATGTTCTTATTTTCAGTATTACAATAGGCAATAATTAATAAAAAAATAAAATATCTCATATATCAAGTGTTATAGGCTCTTCAACACGTAATATATTATCCGCTCCTCTGAAATGGAGCTCCGCTGAAGGATCTCAAAAAATAAATTGGATTTTTTCTAAGTACACCGCCAGGTTCGCGCGATTTCAATCTTTATTGTATCGGGGAATAAGGTCTTTGCGTTTTCTTGTACACTGTGAATTCATTTTTCATTGAGAGACTTAAAGGGAATGAAAATGGAATAAAAAAATAAAGAATCCGGTGTTACGAGAAGTTATTTTCAAATTTATATTGAATTCAGTTTTCAGAAAAAATGGAAAGTAATAATACTTTGTATTATATTCACTTTATTTATTTATTATAGTTTTATAAAGAGATATTTGAAGCTGAATTATGCAGGGTTTACTAGTTTTATGGAGGGTTAGGAAGATTAATAGTTAAGCGTCCTAAATTATTCTAACTTGTATTAAACAAATTCATATTGAATTTTTAAATGTTTATATTTCTCTGTCCCTACATTATTTTAATTTCTATGTTTAATAGTATATTATACATCAAGGTTGAGAAGACTATCATTATTGACCTAGCGCCAACCGAGGGACATAAGGCGCTGGTCACTAATAGTCTTCTCAATCGTGGTATAGGTACATATTTTTTTCACTACTAGCATTTAAATCTGAATCCTACTTAAAAAATTATACGGATAATAACAAAGATTGTAACATGAATATTTACTTGTTTCTCAATATTCACAAAAATAAAATAGACTGTCTACCTTTTAATATTTCATGTTTCAGTTTGTAAAGCTCACTTTTGATTTTTAATTTGGTTTTATTTGATTTACTTATTTAATTTAGACGACATATTTAAATTGTGAATCCATACTTTACACTTTTATTGAGTTAAATGATTCAAACAATATTTGGGTTTGTAGATTTTAGTTTCTTTAAAAAGTGTCAGTTTTCATTATCGACTATCGGTAATAATAATAATTATATTGATAATAACAAATATTTTGACATGAATATTTACTTGTTTCCTTATATTCACAAAAATAAAGTACACTGTCTTTGTTTTTATATTTGACGTTTCAGTTTGTCACCATACTTTTGATTTTTAATTTGGATTTATATGATTTACATATTTAATTTAGACGACTTATTTAAATTGTGAATCCATACTTTACACTTTTCTTGAGTTAAATGATTCAAACAATATATGGATTCGAAGACTTGAGTTTCGTTAAAAAGTGACAGTTTTCATTATCGACCATGGTTAATAATAATTTATTAATTACCTAAGTGACCATGGTTACAAAGTAAGCGGTCGTGAAAATAAAGGTTAATAATAGTGGGTGTCTAGGCTAGTAGTGAAATTTTTTTATTATTATTAGTATATTTAAATCTAGATTTAAATGTACAGAATTAGGAAACATACTGAACATAAATTTTGGGTACGCTCTCATAGTTTTATATGATAGAAGAAAATACCTGCTTAAAAGAACATTTATAACGTTCAATCGGATTATTCAATGACTTTCAAATACTCTTAGAATTATTTCTTCCGACGGTACTTAAAATTGGTATTAAAAATATATTTAGAATTAATTTTAAAATAATGATTACCAGTTGTCCAAATGGACTATATAGTGTTAATTACTGTAAAAACCCCTAAAATTAAAAACAAATTTTCGCAAATAAATCAATTTTTTTTCTTGCTTTCATCCCTCTGATAATTATTTAAAACCCTTAAAAATTCTCGGCATTCTTGACTAATTCGACCACACAAATATAGTGACACAGAAAAGCCGCTAAGACATCATTATATTTCAAACACGTGAATAATCAATCGGTTCTGGAATGAGAAACAGAAAATATTACAAGCAAAACTGTTCTTTCTCTAAAGCGACGGTACGTTACAATCGTTTCTAAACGGGTACATTTACAAACAAACTCTTCAGAAGACAAATCTCTAACTGTTTTTCATCTATTGGTATCCATTTTTGTTCTGCAAACATATTTATGTAATATTTCGTCAAATTTTTCATCAAATTTATTCTTTATATGTATAATTTATTTATATATGTGTGATTTATAATAATCACAGTATGTACCAAATGAATGATTTCTTGTTAGATTTATTAGAAACCAAAATAATATTTAATTGGATTATAAGATTAATAACTGTTCATTAATATAAAAGGTTTTCAATGATTTTTGACAGCGAAGTACCGTTTAATGAACAAATAAAAATTATAAATTAAAATGCATATAAGATGATTAGATTTATACTTGGACTTATGTGAAATTCTTATTATAAAATTTATATTAATTAAACAGAATCTGTACAAAATAAATTTATATCTATTTATCTAATTGTTATATTATATTCTAAATTTGGAAATTTTAGAATTAAGACGTAACGTAATTGATGCAATTGCATTGTATAAAATTATAAACATTTAATGCATATAAAACTTTTGGTTCCGTATACCTTAAAAATCAAAATGAAGTCAGTGTTTGTTTAAAATTACAAAATACAATTCTAATTCTCGATCATTCGCACCAATAAATCGTTTGTTATTTTGTAGTAATAGATTATATTTAGTCTGGATATTTTCTGTGTAAAAAATGGAAGGTACAAAAGCCATTCCCTTCAAATATTAAGAATATATATACAACAATATTTCTTATTTATTTTTCGTTTCGGTTTTTAATTTTCTATTAATAAATAAATAAATATGATGTTATTTTTACCATATCATTACCCAGTTTTACCCTATAAGTTAATTTATTTAGGATTACCGCATAAAATGCAATATTGTCATTGTCTTGTCTACAAAATTTACTGAATTATAAAAGTAAAGTATAATAAGTATCAATAAAATATTAATGAACCGTTAGTATTTTTTTTTACTTGGAATAGGGGATTTATCATATCCTTGGTTACGACTTGATATTTAATTGACTGCAATGCATATTTGCTTGTCTCATTTAAAATTAAATTTGTTTGTAATTAATATTTTAACAACTGCATAGTTGTTATTTGTAATTGTTATGAGTTATAGAAACCTACCCCATATTACTAGCATTTCTCAAATTAGAACAATATTTTCTTAGTAAACATCTTTAAATTATTACGACAATCTATACCTATTGCATTTTATTTGTAACAATACGATGATATATATAAATATAACTGATATACCTAGTAATGACATATTAGTATATATTGCATCTTAGCTGACAAAGTATACTTTGATATAAGCGCAAACTGACGGATATATGCACAACAATTCAAAAGTTATAATAATATATAATATAAGTCTAGGAGTGAAATTTAGCTATTGTCAGGTATGAATATATAACTGATATATCTAGTAATGACAGTTTAATATATATTGCATCTTAGCTGACATTAGGTAATGGTATACTTTGATATAAGACCAAACTGACAGATATGTGTACAACAATTTAAAAGATATAATAATATAATATAAGTGTAGGAGTGAAATTTATCCACTGTCAGGTATGAATGTCTTGAGTAGGCATCCGTTGTGTATTTGTCGAGTATTACTCCTGTTCTTATTTGGAGAATACGCATGGCCGCCGATTGCAGTCATTAAGGAGGCCGAAAAGTCTCGCGCGAGACAAGCACGACTAAATTCATTAGCGCTTAATTACCGTGCCCGAGATACGGCTACTGGAATTCATCATTCATGTCCCGACCACCACATAGCCCCAATGGGGTATGTGACCACATATTCAGTTTTACATATGTCATATCAGTCAAAAAAAAAATATTCGTTTTTTTAAATTGATTCACTATTCGTAGTTTTAGAAAATAACTATTAAAAATTTGGCAATAGAGACAACTACCTGTCTTTCCAGGATACTATCATGATATCGTCACATATCCCTTCCACAGAACATTAAACTTCTAATAAATAAATAACTACATATTTGCAAACTAATGTTTAGTTTTTATTATTGCAATGAGAAGCTATTGAAGTTAGTGGTATACTGAAATTGTCCTCCCTAAAGTTTGTTCAACTAGGAGCACAAATTTAGGTACGATTTTGAGAAAATCCAACTTTCGGTATAACTATAACCAGGGTTTGCCTGATTTAAATCAATTGAATTCTTTTAATAAAAATCTATATTTTTTAATCAAAGATAAAACTTTTCAAATTGTAATAAACATGTAATTATTTTTTACAAAACTATTAATAATTACCAAAATATATTCTGTATATATGTCACTTTAATTAGCATATCACAGAAGAAAAATATAAGTAAGTATTTAAATGTATAGCTAAAAGTAAAAATTTTCTGTCAATCTTTCTAGTTTTATTTTTGATTTTATTACAGATTTTGTTTTCGTTTATGAAATAAAATATTAATATTTTTTAAAACAATTTAAAAAGGGCAGTTACTCTTGGATATTTTTAAAAATAAAAAAATAATTTATTTGATTTTTTTCAAATATTTATTATTTTTGATATTTTTAATAAATCATGATTTTTGTCAACCCTGACTAACCAATTACTTATTTAATGCTATAACTTAGATATTTTAATTTTATATCCATATTATAATTTTATAATTTTAAACTTTTCTGAAAATATGTGCATAATAGTAAAAAGTTGGACTTGGAAAAAAACTATTATTAATGTACACTTGCAGATAATATTTTAGTAAATTCATATAATTTTGGCAAATATTTAAGATTAACATTAAGAACATAAATAAATTCTTTGGATATTTAGTTATCTATTGAATAATTCAGTTTTCTGTACTAAGCTAGGAACCCATTTTAATTTACCCTTATTTAAAATGGGGAATTGTTTTTCTCTACTATTTATTTGGTAACCATAATAAATTAGGCCATTAATAAATTATTATTAATCTAGATTAATAATGCAAACTGCCACTCTTTCAAATTAAAATATTATTAAACTCAAGAAAATTGTAAAGTATAGATTCATAATTTAAATTTACATATGTCTTAGAAAATATCTATGCATTTATAATAAGAAAAACGGTTTTTGTGTCAAAGCAAGTAGTGAAAAAATAAATTATAAATTGTAATGAAAAAAACTTACGATTTTTGAGGTTCTGATTCTGCTCCATTCAGGTTTCATCTTCCTAGGAATGTTTCATGGTTCACGGTTTAAATATTTCTTATTTCTTTATTTCTGTCTGTAGTACAAATCTGAAATTGTCAGTCTCTATAAATATATTATTTTATATGTAATTGATGGACAGAATGATTTTAAAATGAAATTATTAGTCCCATCCTTTAGCAAAATATATAAAAAAATTATTTTTTCTCGACTAGAAGATGTAGTAATAAAAAAGAAAACAGTTATTTTCACTATTACTAAACGTAATAAATTATATATTTTTTTTTGCAATATTTACTTCACTATTCTTTATAATAAATATTTTACACTTACCAATAAAAATTGCTGCTATCATAGTAAATGTGGGTACCATTTGAAGTAGTTCTTGCTGCATATCATCTATTAATTATTCCCTAAAAATATCTGTAGAGATTTATAAAAATTGCTTGATCTGTAAATAAAATTATTATAGTATGAAAGTGGAGATGTTGGTTCCATCCTCTTTGAATTTCCATTTAATGTTTAGAGGATGGTTAAGCCCTGCCACCACGACAAGGTCTCTCCACGTCGGCAAGGGGGGATGGGATGGTTTTAGGTTTTGTGTTTAAGGAAAGGAGGAAGACTTAAATATATCGCGACTTAAATCTACGCGACTTAAAACTACGCGACTTAAAACTACGCGACTGAAATCTAACGCTACTTAAAACTATTTTGGCGCAACTTAACCTAATACAGTGTACTTCCAGTGAAAAGGGTCAGGGGAATTGGCATGAAAACCAAGAAAAGAAGTAGAAAATAAAAACGAAATTGTTGATAATTGATCGTATATCGTCTTAGTACAAACTCACTGCACTATTACACATTTCAACACGCAAGCGGTCAGACACCCTTCCGGCCCTCCATACTAACGCCCAAAATGGTAAAGCACAGCAAGATGCACAAAGCACATCCAAAACTCCAACTTATAGACACGATAATACGAAGGCGGTATCACAACCCTTCCGTGCAACCCATACCAACGATTAGAATGCTGCAAGCAGAGCAAGGAGTGCCCTGACTCCATACATACTACGGGGTGTTGCATATAACATTATAATTATACAAATTCTGTAAAAGGGGATTTTAAAATTAAAAATTGTAAGGGAAAAATTAATGCTTAATTCGTGTATATTAAAAATGTAAGTCTAGTAATATTTATACAAAAAATGGGATATTTAAAAGTTAAATAATGGAAAAAGAATGTAAATATTTACATAATTCGCATTTACCTCATGTGAAAAATATTGTAATTAATTAAATAATGTACTCGTAAATAAGCAAAAGAAAAAAAATAAATAAAACTTGACATATAAGTAACCTAACTAACTATTTCTTGTATCCATTCACACATAATATCTTATATCTACACATCACATCTCAGATCTAACCATCAAACCTTATATTTAATCATCACACCTTAAATATATTCATCACACTTTAAATTTAATCATCATACCTTATATTTAATCATCACACCTAAATTTAATCATCATACCATACCTTATACGTAACATTCATACTTTATATCTAACCATCATACCTTATATTTAATCATCACACCTAAATTTAATCATCATACCACACCTTATACGTAACATTCATACTTTACATCTAACCATCATACCTTATATTTAATCATCACACCGTACATGTAATCATCATTCCTTATATTTAATCATCACACCTTTTACTTAATCATCACACCTTAAATTTAAATTTTATCGTCACACTTTAAA
This sequence comes from Stenolophus ochropezus, assembly GCA_035578165.1. Taxonomy (NCBI): domain Eukaryota; kingdom Metazoa; phylum Arthropoda; class Insecta; order Coleoptera; family Carabidae; genus Stenolophus; species Stenolophus ochropezus. The sequence continues at coordinate 1,084,915 of JAQOWZ010000043.1, forward strand.
GTTTAACATCACACCTTATATTTAATCATCACATCTTAAATATAATCATCATACCTTATATTTTATCATCACACCTTATATTTAATCATCATACCATACTTTATACCTAACATTCATACTTTATATCCAACCATCACACCATATATTTAATCATCACACCTTAAATTTAATCATCATACCTTATATTTAATCATCACACCTTATATTTAATCATCATACCATACTTTATACCTAACATTCATACTTTATATCTAACCATCACACCTTATATTTAATCATCATACCTTATATGTATCATCACACCTTAAATTTAATTATCACACCTTATATTTAATCACCACACCTTATATTTAATCATCACACCTTAAATTTAATTATCACACCTTATATTTAATCATCACACCTTATATTTAATCATCACAAACTAAATATAATCATCATACATTATATTTAATCACACACCTTATATTTAATCAACATACCATACCTTATACCTAACATTCATACTTTGTCTAACCATCACACCTTATATTTAATCATCACACCTTATATTTAATTATTACACATTAAATATAACCATCACACCTTAAATTTAATCATCATACCTTACATTTAATCATCACACCTTATATTTAATCATCACACATTATATTTAATCATCATACCTTATATTTAAGCATCATACCATACCTTATACCTAACATTCATACTTTATACCTAAACATCACACCTCATAATTAATCATCACACCTTATATTTAATCATCATACCTTATATTTAAGCATCATACCTTATATTTAAGCATCATACCTTATATTTAATCATCACACCATACATTTAACTATCATACCGCACATCTAACCAGCACACTTCATATCTAAACTTCACACCTTATATCTAGATCTCATCTCATACCTAATATGTCAAGTTCTATTCATTTGTTTGAGAATAAAGTTAATGTAATATATTTTCAAGATAAGTAATAAGTTTAACTTAATATTTAATAATGTGAACAATTCATTTATCATGAGAATAATTTAAATTAAAAGTGTACTTACAGAAATTTAATTTGTTTAAATGGAGGACATTTTTCTTAAAAAGAAAAAAAAAACTGAGAAGTACCTGTTTCCCACCCTTATATCTAAAAGTAGTTGGACCGCGACTGAAACAATAAAAAATATATTAGTTTATTTTTAACAAAGTTAGTTTTTATTATGAACAAATATGTTTACTGTAATTATACATTGTACACTAGTTTTAAAAATATATGTACTAGTAGATCACAATTAGTTATTAAAATTCAAATCAAAAAGAAAAAAATTATAAACCGTACTCACCTTATGACTACTAAAAACAAACTGAAGTTTTCGGGCCATTCATTACCATTTAAATAAATTAATAATGGTAGGGGGTGTACGTAATAGCTAACAGTTATTAAATATGTAATATTTCATTAAAATTAAATTGCGATGTTAATATTATAGTATTAGATAACACAATCAATAAAAAATATGATTTAAATTACAGTATATTTGTATCCGTCAGTAGCAACGTACGTCGTGATATAAACGTGTCGCTCGGTCAATAATGATAGACTTCTCATCCTTGGTGTAAAATATACTATTCTGTGATTGTTTATGTTGAAAGTGCAACATCTCCTAGGCAGTGAATGCAAATAACCGGACATATAAGTTAGAGTGTAGTTCTAAATGGGAGAAAAAAAAGTGTAAGAAGAAGAAATTGTGTTAAAGAAGAAAAGAAAAATTTATTACATATATAATAAAAGAATTTTTTGACATTATGGAAAATAGAAAAGGTAAAAAATTAAAAATTCATATTTACAATTATATATTATAATATTTTTATATCTCCAAGTTATTTCCAATGACAATGAAACTAGAAAGTTGCAATTTTTTTATTTTTTTCTGTAAAATTTTTCATATACAGCCGAAATAATCCAAAAATACCCATTTTTGGGTCTAAAATTATTATTTTTGGAAATAGTTCACATTGATGCACTGATGTCATATTGACAAACAGAATTTAATTATCTCTTTTCATTCCTGAGATTTTTGCTTTCAAAGTTGCGCCTCAAAAAAGTGTGTTTTTTTGATATATCTTAAAAATGAGTAGAGATACAATTTCGGCGATTATACCAGTCGATTCTACAGACAAAGTTACATAAAGAAATGTTTTGTCCCCATATACGTTCTTTGGAACGATTTGGTGAAAAATGAGAAAAACGAAAAAACCGGAATTTCAGGTTTTCGCTCGGAAACTTATTGTCTTCAAAATTCTTTATATTCTGGACTTAAGTAAATATCGATGTGCTGATTCCAAATTTTCAAACAGAATTTAATTATCTCTTACCGTTCTCGAGATATTTGCGTTCAAAGTTTGACTGAAAAAGAGGTTTTCAGAGGATAACCCTGAAATGGGTCGAGATACGACCTCGGCAACTTCACCATTCGGTTCTACGGAAAAAAATACATAAGTATACCAATTTTCAATTTTTTTCTCCGGCGGATAAGAAAATCGAAAATTTGAAAAATTGCCTGATGAACCCCTTACGATTTTTCTCGATTTTCGTCGATTTTCGTTTTTTCGCGCTAAAAATCGTATCAGTTCGAATAGAAAACTGAAAATTGGTACACTTATGTAATTTTGCCCGTAGAATCGATTGGTGAGGACGTCGAGGTCATATCTCGACTCATTACAGGACTATTCCTGAAAAACCTCTTTTTTCAGGTCTAACTTTGAATGTAAATATCTCGAGAACGGTAAGAGATAATTGAATTCGGTTTGAAAATTTGGAATTAGCGCATCCATATTTACTTAAGTCCAGGAAATAAAGAATTTTGGAGAAAAAAAGTTCCCAAGTGAAAACTGAATTTCCGGTTTTTTCGTTTTTCTCATTTTTCACCGAATCGTTCCAAAGAACGTATATGCGCAGAAAACATTTCTATATGTAACTTTGCCCGTAGAATCGACTGGTATAAACGTTAAAACTGTATCTCGACCCATTTTAAAGATATGCCAAAAAAACACACATTTTTAAGGTGCAACTTTGAGAGCAAAAATATCAGGAACGAAAAGAAATAATTAAATTCTGTTTGTAAATTTGAAATTCGCGCGTCGGCGACTATCACTCTGGACTATTATCAAAAATATAAATTTTGGACCAAAATTTTTTTATTTTTTCGTTATATCGGGATTAGAAACAAAAAATTTTCATTAAAAACGTAAAAGTTGCAATTGTTAAGGTTAATTTTGAAATCTACACAAAATTTTCTATCAGAACATGTTTAGAAATATATTTTTTGATAAGTAGTTCATAAATAACAGATTTGTGAACTTTATACAAACTGTAGTATTTTTATATTTAGATCTTATATATTATTTGGGCTCACCACTCCTACACAGTTAAAGAAATAACCATATATTCTATTAGAATATATTTACAAATATATTTTTTGACGATTGTTTAATAAATAACAGACCTTTTAATTTGGAAAAGATTTTGTATTTTATGTACATTTCTCTTATAATTATAATTCAGGGCCATAGTTAAATAATTTCCTTTTAGAGGGCTTAAGAAATGTGAGGGAGGGGGGATTTCTGTAAAATAAAAACTTTAAGGACAAGACCTTTAACTGAACTTTTACCAAAAAATAATATGTATTATATTTAATTAAAAACATTAATAAGAAAATCTGATGTGGCCAGCATAAAACCTCTCGCATGTCCTCTACACTTTTTATTATTTTCTTTTAGTTCTCATTTTTACATATAAATTGTAATATATAAGTATCCGTACGTTGACTGCTAACATGGTAAAACGAATTATTAAAATAATTCGTACTCACAGTATTAGTACAATTTCTTCAAGAGTACAATTCCTCGAAGACTGAAGTAGCACTTTTAATCCATGGGTAATTAAATTAATAAACAAGCATTATGTTACCACAGAAACAAGTAGGTATATAGGTATATGTTATATGTATGTAATCTAGCCTAGCTTACCAGAAATATATGCACAATGATGTTCTGTTTTCAAAGCTGTTATATATTTGGCAGTTATATAAATATAACCAAATAATTATTTTTTTAAATGAGTATATACCAGAGGACTAAAGTGCCTTTAATCACTCAACTGACTATTTTCCTCACCTACGGTTCGTGAAATTAACTTCGCTCTTTAGTCCCTCAGTGTATAATATATTAATAGTTAAATATGTCTAAGTAAAACAAATTTGAATTATAAAAAATAGTAGCTAGTGATAAAATATTACATTATTACTTATAAAAATTCTCATATATTCAAAATTAATTAAGATATTTCAGAAAAACATTCAGATCTTTATGAAAACACCATGTCTGGTTGCACGATTAACACCAAATCTATTCAGATCTAATCTAGGGTGTCAGAATGTTATATTCAAAATTTTAAGTTTTTTCAATCACTAGTACTTGAGTAATCATTACGACAACATTCATCCACACACATTGACAGACATCATCGTAAAATTATTAAAATCATGTTCTAGGGACTTCAAAACGTGCTTATCCACTGAAAACTCACTATCCGATTTTTAACTGTATTGTTAAACGCAACAAGTATTCGTAAATTTTATTAATAAATTCATGGCTCATTTTATATTTCTTATGACAAATTCATGACTCATATTATATTTAAGTTTTTTTATTCAATAGTATATGAGTAATCGATACAACATCCATACACACACGGACAGACATCATCGTAAAAATAATAAAATCGTGTTCTAGGAACTTATGTACTTAGGTACGTGCTTATCGATTGAAAACTCACTATCCGATTTTTAACTCAACAAGTATTCGTAAATTTTACTAATAAATTAATAGATCTTTTTATACTTCTTATGATAAATTCATGGCTCATATAATATTACTTATGAGAAAATGTTAAAAAATTAGTTTTTTGGATATTGTTTATGTGGCAATAAACGATTGTTTTCGTAATAAACTGTTATAAATTATGAGATTTATAAGTCGGAGAGTTCTTTCTCGCGTTTTTCCTTTCCTTTTTGGTTGTGTTGGGAATGACAGAGCGTGTGAATCTTATAAATGCCCAGCTTACTTCTCTCCTGTTTTAAAATAAATTGATTTCTCGTTTGCGGTAAAAAACGCCCGTAGTTTTGCAAACATCACGGTTTTAACGCTTAAACGACTGAGATGCTCGAAATACACACACTTTTTAATCTGCTTTTTATTCATAATAATAAATTGTTTTTTCAAAGAAAATAATTTTTAATTTAATATTTTGAGACTGAAAAAATTAATAGAGAAATATTTTATAAATTAAAATACAATCTAACTTGCTTATAACAATCTAAATACTGTCTACATGCCATTGTTTTAAATCCTTTATGAAATAACTATACAAAAATATTAGTGTTGTATGCCCAAATTTTAGTTTTTTGCTTATATTTTTTAATGGCTTAACATATCTAATTTGTTGTTTTAATATTTGAAATCTACATTTAATTAGGCTTAAAATGAGTTAAACAAATATTTTTTTTTATATCTGTGGGTTAATAATAATGAAACAATAAACATAAAAGTTTTTTATTGAAAGTTTGAAATTCTGTACTTTAGCTCAATATTCGGTTTTTATTCTATATTTTCTAAACGAATAAAAATAACAAAATTAGCTTTACATATTTGGATTCTACATTAAATTTTGTATAAAATATATATAAGAAATATTTTATATTTTTACTGGTTCAACAATAAAAATATAGTAAACATTGAAATATAATTTGTGTGACATGTACTTTGCCTAATTTTTTTTGTTTTAGGTTTGTAGTATCTAGTTCCTAAACGACTAAAAATATTAAAATAATTTAAAAAAATTTAGAATCTACAATAAATTTTGAATAAAATTCATGTTAAAAATATTTTATTTTATAACTAGTTTAGTTACAACAACAACATTTTAAACAAAGCAACTACAGGTTTCATGGAGTTGATTATGATATTTTAGGACAATTTTTAGTTTTTAGAGCATAATTTCTAAACCGTTTAAGTTATTGACTTGAATCAACAAGAATTAGAATCTACAATAAATTCTGAATAAAATGAAATTACAAATTAAATTAATTTATGAGTGGTTTTGCATGTGGTAAACCTTTAAACTTTAGAATTTGGTTCGTACTTTGGTTCATTTTTCAGTTTTTTAGTCATATCTTCTAAACGGCTAATTATATCGTATTTATTGAACATATATTAGAATCTACATTAAATTCTGAATAAAACACAGGTATTACAATATATTTTACGACGAGTGGTTCGGAAATAGGAAAGTTTTAGGTGTACAGTTTTACTGTGTCAGATTTTTAGACCACGGTTAATTTTTCGGTTTTTTCGCTGTAGTTTCTAAACGCGTAAAGATATCGAAGTGAATAAAAAATATTTAGAATCTGCATTAAATTTTGAATAATCTACAACTATTACAATAATAATTTGAATACGCAATTTGGAAGTTATAAGGCGTTAAATGTCAAACTTTCATTTTTTCGCCCGGCGCGCTATTTTCAAATCGTACCCGGCACTCTTTGATCGCGTTTAGCTTGAGGTCCTGCTGACATCTACCGGCTTTTCCGAGACTAAATCCTCCATTACACAGCACGTTGTCGAGACCTAAATTGTGATAGAGTTAGAAGAAATTAAACATGGCTCAAAGTAAGCTAAATGACCTAGCTTCTAAATTCGGTAAGGGTGGTCCACCGGGTTTAGGCATTGGACTTAAGGTCCTTGCTTTTGGGGCTGCTGCAGTTTATGGCATTTCACAATCTATGTATACCGGTAGGTACATGTTTATTTTACTTGCATTTATTACATAACTTTGAAATAAATTAATATATAAGGATGTGTAACGGTTTTTAACGGTCTTTTTGAAATTTTGTGCTAACCGTTGACGTTTATGCGCGGTTAGTTTTTTGAGGTTATATGGGGTTCGAATATGAGTTTACGGAAGGGTTTGGGTTGGGTTTGTATGGGGTTCGGGGCTAAAAGGGGTTCGTACAAAACCCTAAAATAGTAATGGTTTTTTAAAAATATATAATTTTATGTATGTTTTTTTAAGAGGTAAAAAATAATAAATAATTTATGTTTTTAGTGGAAGGTGGACATAGAGCAATTATGTTTAACCGTGTAGGTGGTATCCAATCAGATATATACGCAGAAGGATTGCATTTCAGAGTTCCTTGGTTCCAATACCCAATTATTTACGATATTAGGTATTTAAACAATTTAATAATAGATGCTTTATTTCCTTAATTAGATTATTTTACTAGTGAAAAAAACTGAATATTTAGATCAAAGTTGGCCTGATTTAAATCATAATTTAAATGATTTAAATCAAGTAAGTTTATTATTAAAAATCACTGATTTCTATAAAAGGTAAAAAAAAATACAAATTATTATAATAATTTAATTATTTGCTACAAAACTATTAATAATATGTTCTGTATATAACAATATCTTAAAATTAAATGATATTTTCTCATTTTAATTGTCATATAAAGTAAAAATTCTTTGTTAATTTCAAATACATTTTTGTACTTATTCAAACGGAAGTAGAAGTAGGAAAAATATGATATGAAACATGTAAGGAAATTGGGTGGTTATTTAACTTTTGCTTTTGCAAAACTCGCTTGCGTCTCTTTTTGCAATTTTCGCATTCGTTAAATAACGTTTGCTTCCTTATTACATACATTACTAGTGGTATATATTAAAAATATAATTTTAGGTCTCGTCCCCGAAAAATTTCATCCCCAACAGGTTCAAAAGACTTACAAATGGTTAATATTTCTCTAAGAGTGTTATCCAGACCAGATGCCTTCAAACTTCCATTTATGTACCGTCAATTAGGTTTAGATTACGATGAGAAAGTCCTCCCCTCAATTTGCAACGAAGTTTTAAAGTCAGTCGTTGCGAAATTTAACGCATCTCAACTCATAACCCAACGCCAACAGGTACTATACCCCCATTTACCCAAAACTGGGTGTAATGTCCTTCTTTAAGGTGTCCTTACTGGTGAGGCGTGAACTGGTCGACCGTGCAAAGGATTTCAATATAATCCTGGATGATGTTTCCATAACTGAATTGTCTTTTGGCAAAGAATACACAGCTGCTGTTGAAGCCAAGCAAGTAGCACAACAGGAAGCTCAAAGGGCAGCTTTCTTTGTAGAGAGAGCCAAGCAGGAGAAACAGCAGAAGATCGTGCAAGCCGAGGGAGAGGCAGAAGCTGCCAAAATGTTGGGACAGGCTGTGGCGGTCAATCCTGGGTATTTGAAACTCAGGAAAATTAGAGCTGCACAAAATATTTCCAGAACGGTTCGTATTTTTATGTTAAAATGTTTGGGGAATCCAAAAATGGGCACTAGAATAAGGTCCAACCCTTAATTTTTGTCCTACAACCCTCTAAAGTCAATACAAGTTTTAACTTCAATTTTTGAATTTTCGAAATTCATTCATTTTTGTTTTATAAAAGTATATCGCTCATGGATTTGGCTAAATATTTCAGTACTTATGTAAAAAGGTCTAGGGAATCCAAAAATGGTCACTAAAGTAGTGTACAACCCTTAGTTTTTATCCTACAATCCTCTAAAGACAATACAAGTTTTTATGGTACTCGTATTTTCTGATTTTTCGACATTCATTCAGTCTTATTTTATAAAAGTATATCGTTCATGGATGTGGCTAGATATTTCAGTACTTATCTAAAAAGGTCTGAAGAATCCAAAAATGGTCACTAGAATAGTGTCCAACCCTTAGTTTTTATTCTGCAGCCCTTTAAAATCAATAAAGGATTTTACTACAATTCCTCATTTTGAAAAATTCATTAATTCTCAATTTATGAAAATATGTCCTTCTTGGCTTTAGCTAACAATATCAAAACTTATGGAAAAAGGTCTGGGGAATCTAAAAATGGACACGAAAATAATGTACAGCCCTTAATTTTTGTCCTACAATCCTTTAAAGACAATATTAATGTTTATTGAAATTCCTGATTTATCGAAATTTACTAATCCTTATTTTGTGGAAATACGTCCTTCATAGATTTCGCTAAAAAATCCAGATCTTATGTAAAAAGGTCTGAAGAATCCAAAAATAGCCACTAGAATATTATCCAACCCTTAGTTTTTGCCATACAGCCCTCTAAAGTCTATACAAGTTTTTATTGAAATTCCTAATTCATTGAAATCATTTATCCTTACATTGTGAAAAAAGTCCCACATGGACTTTGCTTAAGATGTCTGTCCTTATGTAAAAATGTCTAGGAAACCCAAAAATGGTCACTAGAACTCGGTCAAACCCTTAGTTTTTATCCTAAAACCCTCTAAATTCAATACAATATTTTACTATAACACCTTATTTTTTAAAATTCATTCATCCACACTTTGTGAAAATGCGTTCTTCATGGATTTGGCTACAGAATTCACTACTAACTTATAAATGTCTAAGGAATCCAAAAAAGGTCATTAAAGTATTATCCAACCACTAGTTCTTATCCTAAAGTCCTTTAAAATCAATACAAGTTTCTACTGTAATTCTTGATTCATTATCCTCAGTTTCTGAAAATAGGTCCTTTATGCATTGGGGTACAAAGTTCAGAACTTTTGTACAAATGTGTGAGGAATCCAAAAATCATAGTTAGAACACTATTCAACCCTTAGTTTTTGTCCTACAGCCCTCTAAAGTCTATACACGTTTTTATTCAAATTCTCAATTTTTCGAAATACGTTAATCTTCATTTTGTGAAATCCGTCCCTCATAGATATGACTAAAAATTGCAATGTTTATATAAAAAAGTATGGGGAATCCAAACAAGGTCACTAAAATAATGTCCACTCTTTAGTTTTTGTTTTATAGCCCTTTAAAGTCAATACAAGATATTACTGAAATTCTTCATTTTTTCCAAACTCATTTATCCTCATTTTATGAAAATCCGTCCTTCATAAATTTAGCTAAAAATATCAGGACTTATGTAAAAATGTCTGAGAAATCAAAAAATTATAGTTAGAACACTGTCCAACCCCTAGTTTTTGATCTAGAGAGCCCCAAAATTAAAAACCCTTTTGACCAATAGTAAAAACAATATATCATGACATATAAATTCTTTTCAGATCGCCAACTCCCAGAATAGGGTATACCTTTCAGGAAACAACTTAATGCTGAATATTTCCGACCCTGAATTCGACGATTTGTCGGAAAAACTCAAAAGTAAGAAGTAAGAATCGTTTGAATTAGTAGCTGCTTATGTCTTAATTACCTTATAAGTAGGATTTATGTATTATTTTCAATTAAAAGTATAAACAGTTTTTAGTTTTTTATTTCCTGAACAATGAACACTAATTCTTTATTTTTTCAGGTGAACCACACCTGATACCTGAAAAAATAAGAAGTAGTAGTTCAGTCGTTCAAACTGCGAGTTATTTGGCTGAAGATATTTTGTAAATCATTGTACAAATTTTATTACGTTGTATAAATAAACATATATTATTAATTACTTTTTATTTGTAAGCTTAACATACATGGGGACAACAAGTAAGTAGTTATAATTACATATAAGACAAAATACAAAAATAAATTTCAGTTTCCAAGGAAGATCTGTTGAAGGATCCTGAAGATCTAGATGTTTAGATCATCGTCTGGATCTTCATCATCCCAGTCGTCTTCATCGTCTAGATTATAGATCACGTTACCCCCTGCTTTCCTGTAAAAATATAAATAAATATCTATAATCTATATTTATTTTATTACTTACGTAACATAGGGCAGAGTTAGTCCTTCTCTGGATTTTTTTTCTGCTTCTTCCAGACTTATTTTAAATGTAGATAAGTTTTCAGGCATTGCATTTGTTTGAGTGGGTCCCAAAATTTTCTTTGGGTCTATTCTTTCTAGGGTTTTTGTCCTCAAAATATTATTTTCAAAATAATAGTCTTCTGTTTTTTTCACAATTTTATTTGATGATTTTTTGTGAATATATTCTATTCGTTTAGTATTATTTATTAAATGTAACTTTAAATTTAAAGTACATATGTGTCCAAAGTATTTTAAAGTGTCTATTTTATTTTGTAAACAGTCTGTGTGTAGGAGTGTACAAATTTGACTTATATTTGGTTGAGAAATTAATTTATTTATTATTTTATAACAATATATTAAGTCATATTCAAAAATGAAATTTGAAAGTGAATCTATTACGATAATACCAGATATTTTTTTAATATCATCCTCAAAATTTGATGATTTTTCGATCCAACCTTTACTGTCTGTTAAATAATCATAAGTTTTTAATTTACCCCCCAAAAATTTGTTTTTTATCTCATCAGGGGGTGTGTTAAAACAAAAATAATGAATGTCCCTTTTTAGGTCGTAGTGTGCCTTGACTATACTTGCCAAAACATCTTTACCTTGTAAAACAATTGAATCTGAAAGCCCATTTTTTATTATTTATAATTTTTAATATTAATTTTACGAATATACCTTCAATTATAACAAATTTAGGAGGTGGAACATTATTTAAAACAGTTGTTAACATTTTTAACCTATAAAACACACGTTTTTAATAAATTTTAAGGTTATATATCATTGAAAAATACATCCTATTAGCCTTGGAATATTAACCAATCAAAATACACAACCAGTACAGCAGGAATGTATAGCGGGAAATTTAAAATGGGGGTTGAAGCGATGAGAAATCTCAATAGATGGCCCTAGTGGCCTACAGGGTGAAAACAACCCCTCAGTAAGGACGACAAATCTGACCCGACAAGTAGCGCCACAGGATTACGGTGGCGGATTTTGTAACTAACTGTCTTAGTGAGAATACAAACCTTTAAGGGTTTCTGTTTTATCGGCTTACAGTAAAAATTTAAGGGATGATGTAAAAAGTTTTATAGATAAAAATTTGGGGTGCTTTAATATCATTTTTTATTTGCCATTAAAAATATAAACACACATAAAATACATTAAGGGTTGAGTACTTTTTGGGAAAGGGTGAAATAAAAGTTATAAATATTTTATATAATTTTTATAGTACAAAGGATATATATACACATTATATTTACAAATATATATCAAGTAACACATTAGAAAATCAAATGAAATACAATTAAGTAATTGTTGAAATTAGTTTCAATTATTGGTCCCCCAGATCAGGTCCTTGGTTGTAAATGGAAGTTAATTGAATCCTGTAACAGATAAATTAAAATTAATTGTTTTAATTTAAGGACATTTAAATAAATCATTAATAAATCAATAGTATTAGCTATTTAAATTAGATTGGTTGCAATACATTAATTAAATAAACGATCTTTAAATTTACAAGTTTCTCATTTTTGAATCACACATGGAAACAATATTTTTGAGACGCATCTTACGCAGAATTTTATGCAGATTTTAAATTTCTAAAGCTCATCACAATATCTTTAACCATTTAGAAGTTATAGCCCTAGGACTAAAAAATGAGCTTTGTTTCACAAATGTATAAATTCAAAAAATTAATAGTAATATTTACGGTTTACCCATTTTTGAACCACTCATATCAAAAAATATTTTGGAGACGTATCTTGCGAAGAATTTAATGTAGATTTTAAATTTGTAATGCTAACTTCGACATCTTTTATACATTAGAAGGTTAGAGCCCAAAAACTAAAAACGATTCAAACCGTACAAATCCAAAAAACTAATTTTTCAGTTTACTTATTATCTATTATCAAATCAGTAAAAGAAAAAAATAATTTTGCTTCTTATTTTATGAAGAATTTAATGCAGATTTTAAATTTTTAAAGGTTATGATGATATGTTAAATACTTTAGAAGTTAAGTGTCAAAAACTGAGAAATGAGCTTTAGTACAAAAAAATCATAAATAAAAATAAAATCGTTTAAGTTTGTGGCTTTACTATTTTTAAATTACTCATAGCAAAAAATATTTTGGAGATGTTTCTTACACAGAATTTAATGTAGATTTCAAATTTCAAAACTCATTTCGATATATTTACCCCTTTAAGAGTTACAGGCCAGAAACTAAAATGAAGTTCGGTACAAAAATGGTAAAAAAAACTTTTATATTTGCGGCTTTGTTGTTTTGAAAGTACTTAAAAAATATTTGGGGAATGTATTTTATGTAAAATTTACTGTAGATTTTAAATTTTATAACCTTATATTGATATCTTTATTCGTTTAGAAATTATAACTTAAATTTAAAAAAATGAGCTATAAATTTGTGATATTTAAACAAAATAACTTATTACAAAGTGATGACTAAGAGGTATGTATCTAAATTTTTTAAGAGAGAATCTTCTTAATATTTATTTATTTAAATTTGTCTAATCCAAATCTAATTCTTCTCCTTAGGGAAAGAATTTTTAAGGGGAAAGAATCCGAATAAAATTACTGTGCATTTAAAATGCGCAAGGGAAGTTAAAGAATACGGTCCACCCCTACAATTCCATAGCAACCCTTTACTACCCCTTTTTGATTGAGAACTGTTCCCTAAATAAAGAATTTAAAATGAAGGCAGCTTTACAGATGACAGCGTTTTGTTCAGAAATTTTCTACGTTAAAATATCTGAAAAAATAATTCATTATAAAAATGATGATACCTATTTATTTTTATATACTTTCTTTATATTACTAATGTCAGTTATGTTATTAATTACATTATTACACTAGTGAAATAATTTTTTTTTGTTTATTTCATAAATGTCATTATAATGTCAAAAATTAAAAAAATGTATTCAAAATCTCTGTAAAAAGGTCACAGCTGCCCAAATGACAAATAAATATGAAAGAGATAATTTTTAAAAATTTATTGGAAATATTATTAAATATAATACTGATTATTTAACTTTAATAATACCTATTTCTGCAATGTTTCATTTTAAAAAGAACGATTTCGTACATTATAATCAAATTCTTAACCAAGGATATGACAAATCCTAGGTTAAAATTTAACTCATTATATATGTTTGTACTTCTTTTTACTTTCTTATTTTTCTTATAAAATTTGCTGTTTATATTAGGTATTTATTTTTCTATTTATTAACATATTTTCTTTATTTTACAGGTAAGAATCTGCAACAATTCTTCAAGCAATTTGAATTTTAAATGTAAGTTTTATAATTAAAAAAGAGCGTATTTAATATTTGGTGGCATATTTATTTAAAGTAAGATTAACCGATATTTCAATAATATTTTAACTTTTAATTCCATCCATTATTGCTTACAATATTAATTAGCAATTTAATTTCTACTTTTATATTCCGTATAAAATTTTAATAATTAAAAACAGAATATAAAAACGAAATCATCTCGGGCGAAAACATCGAAGTAAGCCATGCCTCCCCTGAGTGAAACAAGGAGGGAGGATGCCTGTCGAAGTGGGAGGGAGGGAGAGAGGAATAGTCAGAACAGCCAACGCGATTTAAAACAAAGAAAAAGCTGAAGGCTTCTTTCTCTCTCCTTCTTCAAGAAAAAACGGAAGAACTGTAAGGAATCAATAATACAACACTGAGTGTTTTACAGTTTTTAGAGGGGGATTCCTTGCGAAAGACGCTGGGTTTTGTATTTTCTTTATGCATACATTACAATTTATTACTTCAATTTTTTTCTAAAATTTACTTTTTTTTAAATTTTGTAAATGATTTTGTCGTTGAAATATTATGAGCAGCGCTGCCACCATTTTTTAAAAATAATTTTTGTTATAGTAATGGATTAAACTTTATGCTGGCAGTTTAGTAAATATACTTTTGAATTACTTTAAGATTAATTTTACTTTCATAAAATTTACGAACAGTTTTTCAAATAAAATAATATGTCTATAAAAAGCTATGCCCCCAAAAAGTATTTTTTATGGGTATACCCCTAAATTTATAATTTATTAATTATAAGATCTGTCTATGAACAAAAAGTAAAATAAAAAAGTAATATATACGCATTTATTTAAATAAAATTTAAACATTATTTCAAAAATTGAGGAAAAACTCATTTAGGTAATTTAAAGAACTAAAAAATCTCTTAACTTTTTCGGTAGAACGGTTGTACTAAAAATTTAGAATTTGTAACGTAAATATAAAATATAAATAAATATAAAAATAAAAAAACGTTATGAAAATTGTGAATTATTCAAAATAACAGAAGGCAAATAGTTTACTATTTCTATTTTTATTATTACTTTAAGATTATCCCATAAATTATTTATAATATATTAGTGGGAGAAAAAGTTGTAAAATGTAAATATTTTTTTTTTTAAATAAGACTTAAGCAACTATTTACAGTCTTGCTACAAAAAATAATTTAAAGTTTTAAAGAAATAATATAAATTGAAAGATATTATTAATAAAATTTGTGTATGTTTGTCACCAAAAATATTTAAATTTCCGTAAAATTTTTCAAATACTTTACATCAATTTCTATTTTCAAATATTTTTAAAACACTTTCATTTTGTTGATAAATTCTATAAAAAATATATTTTATTATAAGTTAATAAAATAGTTTATAATAATAAATTGGTAATAAATCAAAGTATCTTGACACAAGTTCTACATTTTGTACACCCTTCGACAGAATGCCCATTCATTTTAACAGTGTACCATGCGTCTGTGTATGAATAGCATTTTTCTATAGGGGAACATCTGGTAGAAGGAGGGTCGAAAAAAATCAAAATGGCTGCACGTACAAGGCAGATTTATATATAGTAATTTCATCTTTTTACTACTAGTTATGTAAATAATAGTTAATATTTATTATTAATAATATTTGTTAGCCTATATTTTATGAGAATAAAAACTGAAATGTGAAAAAAACAAACATTTATGTTTGAAGATTTGCTATTTTTAAATAACACATGAAAATAAATATTTCTTTGACTTAACTTATGTAGAATTTAATGTAGATTTTAATTTTTAAAACTATATTTTCATATCGGTTATCGTTTAGATGCTAGAGATGAAAAACTAAAAAATAAGCTTGAATTCAAAAAATTAATATGTGAAAAAACAAATTTTAAGTTCAGATATGTACTACATTCAAATCAGTCATAGAAAAAAATAATTATAGGATGTATTTTATACAAAATTTAATGCTGAATCCAATTTTTTAAAGTTTATTTTCATATCTATAACCGTTTAAGAATTACAGTTTAAAAACTAAAAACTGTGATTAGATTCACCAAAATTTGTATTTGAAAAACTACGTTTTGAGTTTACATGTGTCCTACTTTTGAATCAGTCATAGAAAAAAATATTTTAGAAGACATTTAACGTAAAATTTAATGCTAATTCCAATTTTTATAGCTTATCTCGATAACTTTAACCGTTTTTGATTTAAAGCTCAAAAACTATAAATGTATTTAATACATAAAAATTAAATGTCTTAAAAACGAGTTTTTAAGTTAACTGCATTGCTATTTTGGAATGAGTTTTAGAAAAAAATATTTTTCAGATGCACTTTACGTAAAATTTAATGTAGATTCAAAAATTTCAAAGCTCATGTTAAAAACATAAATAGTTTAGAAGTTAAGTTCCAAAAACTGAAATATGAGCTTAAGTACAAAAATTCACAGATAAAAAAAATTTTTGTTTGTGACTTCATAATTTTCAAATAACAAATAGAAAAAAATATTAAAGAGAAGATATCTTATATAGAATTTAATGTAGATTTCAAATTCTGAAAGCTCATTTTGATATATTTGCACCTTTAAGAGGTACAGGCTAAAAACTAAAATCAAGTCCGGTACAGAAATGATAAAAAAAACTTTTATATTAGCAGCTCTGTTGTTTTGGAAGTATTCATAGAAAAAAATATTTTGGGGATGTATTTTATGTAAAATTTACCGTAGATTTCAAATTTTGTAAGCCCATATTGATATCTTTATTCGTTTAGAAATTATTACCTAAATTTTCAAGTGATCCAAAACCAACAAATTCAAAAAACTAATTTTTCAGTTTACTTATTATCTATTAAGGAACCAGAAATAAAAAAAAAATATATTTCATACTATTTTATGCAGAATTTAATGTAGATTTCAAAATTTCATGCTCATGTCGATAGCTATACTAGTTTAAAAGTTATAGAGACAAAACCAAAAAATGAGTTGAGATTAAAAATTTTAAAAAGTTTCATTTTGAAAGATATTAGTAAAATAAGTGTTATAAGGGTAACAAAAACAAATTTATGAGATAATATTATACAAAAATGTTGTAAAATGTAAGGGAGTATAATTTTTTCATCCCTTAAATTTCTGAAATGTATAAAAATGATGTTTTAGGCGTCATTTTCCCTAGGCTATCAAACATGCCTTCCACCCCAATTTATATATTTCCTCAATCATTAAAACTCTGCAATTTCTTTGTTCGAGGGGCGGACTGGCCGCTGGGCGGGGGTGTCATGGGGGGCAGGGGGCGGGGGGCGCGGGGAAATGAAGAACGACTCGGGCCCGTTCGCTTTTTATGAATTATTTTACATAATAATAAAATATTCCGCATATTTCTACCCTTGCCACTCAATAAGAGGGTGAATTCTCATAAAATTAAATTTTTTGTTTTACTTGGAATTGTTATATCGCTGCCGTTTGTTTTCTTGGTCTTTGAAATCTTATTTTTGTCTTATTTTTAATAAGCATTATTTGTAAGATCTGTCTATGCACTGCGCTGCCACCAAAATTATATTTTTATCTAAATTAATATTTAGTTTAACTTTTATAATATATATTTTTAGATGATTTATTAACAGAGGTTCCACCAAAAAATTATATACATATTTATTTAATTTCATAATTATAAATTTAGTACAGTCAAAAATATTAGCTAAAATTAAAATTTGTAAGACATGTTTGTGAATGGCGCTGCCACCAAAAGTTATAAGTATGTTCAAATAATTTAAATAAAAACTTTTTTTATATTACAGCCGATTTCGACCCCATATATGCTGAACCATGGATAAATTCATGCAAAGTATTATTAAAATGGTTTTAATAAAATCAAAAAATACTCGTACTGGGGCTTAAAAAATAAAGTGACAATTTTAAATTTATATATAAATATTATATCACCGAATTCAGAATAAAATTCTCTATCGAATATCTCTCTATTTTAAAATAACTAAGCTGGCCCCCATATTTTGAAAACCACTGATTAAAAATATTAATTTTATATTCTATAAACTGTCACTAAAAATTATATTTTTCTATAACTGTCAAAAAATGATAACATTTTTATTCTGATAACAATGCATAAAGTACGTATTTTTTTCGCAATTGTTATGTTTTGGAAAACATTATTCACTCAATTTATATAGATATATAAAACATTATAATTAATAATGCAAATTAGTTGTAGAAAAAATAGTGTTTGTATTTTATATGCGAAATATTTTTAATGCGTTGGATTAACTTTTTTGACACCCAAACTTCGCGCACTTAATACAAAAATAGCTAAATTTTGTCACCAAAAATAAATAATATAAGATTTAAACGAAATGTTTTTTTATTTTTTATGAGTATATTTTAAAATTAAAATATATTGTTGTTATATGTATATCTATTGAGCAGTGCTGCCACCAAATATTATTTTAATTTTTGTAAAAACAACCCTTAAGCAACTACTTACAATTTTCTTAAAATACCCACTTTTCACACTTTAACGTCACACACTTTTACCAACTGTAACCTAACTAAAGCTCGCAGAAATTCCGATGATCGTTTGGTTCCTTGCCCAAACTAACCCTTCCACTGACCAGCAAAATAAAAATGAGGAGAAGCTATTGTTGCGCCAGCACCTGGCCGACCCCTATCTAAGAACTGGTCAGACGACTATGCAAATCAGTGTAAACGGTCACCACGGTCATAGGGGATGCAAACCCTTATTTTTATTTTTAAGGGTCAGTCGGATCTTCCAGGTAGTTGGGGTAGGTTCAGCCGGAAAACAAACATTCAAGTTGCTCCATACAAGATCATCATTTCATCATCTCCGATTAGCATAAGTGGATATAGAGAATTTTGGTGGCAGTGCTATTCTTAAACACATATCAATTCGGGATTTCTTTCGGGTAGAAGCCTTATATAATATACCTCGATATAACGGACAAAATGTACTGTCAGGTGATTGGTAAATTCATGGGAATGAATATTTCAGGAAATTTTGATGATCTTATATTAGCATAAGAGAATATAGGAGAATTTTGGTGGCAGCGCTGTTCATCTCTGGGTGCATTTTCGGGGTTAATTGTACAGAAGAACTCTTATATAATAGATTTTGATATACCGGAACGGATATAACGGACAAAATGTCCTGTCAAGTGATGGGTAAATTCCCGGGAACGAATATTTCGGAAAATCTCACAAGATATTTTCCGGGTTTTTAGGGAATTTTCTGAGGAATTTTTGGGGATATTTTCCGGGGAATTCCTGGGAAAAAATAACGATAAATATCCTCATTACAATCAAAGCCACACAAATTTTTTTATTTTATAAAAATTAAAGAAAATTAAATTACATTTTTGTCATAATCCTTACTAAGACTAAATATATTACAAATGGTGATGTTACTGTAGGTAAAATTATTAAGAATTAATTTTAATTTTTTCCGTTTTCCACTCATAGTTATAGAGTTAATAGAATATTAACACTGTTAGAAATTTCTTAGGTCGGTAAAGCTGCCCTTGCGTTAAATTTATTATCGGGAATTTTCCTTCTTATTCCCGGCAATTTCCTTTATTCCCCGAAATTTCTCTATTTGTTTCCGGGAATTTTTCCATATATTCCCAGAAATTTTCAAAATGAAATTCCCGATTTTTTTCGGGAAACGTGTTTAGGAAAATTCCCGAGAATTTTCCAGAAAATAAAAATATTCCTGACGGGAAATTCCCAGTGACCCATCACTACTTGTCACAGAAAAATATGAGGTTTTATTCATTTCAATGCCATATTTTTATTGTGTTTAATATTATTTTCTTGTTAACAATTTTGACAGTTGTATAAAAAAATAATTTAAGTATGTATTTTATGTAAATTTAATATTTTATTTTGTAAATTTTGATATACAAATATATTTATTAATTGTAAAATTTTGGTGGCATAGAAAAATTTTCACTATAATTTTGAAACTAAAAATGGTACAAGTAAATTTTATATTGTTTATTGTTAAAGAAACATAAATGAAGTATTTGTTATGATAGTTGATATAGTAAGACAGTAGCTAAGAGTTTAACGAGAGAAAGTGGAGAATATGTCAAGGGCATTTTGCAACCATATGACACAGAATCGATATAATTCCGTTCTCGAGTAGACACTTCTTACGTACGCTCATTCATGAAGTGTATTACATTGTAGTAAAACGCTTCTCGATTCATGCTACTCACCTCACCTCTCTTTAAACATACACCTCAGAAATACGCGAAAAAATTCACAAGAATAAAACAAATAAAAAAGTTTATTGTACTTATTTTTAAATTACAACAATGTAACATGATAGTTTTTTATTGTTTTCTTATAAGTGTTTAAAAAATGGTGGAAGAGCTGCATATTTTAATTGTAACTATATAGAATCTTTGTTGCTTCTTTAATGCAACAATATTTTCAGTTCCATTTTTTATTATAGTTCCATATTTAATCATCAAATTTCAGCAGGTTTAATCTGTTTATAATGACATCGCTTATTACGACAAACTGGATTTATGACTACTTGTTTACGCTAATATTGCTTTACATTTATTCTTATAGTGAAAAAAATTTTTTGAGGGTTCTTCAATGTCGTTATAACCGGATTTTACTATTATAAAATTAATGTTATTATTTGTCTGTTCTTTCTGTGAATGTCGTGTCTATTAAATAATTATTTAATAATACAAGCAGGTATTTTTTATCTATTTTTTGATTTGTTTGTTCATTTTAGAATTGTGCGAAAGAAATATTTAATTTTTTTTTTACTTCATTGTACGAAGTGAAGGAAGCATTGTAATCACGAAAAAATTAGGTTTTCAGATTTTAACGGAAATATCCATTTTGACTATTCCTGAATCTATTTTCGCATAACTCAAAAACGATTAGCCGTAAAATGTTGAAATTTTTTTATGGAATTGCTGTACATCTAATTATGCACCAAATAAGTTTGTATAGTGCAATAAGGAATAGTAATAAACATTTTTTTTAATAAATGATTCATTTCGAAGGGATGTTCGCTTTGAAGCGAAATAAGTTTAAATAAAATGCAGTAAGAAATATGTATAATTTAATTTATAAGTCATGTGGTGTCCACATCAAATTTTTGCTAACATGTATTCAATTGTTGTAATTTGACAAAAAAACGATAACCATTTTTGGTAAACTAGTTTTACAATTTGTTATTTGTACAGTAAGGACGTGACAGATCATTTTCTTTCTGAAAGTTCGATATAAAACAAAAACAAAAACGACAATACAATATTTAAATACACCAGTAAGTTTGTATAAAAAAAGTATCTATCTGCTTGTAAGTTTTTCCAAGAAATAAAACAATAAAACAATTATTTATTAATATATTTACGGTTGACATTATTTTTATTTATTTTTAGGTATAGGATTCAAAATTCCTGTTAACATTTATCTGATATTCATTCAAACAATTCGTATAAATAATACCACTAATTTTTCCATAGTTTAAATAAAAATGATAGATTCGTTCCCGTTTTTGGGTGTGGGCCCGAATTCCTGCTATCAATCACGCCAGCAGGTTGAGCAGATAAAAACCAAATCCCTGCTCGGATCCTGGCGGGTTATCTGCAGGCGGGGGGCAGAGACGCGGGCGGGAAGCCGAGGGAAGATTGTCCGCCCTCGCTTCTTTCTTCTGTCGTTGATTTAAAGTATAATCACAGATACAAACGGCCCGCTCCAAGGGCTACTATGCAAATTACCCTATTTTCATTACTCTGCGACGCAGGATTAACAGCAGGACCTGCACTCCAGCACTCCAACGTTTGTTTATTTGTTTATTTGTTTATTCCTTTACTTCTTTACTACTTTTTACAATACACAGTACTAAATCATTTATCACTATATGTACTCAATACTTTTCTGCAAAATATTCCAACATATTTTCTACATGAAATTTTAATTTATTTATTTATCCAACACCGTGTAATTATAACGATATAAGTAAGCTGTTTTTAGATAAATAAAGTAGGTCATAAGTCACTAGTGAGCTAAATATATTAGCTCACTGTTTTTTGGTTCGTATCATAGTAACTACGTTATAAAACCTTATCTACACTATTTTGTTCCTAAATATCATTTCGAAATTCCATCTGTCAAAAATCTTATATGTATTTTATATCAATGATTAAAATGTGTTGGATAAAATGTTGTATGGCACACGTGTGTTAATTACCTAAGTCACTTGAAAAAATACCAAACTCGGCCTAACGGCCTCGTGAGCTAAACTTTTCCCACATGACTTATCTGTAATGTAACACACTTGTACCATAAATAACTATTATCCAACATCCTGTAATTATAACACTACAACAATGGTGTTTTTAGATAAATAAAG
The DNA here is from genome assembly GCA_035578165.1 of Stenolophus ochropezus. NCBI lineage: Eukaryota > Metazoa > Arthropoda > Insecta > Coleoptera > Carabidae > Stenolophus > Stenolophus ochropezus. Next base: position 1,107,488 of record JAQOWZ010000043.1, read on the forward strand.
TAGATCATACTCGTAAAACAAATGTGGGTTACAAACTATAAGTTACTGTTTGTTGGTTCGTATCATATTATCTACTCTATTTTTTATTAAATGTCATTTTGAAATGTCATCTATCAAAACTACTTTTATATATTTTATATCAATGATTAAAAGGTGTTGGATAAAATCTTTTATGGCACACGTTTGTTAATTACCTACCCAAGTCACTTGAGAAAAAAACATTTCTCATGTGACATATTTGTAATGTAAGACACTTGTACCATAAATTACTATTATTTTTTGATATAACTATTATTTTACAATAGAAATAACTATTATTTCTTAATGTAACTATTCTTTTACAATAAAATAAGTAATATAAAACTCAATGTACCATTTACTAATTACTTTAGAGTTGTATGGATGTATTCTTTAATTTAAAATATTCAATTTAATATAGTCTTACTTTTGTTATTACTTCTTAACATAAGTCGTAATTTGTGACGACAATATTTATTATTTGGTTATCATTATAGAATTGGTGGTAATTATCAAAACCATATTAATTTTATATAGATTTGGTCGTCTAACGAGGGACAAAATTATGAAAGGAGCAAATAAGTATTATCCTAAAATAACATGAACTTCGGCTCCGCAACCTCCGCCTCAGTTTATACCTCCTCGAAGATTATAATGTACTTACATTTCTTATAATGTAAATAGCTATTATATTATTTATTTTTTATAAAATACTGTAGACTGTCAATGGTTTTAAGAAACTGAACAAAATCCAGTGGTGCATTCTCTACTTTAGCAAGAATCGATATAAACATTTCTGATATTTGTAAAACCCAGCTTTGGATAATTAAACAGTCTAAAAATAAAAATAATATTTAAATTGCCTCCACCATTTTTTGTTGGAGTCGAAAATTTAATTATTTTTAAGGGTTGTTTAGAACAATTTTTTAATGAGGAAAATATTAAGAAATTAATTTTTAATTTTCTCCCCTCCCAAATTTGTTTCTTAACTTTGTGCTTGAAAACATTTTTCATTAATCAAAGCCGTGATTCTGGCATTATTGATTTATTATAAAATAATCCACGAAATATCTTGTTTATAAACAAATGATAGAAGTAATTACTTATAGGAATGTTAAGTGCAGCACTTAGCAAACCCTCGACCGATTTGTATTTATTTATTCATCAATCAGGCGCTATTGTTGGATGATATGCAGTTCTTTAAGACAAACAGCTCCAGACGTAAAATGCAGACAAAACCTAATGGATGCGGAGGCATCTAGAGTGCGTTGCTATTAACAAAGAATCGCACCCCTAAATTCGTCGAGGGACGAAATTTGACACAGGAAGATTAGTTTTTAATTCGGGAGAAATTAAAATTTTAATAGCGCTACAGGAATTTGTTCTAGGACAGATTTACTAAAGTAATCGAAATAGGGGCTGGAATATATTATTTATTTATACATTTACAATCTTGTATCTTGTAAGTCAATTGAGATACATAAATAATTTTTCTATACTTTGCGTTAACAATTGCTCTATTATTATATCGATAATTTGGTATTTTTGTTGTAAAATGGTACTTCTAACAACTTGCACCCCACTTTAAATGTTAAATTGATAACCTCAAATATTTTTAAATGTTTTTTAATACAATTTATATTATTTGTGAGTAGGAAAACCGAATAAACAAAACTAATTTAAAAGGATACTAAAATTTCATAACTCATAATTTTTTTGACAAAAATTCTATACCACAATTTGTGTTTCGTGTTTTGTATCTCGTAAACAAATTGAGGTACGTAAATAATTTTTATGGCATTTGATTCTACGGATATTTTTTACCTAGGTGTGCGTATTTAATTTTTTTTGAACAGCTATTAGAATTGATACAAATAAATATATACAAGCCGATGAAAATTGAAAAAATTAAATATGGATTTTACTTTAATTTAGAAATAAATTAATAAAAAATGTACCCGTACGTAGGTATATTTTTTTGAAAATTATTTTACATATGTAAAAAGGTATGCGGAATTTAGTAGTGATATTTTCAAAGTTGTACATCACACCCATTTTAAGGTATATATTCATATCTCTAGACCTATAAGTGGTACGGTCCTGACAATTTTATAATTAGATTCTACAGATATTTTTATATGTGTATACCAATTTTTAATTTTGTACTACAACTGATATAATTACTATAAATAAAAGTATAAAGTTGAATCATACCTGAAAAATTAATTTTTTTTTTTAATCATCAGTTTTTGAAATTTTCTATAAATATGCAATAATTTATGAAGAATTTAGTGGTAGTATTTTTAAATTTCTACGTCATACCTATCTTAAGGTATATGTATATATCTCCGAAACTATAACTGATACGGTCCTGAAAACATCACCAATCGATTCTACGCACATTCTAATATATGTAAACAAATTTTTAATTTTTTATAATGACTAGTACAATTGTAAGAAATAAATACATATTTACGTGTTTGTGAACAGCGCTGCCACCAAGAAATTAAGTCACCCTTAGCAAAATAATTAGAATATACGATAACAAAGAATCTACGTACATTTTAATATATGTATATCACATTTTTTTTAATAGCTAGTACAATTGTAAGAAATAAATATACATTTACGTGTTTCTGCCAGCGCTGCCACCAAGAAATAAAGTCACCCTTATGAAAATTAATTAGAATATACGATAACAAAGAAGTATTGCGTTGAAAAGAATGACAAATGTAATAGTTCTATTTATTCTAATTGGTCCATTGGTCCAATATCACACTAAGCTACGTTAGTTCAGCACGGTGTACGTGAGATATAATTATCGCAGCGTCCGTATGACCGTGCGGTTGGCAGCAATTCCGTTAGTGAGCCCCTGGTAACCGGTTTGAAGAACAGAAGGGTCAGATTTTTATTTCCGCGCCTTAGCCCTTTCACTGACCGTGAGAACCGGTTGGGTCAGTATGCAAATGAGCAAGGTCAGTGGGACAGATGCCTAAGGACACAAATGATCATTTTTTACGCTATGAAGCCGTGGTGATTACTGGCTAGACTTTAGTAGGTAGATAATATCAGAATTGGTGGCAGCGCTTGCAGAGATATTTACAATTTACATGCCTATAGAGGTTAATAAAGCAATAGTAATTTGTTAGAAATTTTAGTGGTAACGATATTCATAAGTATTTGTATTTATCATTAACTGGTTAAATGTAACCAGCACAGGCTAATCATGGTTAAAGCAAAAAACGTTTTCAATGTGGACATTTCAGGTTAAATTAACCTTAATTATCAAGTTTCCAGTTTAGGTTGGTCTCATTTAGTAATTCTGGTGGTAACAATTTTAGTACAATTTGTATATTTTTACTTAAATGTCCATAAAATTAAAATTTAGACCCAAAAGCAATGATAATTGGTAGTAATAATGTTCATAAATATTTGTAACAATTCTAGTACAAAAAATTTGAATACATTTATTTAAATGTCCATAAAATTAAAATTTAGTGCCGGTTTTTCACTAACTTAACTTAACCATAGTTAGATTTAACCAGCACAAGTTAATCATGATTAAAGTAAAGAATGCGTTTCAATCATGTACAGATCTCTAGTTAAATTAACCCTGGTATCTAGTTTAGGTTGGCATGAAAAATAGTCGACTTAATTTATGATTATTATGACACAAATAGTGTCTCGAGAGTCTTGTAAAAAATGCAATACAAAAACAAGACAAGAACTATAAATTTCAAAGCAAGACAAGGCAAAAAATTGTCTTGCAAGAAAAGTGCAAGAACAGTAAGAATTTCTTCAATTCTTGTACTCTGGCATTTTTTTTTTTTTGCTAAATTTAAATCTAGATTTATTATAAGAACCTACCTATAAATTACTAAAAGTACAAAAATATGTACGCATTAAAATAATTAGTACAATTTTCTTAACATATATATATATATATATATATATATATATATATATATGTAAATTTCATTTAAAAAAATATATAACAGTAATAATTATTGACTAAATAATATAATTATTCTTTGAAGTTATGTAGCCAAGAGTTAAGACACAAAATGCTTTCTTCTAATCAGGGATGCTTTGAAAAAAGTTTTTCTTCTTGTACAGATGTTGCTGTTGTGCGAAAATATACTTACCTAATAAGCTATACGATTTTTGTTTTTATAATAATACATAATTGTATTATAAGAAATATATTTGATAATTGACAAGATTGCAAGACAAGAAATATGCACGGAAATGACGATCAAGACAAGATTTTTATATTAAGAATAAATAAAATAAAAATTGTTGCTGTAATATCTCCTCAGGTTGTGAAAGACAAGGTATGAAAGTTGATTAAAAGTTTGAAAAATATGAAAGCGGATAAATAAATATTGATGGCACAATAATTTCGCCAATTATGTTCGTTTGAAGAGTTCATATTTCCTGAGTAATTAAAACATGAAAAACTCTCCAATGAAATCGATAATAAGTTTAATTTTAAACTTTTCTGGAGTTCAAAGCGTTCTCTAGATACTTTTAACAAAGTTTTTATATATTTCTAACGAGTTTTTCCCACTTGGAGCAGTTCATAAAAGTTAACGTTTTTCCAATCTATAAAGTTTTATTGTAGGTTTTTACGCCCGTGCCTGGAATGGGGATAGCCGGTGTTTCATTTCTAAAGGTTTTATTGACGTCTGGACGAATGGAATGCTGTTGTGCCGTTGTTTCCAACTGGAAGATACGGGTGAATTAAATACGGCTTTTAAACTCGTTTCTTTCCAAACAACGATTATTTGTAGATCTCTTCATTTCCAGAGAATTTTATCGCTGTTTACCTCTGGAGCACAAAAGCTTCCACCGCACAGAAATATAGACATCATTTCATTTACAACCAACAACTATACGGCTCTCTATCTCGTAAACTACTTCAGATACACTTAAAATTCTTACGGCATTCGATTCTTCACAACTTTTTACATAAGTATACTCGCTTTAATGTTTTTTTAAATAATTGTTACAGTTTTTACAAATAAAATTATAGACAGATCTTTACAGAGAAAAATTTTAAATGATTTAAAAATAAAAAATCTTTTTCGAAATCGATACTAAAGTACACGTTATGACACCGCGAAGTTAACCAAAGTAGTAGCTAAAGTAAAACTTTACTTGACTTTACGGACTCATATGTCAAATTGAAGTAACCTTTTTAATAGTATTATATTTTTGCAGTTTATTTTAGCACTACCTAAAATAACAAACATATCATTCTATAACATTATTAGTGAATTTAGTGAATTTAGTGCTCATATAAAACGCACACTCGAAAAATTTGACCAAAAACAATACCTCCCTTATTTATATATTGATAGTTTGGAGATAAAAATTTACCTGTTTGTATATATTTAAAAAAAAATCTATACATATGTAAAAATGTATGAGGAATATCGTGGTGATACTTTTAAAATTATATATTAAACCCATTTTTTGGTATATTAGTATATCTCCAAAACTATAAGTAATACGGTCGTGGCAATGTTATCATTCGATTCTACTGATATTCTTATACATGTATACTATTTTTTTTTGTGTAGCCAGTATTAGAGTTAGAAATAAATATATGTTTATGTATTTGAGCAGCACTGCCACCATTTTTTTTTAAACATTTGTCATCAGAAAATATATTACAGTATACAATAATGAATAAGTTTTTATAATTACTATAATATAGTTTAAAAACATTAAAAATGAAATAAGGAATTGGAGATTGGTGAGATGTTTTTAAGGAATTAAAACGTTTTAATAAAGATTTGCAATAAGAAGGCAGAATTGTAGATCCAGGGTGGCTGTGGCTGCAACGAAACAGTTGATTACTAGCCGGAGGGCTGGCTGGCGATTGGTCGTCCCGAAGAAGGAAAAACTCATTTCTTTCTTCATGGAAATTCATTTACTTCATGCTCTAAGTTTTATTGCAATTTATAAACATGCAGATTGAAAAGTTTCCTTCTAATTCCAGCCAAGTTATTAATTGTTTCCAGAATAAAATACGAAGAATGGAGGATGCTAATAAGAAGAAAAATACCTAGAATTATTACCGACATTTTTAGCGAAATAATTCATTAATTTCATTATTCATTTATAGATTAAAATACAGCCATATACACCTTACAATTTTTACTTGAGATACACTCACCGTAACAGATGTAAATACCCGTTGAGTTTTTATTTAATTACATACATTTACCATACTCTAATTGACTGTAAATTTTTTGAAAACATTCAAATTATTTGTAGCACAAATATTTACAAGCATATTTACGTAGCGCAGCACTTTTTTACATCTATAATAAAGCCCTGTGTTGTTATTATTTTTAAAAATTATTGTACCTCCTTTCATTTTTAAGTAACTAGCTACTACCCTAAAATGGGTGTGAGTTTCACCCTTTAAAATATTACCAGTAAATTCCTCGTATCAATGTTCCTATTTATACAAATTTTCATTTTAAAATTCCCACTAGTACAGCCGCAATTACAGATTGAATATCAACCAATAGGAATCGAGATGACCGGCAATAATGCGCGTCTCAGGATGTACCAGGGATCCTAAGACGCTAGCACTCAGTCCCGCTGTGCGGGGCGCCGGAAAGGTAGCAGGCCTCTGGGCCTCTTCCCCGTCTGGTGGTCTGGCTAGACTGCCTTCCAGGGCATCTCATGCCCTGAAGGTGTTCTAGTTCAGCCGGCCGAAAATTGGAGCACGCTTCAGTGTGTGCTCTAATTTTTGGTCTACTGAAACCAGAGCACATTCTGGAGCAGATTTGGCTGCTCTAGGTTGTGCTTTAGTTTCAGTGGGTCAATAATTAGGGCATTCTAATGTGTTTGCTCTAATTCTTGGCCTACTGAAATCAGAGCACATTCTGAAGCAGATTTAGCTGTTCTGGATTGTGCTCTGGTTTCAGTGGGTCAAGAATTAGAGCACTCTGATGTGTTTGCTCTAATTCTTGGCCTACTAAAATCAGAGCACATTCTGGAGCAGATTTGGCTGCTCTGGATTGTAGATTGGTTTCAGTGAGTCAAGAATTAGAGCATTCTAAAGTGTTTTCTCTAATATTTGACTTGCTAAAACCAGAGCACATTCTAGGACAGATTTGGCTGCTCTGGACTGTGCTTTGGTTTCAGGGGGTCAAGAATTAGAGCATTCTAAAGTGTTTACTCTAATTCTTGGTCTACTAAAATCAGAGCACATTCTGTAGTAGTTTTGGCTGCTCTGAATTGTGCTTTACTTTCAGTGGGTAATGAAACAAGAAACAATGAGGTGCATTTGTCTGTACAGTGTTAAGTGCTTATTAATTATTATATAATAGTTAAAATATAAAAATGTAGAAAATTTTATATGCAAATTTTTGCGAGCATAGGTATATTTGTTTTAAACTTTTTAATGGAGTGCATTTTCTATTAGAATTTGGAGTACTTATTAAACAATATATACACGTATGTTAAACGAAACTAATGCACCCTACTTTGGGTGTAGAATCTGTAGAAGTTATAGAAGCCGGAAGATTAAGAAGGAAGCAGTATAAATATTCTTTAAATATTTTCTCCTCCAGAATTTATTTGCCCGAAATCAATAACTCTCCGTAAAGTGTCTGAATAATAAAAACTTCCCTCTCGCGTCTTAGGGTGTCACCCTGATAGAAAAGAGAAAAGTCATCAAAAAACATCGAGCGAGCCGAAAAGAAGAAGTTGGAAATTAAAACGTTGGCTTGACAGCCATACCGGACGAAATATCCCCCTCTCTCTCTCGCTTCCTCGGGGGTGGATCTGCCCCTCTCGCTCCCCCGGGGGGAAGGGGGTCCCAAGTGGCGACGACGACGATTGACAGTGATTATCAAACGAGGAACAAATACAGATATTTTTAACCAAAAATGGTGGATGCTTTTTAATTCCATTATTGATTATATATTACACATTTTATATTTTGGCTACAATAAATATATAAAACATATAAATATCTTAAAATGTCTTCTTACAAATAGAAAAAATGTTAAGAAACAGAAGAAATATAGAATTTTTTAACAAAAAATGGTGGATGCACTATTTGTACTTTTAATTTAATTCATAATTAATTATATTTATGTTTTGTGTTTTGGGCATGGCAAAAGTATAAAGCAACAACTTAAAATGAGTTTTTATGAGAACATGTAACCACAAAAATATTGGTTAACGGTTAACCTATATTAAGAACGTTATAATAATAACGGTTTTATTTCGAAAACCGGTTTTTACAAATTGAAAACTGGTTTATACTGCTTATCGGTTATTAAAAAAAGTAAACAATAAATTAATTACAGAAAAATAATAAAAAAGACGACTAAAAGTAATCAACAAGAATATGCACAAAAATTCCAATTTCAAAGCTGACAAAGAGACTACTTATTTCAATGATTCCAATAAAATGCAAATCGCAATAAATGATATTACAATAAAGATTATTGTTTGCTAAAACCCATTTTTTTTATTCAACGGTTACTGGTATTTTCGGCCTTAAAAATGTCGATTAAGTGTATGGTTAAAGTTTGCAAATTTCATTAAAAATATCAGTTATCAATTTTTATTAATCATAATATTTTATTTTACGCAGAAGAAATGCAGATTTTTTTAACAGGAAATGGTCGGTGCTCTATATATAATTTATAAGTAATTTCTATTTTTTTTTGTACAGCAACTGCATTAAACCAACACCTTAAACTGTATATTTACAAGTAAAAATATATCACCAATGAGAAAGAAATAAAAATAAAATACTGAAAAAAAATGGTGGATGCACTGAATGGGTAATTTATTGTAGGTTCAATTGGAGAAAGTTTGACAACGGCTGTTTTCATCCCTTAACTCTTCACCCCCACCCCTACAAAGTTCACTTCTTTACGTTCTTTTAACGACGGTGCTAATCGAAAATTCTGAGGCGCTTTTTGAATAAAAATCGGAATTTGCTGACGGGAAAAAATTAATGAGAAACTTTAGAAATTCACTTCCAAAGTTTTACCGAAAAAATAAACGACTATAAAACAAATGCTTTTGGTGGCAGCGCAGTTCATAGACAAATACACATATTCAGTTTTAATTAAAATATATTTTTCACGTCTTTACTTATATCAAGCATTTTTTTATATAAAAACAAATTACTGATATATGTGATTTTAAAAAGATAATAGTATAGGAAGTTTAATATATTAATTTTTTGTAATTGTTAAAGATAAAGTTGTAGTGTTTGAAATGTTGTTCGTTCGTTGTACAGAATTCAATACGGACGAATAATAACGAATTGAATTGAGTTAAAGTGAGAAAGCGCATGCCAATATTCATTATTCCTGCTTTCTGAAGTGGAAATAAAATTACTCCATATTCTTCTTCAATTAATTCAAATTTATACACTTTTACGCAACGGCCAGTCTTTGATCTTCAAGACGAGTTCAAAGTTTTTATAAGGAACGAATCTAAATGAATTAATATTGGAATGAGATCCTTTTCCTCCCTACCCACACACACACACACGCACACGCTCACACAAAGTGCAAGACTATTTTTTGGTGGCAGCGCTGTTCATACACAGATATTAATCATTTTTAGTTTTAGAGTCCACGATTTTTTTTACTTTCATTTTGGTAGAAATTGTCAGTCTAAAGCCTCTGTAAGGGACCTACAACTTGTAGTGGATTTCGATCCACTTGTATGCAGCGATATTTTTATTTCAATAATTGTTTGTAACACTGAAAATTGAACTACAGATCTTACACTCATTTTGAGTCGGAGCGCGCAAATCAAGTGAGTCACTGCTGCCCTTATTATTATTTTAAACGCCATGTGTTAGTCCGCACACGAACTGTTTTTTATCCTTAGGCAATACTGAGATTTTATAGGTCTGGACTGGCAAATGTCTTCATCTTCTTCAGGAAAATATTTTTTTTAATATGTGTAGGATAATAAATAATATACTACATGACGTTCAATTTGTTGGTTATCAATTTATATCTCAATCGGTGATGATTTTTAGTAGATCATTTCCTCGGGTGAAATCGTGTGATTTCCGAAGTAAATAAATGTCAAAACCGTCAAAACTGACAGTATTATACACATATATGATAATGGATGAAACATACGAAAACAGTTGTAGAGTGAACTAACGAACAACCAACACACAATGAAGCACAAATTATCAACGCAATAATCACCTTCATAAATTACATGGATGATATATTTAAATTTTTTTAAATATTTGAAAATATCCTTTACCGCGGTTATATTAGTTATCGTTGGTTAGACGCAGATAGCATATATAAATAATATTTATGTACAAATAATAATTGTTAATATTAAAATATAATTAGTACAATTTTGAGGTTTTATTCTGTAGAATCCTCCCTCTGTGGAAGGCAGGTTTTTTCCTGCTTTTGATTGGATTTTTCTCCCCCACTACTGCCCTTATACAATTGCTAAACACCCCCTCGTTAATGGAGAATTTTTCGGCTGATTCTTACAACGTAATTCACTCTTTAAGAGCGCAAAAAGTCTCTAATTAAAAACACAAAACAAAAGAGCTTTATTAATGGAGCAAATTAAATTTTAAATCTGCTGGGAATTTTTTTGCTTGTACTTCTTTTTTACTCGCTTTTTCTCCAGGGCCGAATTCAGTTATTAAGTAAATATAAAAATGGATTCTTCAGACATTGCAGTTTTGTGAGAAAGCTGCACTATCTACAGGTGTCTTTTGGATGGGTGACCATTCACTTTAAGTAATTTATTAGATAAAAAAGTGAAGCTGTGTCGTCTGCAGGTGAGTAATGGATGGGTGACCATTTACTCATTTAGTAATTTATATATGGGTATAAAAAGTCGTGTAAAAGTTTGAAGAAGAGAAAGGATCCGTGAAGTTGAAGGAATAAAATATGTGGGCGTCTGGAAAAATGGTTCGATCAGTGTAGATGGCAACCGCTCGGAATTTTATTCCGCGCTATAAACGACACACAATTAGCGACTAATGGCTGGGAATACAAAGACCAACGCTCGTTTTTCAAAATCGTTTCACCGTGAATGCAAGACGAATGGCTACGTTAATTTGGAAAGTTAGGATGTTGTATAAATTATATTTTCTTTCCCCGGCCCTTGGGAAGACACTTCGGTTTTTTGGGATTCTTACGGGTTTACGGGGTAGTCTCGATATACCACCATACCCTTAAATACCCACTGGGAAACACAAATAATTGTATATGCACAAATATGACATTTTTGGTGGTAGCGCTCTTCATACATACAATCTTTGTTTCATCAAATTCTTAAATTCTTTACCTTTTATCTCCCATATAAAAATAAATCTTGTGGTGCACTCTCCAAATCAGTTAAAGTGCCCGTAAATTTGTTTAATAGCACTACTATTATATATTATAATACAAGTTGACACAAATAAATGTATAATTTATTTTCCACCTAAAATGGAGACTGTTGTGCACTCTCCACTCTAGCTAAATTGCCCGAGAGAAACCGTTTAATATATATTCTTTTCGGTATGACAATAAATCATTATGTCCACTTTAAAATGGACTGTGTGGTTTATTTCCACATGTGTTCAAATACCTGGGATATCTATAAAAATATATAAGAGCTAATATTTATGTATTATAAATAGATTGGCACTCTCCACACAAATTTGAATGCCCAGGAAAAACTTTTAGTAAAAACTGTCTTCGGTAGAAATATATAACTTTTCTCACATAAAAATGAATTATGTGGTGCACTCTCCACTCTAGCTAATATACGTGAAAGAAACCGTCTAATAAATATTATTTTCGGTATAAAAATATATTATTATTTCCACTTAAAAGTGAGTATGTGGTTTATTCTCTATCTTAGTTCAAATACCTGAGATACCTCCAAATATCTAATTACTATGTAGGTACTATAAATAAATTGACACTCTCCATATCAGTTCGAATTCCCAGGAAAAAACTTTCTTCGATATAACTATATAATTTTTCTTAAATAAAAATGGGTAATGTGGTGTACTTTTTATGTTAATTTGAGTGCCTGGGAGGTAACATCTTGTATACATCTCTAAACAGATATTTAAACAACTGTTTTCCACCTAAAATGGACCATGCGGTGTCTTCTCCAAGACAGCTAGAGTTCTTGACAGGTATCTGTGAAAAGTGAGTACATAATCTTAAATATGGACCATATGGTGCTCTCTCCTTACCACCTAGGTGTCTGGCAATGAGTTGTAAATTACATTTATTTAAAAATACAGAAAGGTCATTTGAAAGTTTGAAGCTTTCCAACTTGTAGTAATACAAATAGTTACAATTTAAAGTTGTTCATCGATTTAGTCTTGTTAAAATTCTGTCATATAATTAAACTTTCCCGTGAAAAATGATAAGAAATTTTATGCCAGCTACAATCATGAAACAAAATAACATTTCTGTTTTTCCCTTATCTTTATTTCAAGTTTGAAAGAGACTAGCTCTGCCCACCATTTCTGCTAAGCGCGTCCACCAAATTTCCTTCTAATCATGTAGTGATTGCATCTGTAGCCCTGCGCTCTGCAGAAATAAGGGCGCCGGTTACTTTATTCGTGTTTTAAATTAAAGAAAAGACTGTGGCCATTTCTGGCGGTTTTATCTCGTTATTTATAACGGGAATTCGGGGTGGACTTTATAATAAACTCTTTTGAATTTTAAGACGCGAATGCGGAATTTAATTTACCAAGGAGGATTAAAATGAATAAATATTATTTGCTAATCCTAAAATATAAGCAAATACGCGCCAGAAATGCAAACTTCTCTTCACAAATACACACCCATTTTTGGATGGTGTAACACTATTTAAATATACTCCATATACAAGGTATTATATATCCTTAACACTAATCGTAACATATGTTAAACTCTCATTTGCAACCCCAGAGTTTACAGCTCTGTATTTCAAAAATCAATTGATGTACATTAAAAATTTTTAGGGCATTAGATTCCTCAGGCATTTTTACATGCATGCAACAAATTATATTAATTTTCTTCGCGTAATTCAATATCCAGAAAACAATATTTAAAAATTTAACTTTTTCTAACAACATTTATTATTAATCCTCGTATTTACAGTTTGGTATCTCATAAAACAATTGAGATATGTTAATAATTTTTACGGCATTAGATTCCTCAGACATTTTTCAATAAGTACCCTAAATTAAATTTATTTTCTCTGCGTAATTCTATTTCTAGATAAAAATATTTCAAAAATGAATTTTTAAAAAAACATTTCTCAGCAACCCGTGTGTTTACAGTTATGTATCTCAAAAAATAATTGAGATACATTAATAATTTAAAAGTATAAAAAAATATATTTTTACATGTTTATTATAACTGCTGTCAAACAATTTTTTTGTACACATTCGTAAAGTGTAAGTAAAAATAAATTAAACACTGTAACAATATGTAATATTTAGTTTATTTAGTATGTAGGTATTACGGTACCTCCACCATATTTCGACATTGTGGGTCTGAAATATGTTTTGTGAGGGGCAGAAGTTCTGGCGCCTCCACCAAGATAAAAAAACAGAGTTGGCAGAAATAAATAAGTACGTCGTGTTATCTGGGGTATGGAAATTTTTAATAGCGTTGCCATGGCAACAGCTCCATTACAAAAAACAATAGAACGGCTGTCGTCTTTGTTTTCACCCTCAATGACCACCCCAGCGGGCGCGGGCGGCCATTTTTAATTATCGCTCCCTCCTTCGATTCGCGGGAGGTTCCGTATCTGCTTCCTTCTTATTCTTCTTCTTTATTCCGTTTTTTCTCCTCGTTGGCGCGCTACGTCATAGACGGGGACAAGACAATTGCCGCCTGACATTATGCCTTCTTTTGTTTACCAACCAGATTTTTCCTAAATGCCAAAATATTTATATGCGATCGCTCTAATTAGGTGTAGACCTTGACCTATATGCACTCTCCACTGCAGTTGTCGTACATTCATCTCCTCCGTAATTAGCTATGGACAGTCCTTACTTCTACAGTTGCTAGTGCCTGTACTGTAGTAAATTTATTTTTTTGTTAAATGTCAAAATATTTATATGCAATTTATCAAAATACTACACTCTCCACTACAGCTAACATACATTAATCTCCTCTTAAATAACCTATATTCAGCCCTTACTTCTACAGTTGCCAGTGCCTGTACTGTTGTAATTTTATTTTTTTGTTAAATGTCAAAATACTAATATGCAATTTATCAAATTACAACACTCTCCACTAGAGTTGTAATTACATATTATTACCTTAAATTAACTACCAGTAGCCCTTCTCTAAACAGTTACCAGTGCCTGTACTCTTGCTTAATAAGTCAGAATTCAGAATTGATATTAAATCTTGACCTTTACTGCATCTTTACATAATTTAAATACAAATATTTCCCGTACAGTCGAAAGTGCCTATATACAGTACCAGAACATTTATATCTAAATTAGATCTTGACCTACGGTACCCTTTCCACTATAGCTGTAATATATTAACCTCCTCATAAATATCCTACATGTTGTTTAGTAATTTTTCCTACAACCAGGTATAATGTACTTACTTTTTGCCCTCTTTTGAGTTTGTAAAGTATTACATTTATTAATGGTTGAATTTACTTTTGAAATTAATTTTTATTAATATTTCGATTGTAGGAAAAATGTTTTATGCAACTCGTGGGTAACATAGTGTTTTTATCTCGTGCTTTAATTTAAACAGCACTCGACTAAAAAACTCTTACTTTACACACTAGTTGCATAAACAACTATTTCATATATGTCAAATATTAATAATTTATCTAATTAGATTTCAACTTTGATCTGTATTGTACTTTTCTCTACAGTTTTACTATTATATATAATATAACTGTTATTATTATTTGACTAATACAGAATCTTCCTATAGTACAGTGCGTATATTTCTTTGGTGGAGGTGCCCTGAAATCATCCCCTATGTTTTGTATTTTTTACAGTATAAACAGGTGTTTGTAAGACAAAGTAGGAAGATTCTTGCTTTAGTTTTCGTCCTTTTCTTTGTCACAATAAGGGTAGAGAAGCAATCTACCCCATCTACTAATTAAAAGTTTTGAAAACCGAACGAAAAAGTTCCGACTTTGTAGCGTGGTATGGTAGCTTTCCTATAAATCGTTTCAAATAAAAAATACTTTATCGTCTTTTGGTGGCAGCGCTGTTCATTTCAAATATTTTTTAGCAGATATCAGTAATGATATGCTTGTAATAGCTATTAACATATGTATATAGTATTGTAAAAATTAGTTTTGGCACTCTTCGTGTTCTCTTCTTTGTAATATATTCTACAATATCTTTATGTGATATTAATCTTAAAATATAATTATTGATATTCAGAAATATTAAATGATGTTTTAGAAGTTTTTCAATCATAACAGTTATCCTGAAAACAAGATAAATTTTCAAGATGACTTCCACGTTTGGAAAAGAATCCTGCACTTTCTTATATTATTAAATTATACATAAATAGTTCTCGTAGTAGTTTTGACCGAAACTGGCCGAATCCGAAAACGAAATCGAAACTTCGGTCCGACACTAATTATTTTTTCTACGATCATTAAGATATATTCTTGTTGTATGTGTGTTATTGCTACGGATATATAGTATATAATAAACACATTTTCATTTCACATGGTAACCATAGACAATTTTAAGGTATAAATTCATATTTCTCAGTTCTATAAAAAAAATTATTGTTTAATTTTTGTTTTGTAGTTAGTTGGTAGGAAGTAGTGGAATGAAGACATCTTTATTATTGAAATATAAATGAATTAGGAAACAATATGGTGGTCGTAGAAAAAGTATAGTGTACAAGTCGCTTCATATGAAATAGGTACCATTCCATGCTTGTTGTACATTATACTATTATAAAATTCTCTTGTTAATAACGTTTTCGTGATCAAATCTGTATGAGTTGATATGTCGCATTGGTTACAGTTGTATTATTCAATTGTCCCACGTCATTTTGACAAGTCAGTACGGTAATAATATTACCGTACACATACATAATGTTATAATTACATTATTTTTGTCTATGTAAACAAAGTCTTCATATTCTGAAACTGGTAAATGACTTTTTTGATGGCAGCGCAAATGTCGTAGATAAATTTTTCGCTAATAAGGTATCTGTAGGTAAAAAAACAATTGTAATTCCTCTTAGCGAAGCCCTAGATCCCAGAATATCTCAAAGCAAGAGCAGATAAAAAATTAATCACAGAGTAACTCGTCGTAAGGGGCACTGTCTTTACTTGGTGGTGATATATTTCGTTTAAACTGACGCGGGATGACCGGGTGCACGGGAAAACAGCCCTTAACGAACAGCGACTCAAGGGCGGGTTTAGCCCGCTGGCAGGAAACAAAAGACATCCATAGAACAGGCGACTCTCAAAGAAATAAATGAATGCCGGGATAAGAACGTGTTAAAAAGATATTACAAAAACACTATTTGCATTCTGCCGTTCTTTTGTCTTAGGACTCGCGGAAGATGTTTTTGACTGCTTTATTTACAGAAAAATAGTTTTGATTATGAAATAAATTAGTTCACTCACTTCTTATCTTAACAAATATCTTTCGTTTTTAAACTTACAGAGAAATGATTATTTAAAAAGTATACATTTTTATTACTAGTGGTGGAATTTAAAAAGAGAGATGGAAACACCTCATAATTTTTTTTTTTTAACTAATTATAACTTAAAAATTTTATACCATATTTTTTAAACTGCAATCAAGCTCTTTAACAACTACTTTACCTACATTTATTCAACAGACTTACTCCATTTTATCATATATTATGTATTGATCATTTAATTACCATAAGGTTAAAGAAGATCACAAAATTTCACAAAATATTTCATTTTTTTGAGTTAAAAATGAGTGCACGCTACCCAATAATTTTCTGTTTAACTGATGAGTCAATAAAAAATTAAAAATTCATATTTCCAGTTAAAAATTAATATTTTTTTGTATCTCCAAGTAATTTCCAATTACAATTATACAATAAAACGTTATAATTTTTTGTTTTTCACTGTAAATTTTTTCATTTACAGCCAAAATAATTCAAATATACCCATTTTTCGGTCAAAAATTTTGGTTTTTAAAAATATTTCATGTTGATAGACGTCGATGCGCTGATTCCAAAATTTCAAACGAAAGTTAATTATCTCTTTTCGTTCCTGAGATTTTTGCTCTCAAAGTTGCACCTCAAAAATGTGTGTTTTTTGAGCATATCTTTAAAATGGGTAAAGACACAGTCTTAACGTTTATACCAGTCGATTCTACGGCCAAAGTTACATAAAGAAATGTTTTCTTTTCATATACGTTCTTTGGAACGATTTGGTGAAAAATGAGAAAAACGAAAAAACCGGAATTTCAGTTTTTCGCTCGGAAACTTTTTGTCTCCAAAATTCTTTATATTCTGGACTTAAGTAAATATCGATGCGCTGATTTCAAATTTTCAAACCGAATTCAATTATCTCTTACCGTTCTCGAGATATTTACGTTCAAAGTTACACCTGAAAAAAGAGGTTTTTCAGGAATAACCCTGTAATGGGTCGAAATATGACCTCGTCGACCTCACTAATCGATTCTACGGGCAAAATTATATTAGTGTACCAATTTTCAGATTTTTATTCCAACGGATACAATTTTTAGAGCGAAAAAACGAAAATCGACGAAAATCGAGAAAAATCGTAAGGGGTTCATCAGGCATTTTTTCGATTTTCGCCAATTTTCGTTTTTTCGCTCTAAAAATTGTATCCGTTGGAATAAAAATCTGAAAATTGGTACACATATGTAATTTCGCCTGTAGAATCGATTGATTTTATCACCAAAGTCATATCTCCACCCATTTCAGGACAATTCCTGAAAAACCTCTTTTTTCAGGTGCAACTTTAAATGTGAATATCTCGAGAACGGTAAGAGATAATTGAATTCGGTTTGAAAATTTGGAATCAGCGCATTCTTATTTACTTAAGTCCAGAAAATGAAGAATTTTGGAGACAAAAAGTTTCTGAACAAAAAACTGAAATTCCGGTTTTTTCGTTTTTCTAATTTTTCACCAAATCGTTCCAAAGAACGTATATACAGAAAAAACATTTCTTTATGTAACTTTGCCTGTTGAATCGAATGGAATAATCTTTGAAATTGTATCTCTATCCATTTTAAAGATATGCTCAAAAAACACACATTTTTGAGGTGCAACTTTGAAAGCAAAAATCTCACGAACAAAAAGAGATAATTAACTTTCGTCTGAAAATTTGAAATCAGCGCAACGACTTCTATCAATATTGCCTATTTTCAAAAACCAAAATTTTTGACCCAAAAATGGGCATATTTGGAAAATTTTGGATGTATAAACACAATTTTACACTAAAAACTTAAAAGTTGTATTTCTTAAGGTTCGTTTTTAGTGTCTTGAAATTATTTTTTTAACTTTTTGGCTTAGATACTTGTATACAGGCACTTCTAGCTGTTCTAGGGAGTGTATGACATTTTTTGGGATGATATACTACTCTTATAAATATATATCATCACAATATGACGTATTACTCATACCGAGACTTACACAAAATTGATAATATAAATATTTTTATTCTATACATATCACTAGTATATATGGACACTCATAGATGCACTGGAGAGTGCACTACATCACATGTAGTTGAAATAAAAACAACAATAGTGTGATCAATATATCAATCACCATTATTTTATCAACAGATAGCAGACACTCTAAACTGTACTGGAAAAAACACTTCATAACATATTAACAAATTAATTAGTTAAAAATATGGCTGGTATTTGATTATGCACAGTTTGATTTTTGCTAGATTAATTAAATTGGAAACAATGTGAATTATATTCCAACTAATAATTACATATATGGAGTAAATTTTCACTGCATTATATAATTATGTGCGGAATAATTCGGGAATTTATTTTATTCTAACTTCATTTCACACTAATATTCATTGTGACAACTAATATGAATTACATTAAAAGCCTATTTATATTGAAACAGCATTCATCAATTTAACCCTGACTTGTTGCAAAAAATGTATCACAGTTGCAAACATTTTGCATAAAGTGTCAAACTGTTAATGTAGTCAATATAATAATTAAACTAATAGATCATAGTGCTGTAGCGAGGGATCATTTTAGAAACATTAAATAACTCCATATTTATTTAATATTATTTAGTTTCTCGTGTCACGTTCTATTAATATGAAAGTACAATTTTTCTGAAAATCAACTAATCAAAACCCTAATAAATGTCATTACCTGTATAATAATAATTTATTATTGTCAATAGTAACGCTAGTAACTACGTAAATATAACATTTAACGAATATTAACCTTTATTTTAATAATACCATTTAGAGCGAAAAAAAAAATGATATATTTTTTTATATATGTTATATTTGTATTTGAATATGACTATATGAGTCATAACAGTTTCTACAATTTAAATTTTATGGGAGAGACATAAAAATAGGTAGCATCTTTTTGAGTTTTAGGTATCAAGTTTACAATTAAAAAATGCCTTACATTTCTCTGAATGTATTATAGAAATTTTTGTGAATATTCGTATTTGATTTTGTGTGCAGCACAAAACATAATCGGCTTCATTAGTCCATAATATTAGTTTTTTTAATTAAGATTTTTATTATTTTTTTATTAAACGATATATTAACCCAATTAAACTGGTTTCCAATTTTTAAAAACCGGTTTTCGAACTACTTTATTTTTATAACGTTATCAATATGGGTTATCCGATAACCAGTATTTTTTTTGGTTACATGCCCTGAAAAAAGTTATTAATTTAAATCTATCAGTTGTTAACTGTTTTATAGAGACATTGTACAACTTATTTCATAATCGCTAATTTTACATAGTTCGTATGGATATTTATTTATTTTCCTTTTACTCCGGCGGCGTAGAAAAAAAAACTCTTTTATGACAGAAAAAATATCACACTCGTAAAATTATATGAACTGTCAAAAACATAAACAAAAAAGTGAATCAAGTTAGTTAATTAAAACAAATGTTGATCTGTAGATCAACTTGATCCTTGAATCAGTTGATCAATAATCAATGGACTAATTGTGAATTTATTTAGTGTACTTCTAAAACTGTAAATTGTAATTATGAACAGCGCTGCCACCAAATTCAAGAAACCTCCCCTTAATAATAGCCCAACATATAACTGCTATAATTTTTAACATATTATGGTCGCTTGCAGCAAAATTAATACCCCATATCTTCCCTTATTCTTATATAAAAACATAACCGGGCACATAAGTCACTACCCTTGTAATTCCAACCCTTAGTTCCTGCCGAATACAGATAAGGGCGCAAAAAATCCTGCAGCACTTTTCCCGTTTATCGCACCCTTTTCCCGAAGGAGATAAATGGTATTTGTGGCTTACAGGACCAAAATATGGCAGGATACCGCAGGAATCTTATCTCAACTCTGAGATTTGCAGGATAACTTTCTTCTGTAGAAACACAATATTTTAAATATTAACAAATATATCACTTATAGCTCATTATACATAGATATCGAAATTATAAAGTTATAATGAACAACCTTTACTAGACGTCATTTTACGGGTATTTTAGCTGGCGTGGAGAATGCACTACAGAGGTCACAATTTTAGATAAATATAGATGGTAGAGGATTTCTACTAGAATCGAATTCGGGTTTAAAATCTACAAGTGGTTATTTAATTAATAATGATTGAACTAGTGTTAAGATTTTATTGCGAGGTGCAAAGCAACCGAGGGATACAAAGCACTTGTCAATAATAGTACTTGTATGTAAGTATATTTATTTTAACTAGTACTAAAATCCCGATGCTATTAAATAGTATATTATACACCAAGGTTAAGAAGAAAATAGTTTTATATAGATAACGTTTGAGTATAGACATGAATTTCTTTAAAAAAGTAACAATTTGCATTATTAACTTAAGCTAATAATAATTTATTATTGACAGGTTACCATGGTTACTCTGTAAACAGTATTGAAAAATATTTTCTCATGTCAATTAAAGTAAAAAAGTAAATTATTGTAGGTGTCTATGCTAATAGTAAAAATAATTATGGTTACTTTGATCATATATTTAATTTTTTAATAATACGAAGCAATATTTCAAGTATCGTAATATAAATAATCGAAGAATATATTATCTACCTGAAGATTAATAAATGTTAATAAATTTTGGTGGCAGCGCAGTTCATAGATCCGTACCTATACGTGTGACTATTGAGTATTTTATTAGTATTGTTATAAGATGCATTAAATAAATGTAAGAAAAGAATAAGAATTTTCCCTTAAAAATTTAATCCTCGTTGGCAATTACGTTAAAAATAAAACGCAAAAATTACTAAACAGAGCAAGTGCGAGAGAGATAGCCTACACTACAGTTAGAAAGAGAAAAGTGGAGTTCGTTTAATATTAATTTTTCATCTTAATTTCATTTTTCCCAAGCAGTGTTACGATTGGCTGCCGTCCGAGACAAAAAAGAAACGCTCCATAAAAAGGATGGAAAATGTTTTTATCGTGAAAATTCTGCTGGGAACTCGGGAAAAGTGCCGGAAAATATTCGCTCTTTGTATGTTTCACCCGCTGTGGAAACCAACACGATTTACAAGTATATCTTCATATATAAATTTTTGGTGGCAGCGCTGTTCATAGACAGAATTGTTAATAGTTAATCTTCAATAAATTTAAAACAAATATTTTTTTTTAATCTGCTTTAAAAATTAGAAGCATCATACATTTTTGTGTGTACAAACAAATTTATAAATTTCAAACATTAATTTTGTACAAAATGACAAAAAAGTTTATTGATAATCATCGAAAAATATCGTTTTAAAATTAATGTTTTTTTTTTATCAACTTTAAGTCTTCATATCTTTAAAACTAGTAAAGATATTTCAAATCTAATTACAAATTTAAAATCTTCACACATTGTTACATATATACTCAAATTTAAATTTCGAAAATGATTTTTTTAGAAATGACAAACAAATTTGTTGGAAATCACCAAAAACTATAATTTTAAATAAACATTTTTTTTTAAGTCCCGTTCCTTTTAGGAATACTGTGCTATATACAATTACAATACGTGTACACTACAAACAGCATGCACTAGAGACACTTATCCTTATGTGAAAAGTACATCATAATTCTTCGAGAACACTTGTTCTGGAATATATAAATATTTTTTTCAAAAATTTTTTGCACACTTTTTTATAGTTTTTGTCACTTTTGTCGTTTAACTTAAGGGATGTTTACACTTGTCTTGTGCTTATAAAAGCGTAAATACTAAGGGGTGCTCCCTCTGACGTCAGGGACAGACATCCCCCAGCGAAAATTAGGGTAGATTTTTTCTCAACCAGAAAAACACACCAAAAAAATATATGAAATCACTATAATTATAATTGATATATTTACATATATTTACATAATACATACATGGTGCACTTGTCAACGCAGTTTATAATGCCTTTTATTTTTTGTAGATTTTTTTATTGTATAATTAAGATTTAAAAGCCAGACATGAGTTTTATTTTTAAATTTTGTTTAACTGCGCGGTGTGGGTTTTTGAAGGCGGGCAAAGCCTACCAAGATCAGGCAACAGACGCAATTAAAGATGTGATAAATGAACGTAAGACGTCCCCCCCTTACTCCGGCCCTGGGCTTGGCCAGCCTTCCAGAGTTCCCGTTTCTTATTTTCTCAACTGGCCGGGATACCACGGGGCATTTAACGGAAATAGGGAGGGGAATTTCCGGGGATATAAAAAACGGGAATGGGACATATAAGCAACACCCATTACTGGGTGGGCGTAGCTTCATTCAAATAAAAAATAATTACAATATAAATAGATTTTCAAATAAAATTTTTTTATTCCTATTTTTTTATTTTAAAATAATAGTAAACGAACAATAAATTAATAAAAAAAATTGACGTAACTAGCACAGTAGGAGAGAGACAGCAATAGTGATTTTTATGAATATAGTGACTGTAATGTCACAAAACTTGCCGCACTTTTTTAAATTTGTTCTTTTATTTATGAATACTAAAAATTCATAATAATTTTTTTCACTACTAACCTAGACACCTACTATTATTAACTTTTATTTGACTTGAGAAATTGTTTTTCACTACCGTTTACATGGTAACTATGGTCACCTAGGTCAATAATAAATTATTGTTAACTATGGTCGATAATAAAAACTGTCACTTTCCAAAATCCAAATATTGTTTGAATTATTTAATTAAAAAAAGTGTAAAGTATGGACTCACAATTTAAATATGTTCGTTAAATTAAACAAGTAAATCAAGTAAAACCAAAATAAAAATCAAAAGTGCGGTTGACAAACTGAAACATCAAATATAAAAACAAAGACAGTCTACTTTATTTATGTGAATATTAAGAAAAAAGTTAATGTTTATATTAATATGTTTTTACTGTCAATGTATTTTTTTAGTAGGAATGGGATTAAAATGCTAGAAGAGAAAAAAATAACATATATAACACTGTTAAGAAGAGCATTAATGACCAGCGCCTTATGTCCCTCGGTTGCTTCACACCTCGGGACACGACTTTCACTATTATTTCAGCTAAGATGTAATATTAACCTATCTGACATTACTATGGATATAAGTTATATACAATCCCTTTCCTGTACCAGATAAAATGCAACATATGTATATTTTTAATGTCAAATGAACTAAAGTAAAATTCACAAAAATGTGTAAGGATTTTAAATTTTTAAACAGATTTAAAATATGTTAACTAATTTTAAAGTTTAGGGAGTTTAAACTAGAAATGAATGTTAGTATTTTTATTGTTCACTTTTGAAGGGTTGTGATTTGAAGTGAGTTTCAGCTTCAGCTTTCAGGATTTGTTTCTCTTTTGTTCCAAAGCTCTGGTTTAAGGTGTTAATGTACGTTTGTTGGCTAACTTATCGTGTTTTGTTTTGTTATGGTCATATTCCTTTGATCCGAATGCCAAAGCAAATTAGAAAATGTTGGAGTTGAATTAGAGTGTAGGAAAATAAACACTTCGTTTATGATTTAAGCACATGATACCTGCATATATCTCTTTCGGTGTGAAAATATCATTGAACATTTAAAATAAATTAATAATGGAGAATATAAATTTTGTGATTAAATAGTAATATTTACAAAAATGACTTGAGGAAATATAAAAAATAGTCAAAAATAAAATGATATTTTTACTTTGAAGTTTTATAAGTACAAAACTAACATTTATTTCAAATATGATTAAAAATTTGAAATCTTCCTACTTTTTTGTGTGTATACCCATATTTTTATAAATACAAAATAATTTTTAGATAGATACTAAACCAATGAAGATAATTTAAATCTGATTGAAAATTTGAAATCTGTAGAGTTTTTTTCAACAATTAAATAAAAATTGGCAAACCGAAATTTTTATGAAAATGATAATTCTTGTTACAAAATGTTGTTTACCATATAGGTAATATGTAGAGTCAAGCAATACTTTGTGAGCTTTTTTTTTGGATGGGTGAACGCAGAAATAAAGAAAACCTTATTTTGTGTTTTGAAATTTTCAATTCCCTGGTACAATAACAACGCAAATTATAAGGTTGGAAATTAAAATTCAGCGAAGCTTTCGCTTGTGAAAAAGCGTCGAATGGAAGAGTTCTATTAAAAGTTTTTAAGCAAGCGAGCTTTCAAGCGAGGGGTGAGGGGTGTACAACCCTTGATTGCCTAAAGAATCGAAGGGGAAAGAAGAAAAATGGTGGATTATTGATTATTTACACACCCCTCGTAGATTACTTTATTATAAATAATATTACATCTTTCACAAATATATCATCATTTTTTAATATAATTTATAAATATATGTACCATCATATCATTTCATTAAGGAATATTAAAATTAAAATTAAATCGAGATTTCTATGAATAGATTATTTATAAATTACGAACAATTTTGTAACGCCAAATAAAAAAAATATAATTTTTAACTTTATAAAACCACAGCTAACTCTAAAATTAATAATAATATTTTTAAATTGTTTTAAAATTTAAAGTCGTTATAAATTTCTACCTTTTTAATCAAAACCTTTTATGAACACTACAAGAAAAATTATAACAATAGTCAATATGAAAAACGCAGTTTTTCATATAAAATAAATAAAAGATTTTAAAAAATTAAAAATCGGTAATAATGAAAATCATTTTTTATTATAAATTTTTATAAATGTACATAAGTACTATAACAAAATGATACAAATTACCTACATTTTTTTAAATTTATTTAAATTAATATTTCAAATATATATTTTCTTACAAAATTAATATAAATTACAAAAAATGTTATCTATTTATTCTATAAATATTTATTTAAAAATTAATATAAATTACAAAAAATGTTACCTATTTATTCTATAAATATTTATTTAAAATAATAATGTGTTAAATATATTCTTACAATATTATATATAACAAGAAAATTATACAAATTACAAAATCTGTACTGTATTTATTTAATTCTATTTTATTCGTATACTTCAAGCGCATCCACCAAAAATCTTAATCATCTTTGTTCAAATACCCCGCGCAAAGAAAGGGATGAACCGTCTCTCGTGCCATCTACACTTCTCTAGCAAACTATTATAAGGGTTGCAAACCATTTTAAAGGGAGGGTAATGTCGGTATAGTAGGTCACCTACCTGTTGATTTCAAAACAGGGGTTGGTTTTTATACTTGGGGTTGAATATTTTTAGGGGAAGGTTTTTTTAGGTTGGACTGTCGACCAGATAAGTCTTGAAGATGGGAAATTTGAATTTGATTTTTTAAATAATATATTAACAGGAAAAATAAATAATTTATTTATATAAAATTTTAGTTTTATATTGAGAAATATAATTAAATATGTATTTTTCGAAAAATTTGAGAAAAAAAGTTGAAGTATGAAATGCAAGTGAAATTAAAAATTATGTAAGTTTATACTTATATATAAATAAATAAATAAGGGTAGTTTTTCTTAGGAAATATCGGTTAAAGTATGGCTGAAAAATCACCCCTAAAAATCAATATAATTAAATATGAACCCTTACAGTGTCCATCCCTTATTATAATTCTAAACAGACAACCATTAGAAAACTACCCTCTGCCATGTTTTTCCCCCACCAAAATTGGGGTGACTTCATCCACATTAGGAAATGCATGAGTGATTCGCACTCTCACAAACAACTCCCACCCTTATGTCCTCCGTCTTAGGGGTTGATATCCCATCCGCTTCTTAGCTTCTAAGATAAGTTTAAGAGAAAATCTATAGATGGCCTGAATAAGTCCCCGCCCTAACGTTTCCTAGGTAACGGGTAACCAATGAGATATAAGAGAGTTGTCTTATGTACCTAATAGCAACGTAGCACTCAGATGTTTTCTTCTCTTCTTCAGCGGAGGCACCTCTAAACACTCGGCTATAAGGACCACATTGCTGTGAGATGTAAGAGTTTTTTAAGGCAGGAAAGTTTATTCGCGAATTTAAGTTCAGATTACGGAAATTTGGAAACGAGGGAAAACATTAATATAAATTTAAATCGAGTTAAATGGTTAAGGGATGATTTATTGATCATTATTTATTGTTAACTATCCTGAAATATAATACAGATAACGTCTACTGTCCTTTATATCCTATATTCATACAAGATAAAAACACCATTAAACTGCAGTTCGGAAACCAATAAAAATATTATAATTCTGCTTGTAGATTTGAAATTGTCTTACATGTTTACATATATACACATTTTTTTAGATTTTTTTCCAAAAGCAATCAAAAATGCAACTAAAAAATTAACATTTTTTGTGCAACTTTGCAAGTTCATTAGTCTGAATCTACAAAGATATTTAAAATCTATTACAAAATTTAAAAACCTTATAGTTTCTTGAATATAGATTCAAAGTTTTATATTTGAAATTAATTATTACGGAATGGATTAGGAAATTTTTGGAAATCGACAAAAATTTACCATTCGGTAAGAGGTGTATTAGAATTTGGAATCATGCTAAAAATCAGGTAGTGAGTTTTCAATGGATAAGCTCGTTTTGAAGTCCTTTGAACATGATTTTAATATTTTTACGATGATGTCTGTCCATGTGTATGGGTGGATAGATGTTGTCGTAACGATTACTCAAATACTAGTAAATAAAAAAATATATGATATTTTGGATATAACATTCTGACACCCTAGATTAGATCTGATTAGATTTTGATGTTAATCGTGCAACCAGAAGTAGTGTTTTCATAAGAATCTGCACTGTTTTTCTGAAATGAGAAATTTTTATAAATAATAGTTTAATAATGTCATTTGCTAAAAGAGGCGAGAGGATACGTGCTGGATACATATTTTTAAAGTACCTATGTTTTTGTATGTTTAACTTCGAAAGCTTATAACTCCAATAACAATAAAGATATTTAAAATTTGTTTAAAAATTTGAAACCTCCATAGTTTTGTATGTATATGTTTGAAAACTTTTTTTTTTGTAAAAATGAACAACATATTTGTAAAAAAACGTCAAAATTTGCAATTTTTTTATGCACCATTTTTATATGTTCAACTTTGGAAGCTCATAACTCTAAAACCAGTAGAGATATTTAAAATCTAGTTAAAAATTTAGAATCCCTATACATATAATATTGGGATATACATCAATTTTTTTTACAATTATTTAAAACAAAAATTTGCAATATTGACATTTTTTTAAATGAGAAGTGGTAATAAAAAATTATATATCTTTTTTGTAGAAGCATATAACTCTAAAACTAATAAAGATATTTTAAATTTGATTAAAAATTTGAAAACTACATACATTTGTATGTATACAGTCAAATTTTTATTAGTCAAAACAAATTTCTGTGAAAACTACAAAAAGAAATGTAAGAAATGGCAAAAATTGCAAAATTAAACGTTTAGAATTTTTTGTATTTAATTTACAGGCTCATAAATATGAAACCTGTAGATGAATATCAAATAGGTTTGAAAACTTGAAATCCCTATATATTTCTAGCTATGTTCCCGAATTTTTATTAATCAAAACAAATTTTTGTTAAAACTACAAGAAGAAATGTAAGAAATTGCAAAAAAATGCTAAATTAAACGTTTGAATTTATTATATCTAACTCACAAATATGAAACCAGTAAAGGAATTTTAAATTAGTTTAAAAAATTGGAATCCCCATATATTTCTAGCTATGTTCCCAAATTTTTATTAATCAAAACAAATTTTTGTGGTAACTACAAGAAAAATTGCAGGAAATGCCAAAAAGAATATTTTTTCATACCAAAGTGCTTACAGATATTTCAAATTGTTTGAAATATATATTGAACATATACATTTTTTATGAATATATATTTTATCAATAAAATATTAACACATATAATAAATAATACACATTATTTTGCAAGATATATTTATGAATATTTAACAACTTAACAAGTTGAGTGTGAAGTAACGAATTTATCATTCATAGAATATTGATATAGATAAATAGTAATTATAATTACATTATGTAATATTTACCCTTTAATAATAGGGTAGAATATATAATTGCCACCAATAACCAATGATACAGTACATTCAATTCTCTTTTATGTTTTCGTACCTCAAACAGGAAATGTGGGAAAATAGTTTTACAAATAAAATTATACCAGATTCTGGTCTGACTTGAAATGGTCACTTTAAAGGGTACAAGTGGTCAAGACTGACCAGACTAGTGACCAGCCCTTACTCGTTTCTCGACCTGTGACCTTAAGATAAGGGATGATTTTTAGGGTGAGAAAATTTTGTAGTAACTCCGGTTTTGAGACAGGGTGAAATTGTTATATTTGGAAAAGGGGTGAAAAATTAGGGTGATCTAAGGGATGATATGAGAAAATATATTTTGTAGCTCATACACTATCTGATCTCACAAAAACTTTCTTGATATTGTATGTTCTTATACTTTGTAAAGTCAGTTCTGTAAAAATATTTTTGAAAAACCAAAATTAGTATGTATATTCAAAAAATTATGAGAGTTTCAAATTTTAGAACAGAATTGAAATATTTGAACGCGTTATGAAGTTACAGAGCCCCAAAGTTTAATAAGAAAATGTACAAGTAAAATTTGTATTTTTTGTGCTTCTTTACATTTTAGTCGCTTATTTGCGCTTATAATTTTTTCAAACATCAAAATATAGATTTATATTAAAAAAAACTATGGAAATTTTAAATTTTTAAACAGAATTGAATTATCTATTCTGCTTTCGAAAATACATGTCTGTAAAGTTTAAAAAGAATTGAACAATGTTGTAATTTTTTTTTGTGCTTTATTAATTTGTTCGTTTTACATTGATAAAATTTTGTTTTCAATTATAAAAATCGGGAAATACACTAAGAAAATTATGAGGATTTCATTTCTTTATACATAAATTATTCCAACGAAATTTGGAGATACGAGCAATTAAAATTGAAAGAAGAAATGTACTATTCTACTTATGTGAGTGTTTTTACAATACTTTATATATTATTAGATAAAATGTATGTAATAAGTACTAGAGTAATGAAATACGATAAAAATACAAAGAAAATTATAAAGATTCCAAATTTTCAAGCAAATTATAAAATATTATATAGTTTTAGAGATAAGTCCTTTGAACTTATCGTTATTTTCATTGTATTTTTTTCTGGATTATTCTAGAGTATATATTTTAATATACACAATAGCACAATAGATTTTAGACATTGTAACTGTATTTTAAGATGTATCAGTGTATTTTCCTTTTTAGTTTTGAGTGTTTCTTGTGATTTTATATCTATAAAATATAATGTGCATTATTTTTGTCATCCGTTTATGATATTTTTGACATATAAAAAACTGTCACATTAAATGAATTAACTGATATGATGTGTGGTTTTGTGTGAAAATAATGCATTATGTCTGTGATGAAATCTGTGAAAAAATAAGTAAAAATTTTTTTCGCGAATTTTTTCCCGGGAGCGCTTGGAGCTTTTGCAAGCTTTCCGGAGCTTTCCAGGGCGGCGTTGGAGCTTTGGGAGCTTTCGCGGTGCGCGCTTCTTGCAAGTCATCGATTTCTCCCTAAAATTTATCTCAACCCCCTGTCTGCGTCAGTTACTTAAGTCTGACGTAATTTCCTTCTCGGGAACCTGAGCTTGGAGCTTCCAAGCTCTTCACCACGCCCACGCCGAGCTTTCAAAATGGCCGCCATGTAAATTATATAGAAAACTTAAGACTGCGAGGAGCCAGCGTACATATATATTGAGTTAAAACATTCGCAACGTTCCACTTGCGGATGGGATAGTGGGCTTTAAGACGTCGGGCGTAAGGGCGCGAATGGGGCGGCAGGAGACGGCGGAGATATAACTAAAACTTGAAGGCATGTATATACTGCAGAGATTCTGTCTAAGCTTTGTGCTGGAATCTCTGAAGGGGTTGTAATTATATTAGAAAGTTATTTAATATGTTCTGCTTCAGATTGACGTTTTCTCTAGTCCACACAGGGCTGGCTTCGATCCCCATTCCTCAAAAATACACTCTCGCATTCTTTTCTTACCTTACAGCTCTTAAACAATCTTTAAACAACATACATAGCTAAGAAAACTATGATCTCCATTCCTTAAAAATTCACCTTTTTACTCTTTTCTTACCTTACTTCTCCTAAACAATTTTTAAACAACATATATAGCTAAGAAAATTATAATCCCCATTCCTCAAAAATACACCCTCTTACTGTTTTCTTACCTTACTACATATTTAGCTAAGAAAACTATTGTTCACATACATAATCTTGCTTTCCTTTTTATATATTCTTTAAGATTTATACTTTTAGTGTAGAATAAGTATCTTGTTTCCATTCCCATTCGTTAAAAATACACCCCTTACTATATTTTTTTACCTTACTACACTTAACAATCTTTAAACAACATATTTAACTAAGAAAAGTATTCTTCACATACATAATCTTGATTTACTTTAAACATTCTCTTTAAGATTTACACTTTTTGTGTAGACTGAATATCTTGTTTCCAATCCTCATTCCTTAAAAATATACCCCTTACTATTTTCATACCTTAGTAGGTACCCTTAATCAATCTCTAAACAACATATTTAGCTAAGAAAACTATTCTTCACATACATAATCTTAATTTCCTTTATAATTTTGTTTAAGATTTATACTTATTGTGTAGACTAAATATATTTTTTCCATCCCTTTCTTTAAAAATACACTCCTTACTATTTTCTTAGCTTACCCTTAAACACAGTGACGTATCCAGACAATAAAATATTTTTCCTCCATGCAAATCGGGTTAAAACTTTCTTCGGAGTTTTAACTTCCTAAATATGGAAAAGCTACCTTAATAATTCATTTGGTATTCTTATCAAATCCGGCACTGCCTAAATAATTTTTAAAGAACTTTTTTAGCTAAAAAACAACTCCCTTTTTACTCTACTATCCTAAAAATGACTGTTTAACTAAAAATACTACCCTATCTTACAGTTTGCCTAAAATTAATTCTTTCTATAGACTAAAAAGATCTTGCTTCAATCCCCATTCACGATAAAATATCCTATATTACAACCTTTAACCCTTAAATATTTTTAATAATTATTTTTTTGCTTGTTTGCTTAAGATTTATGCTTCCTGTAGACCAACAGTCCTCGCTTCAATTTTCATTCGCTGCAAAAAATCTTTATTCTACATCTCACCTTTAAAACCTTAAACAAATTTTAAATACGTTAGTTTTCAAATCATTATTTTTTGCTAGAAACTACCCTACGTGCTCTTAATTTACGTTACAATTTTTTTTAAGATTTTTGCTTTAGTCCACAAGACTAACAGTCCTTGCTTCAATTTCTATTCGCTTCAAAAATACTCTTCTTTATATACATCTCACCTTTCAAGCCTTAACCAATTTTTAAATAAGTTCATTTTATTTAAAAATACTTCAAATGCTACCATAACAATCTACACTTATTTTAATAACCTATAGGATAAAATTTTTACAAAATTTAAATGTTTGTTTTATAATAGATTTCCCCCTAAATTCCACCCTGGCAGCAGCTCCAAGGAATATATTAACAAGGATAAGAAAGGATGAAAGGACTGTATTCACGTTTGAGATCGAACTGATGAAATATACATGCAGGGTGAATGAGGGTAGGTTTCATGCTAATGAGAATTTCCTTCCACTAAAGACGAAGCTCAAAACCGTGTAAGACTCTGGCTGTACGTCTTGTGTTCCCAGCAAAAATTGTGATTAATAGGGGTAGAGAAAATGGCTGCTGGGGTTGAAATGAGTTGACTTAGGGGTGAAATAAGTACAGATATCGATTTTTAAGGGTTTTTTACCTAAGTGTACCAATTTTCACTTTAATTGAACAACTGGTACAATTTGTATGTCTCCCCAAAACATTTCAAAAACAAACTGATTTATAAGACAAAAATAAATTGACACTGGGGTTGAAATAAATTTTGATACAGCTAAAATAAGTACAGATTTCAATTCTAGAAGGTTTTTTACGTATGTGTATAATTTTTTATTTTAATTAAACAACAGGTACAATTTTTATGTGCCAAATTTCTTTGAGCCAAATCTGCGATTAATAAATACTAATAAAATTGATTTTAAGTCTGAAATAAATTATGATACAGCCAAAATAGGTACAGATTTGAATTCTAGAGGGATTTTTACATATATACACCAATTTTTATATTTTTTGAATGCCTCATACAAATTTTATGTAACACCAAAAATGGTGGAGTTAAAGTTACATATATTTTGAGCAATAGTGTCTAATAAAAATGGTTGTAAAAGTCAAACGGGTACAGATAGGCTAAAAATTCTTGCTGATATCGATTCTTCATAGTTTTTTACGTATGTATAGTACTTTTCAATTGTTTTCTTAAACCACTTTAACTTTTACAAATAAAAGTTTCAAGTATTGTATCATCCACCACAAATTGAAATTTCAATTTTTAAAATAAATTTATATAAAATTTACTATTGCACACTGAATTTTGAAAATTTGTGTACCTATGTAAAAATATATGACAATTTTAATGGTGATATTTTTAAATATGTATCTCACACCCATTTCCGGGTATAAATTCATATCTCTGAAAATAAATGAGATACAATTTTGGTTTTTACATCATTGGATTCTGTGAACATTTTTATAATATGTACATAATTTTTCAAAATTGTATATCAATTAATAAAATGTGTACAGACAAAATAAAAAAAAGTATTTATTTGAAAATCCTGAAAAACCGTGTTATTCTTTTTTAATAAAATATTATTTGTGAGAATATTAAAACAAAAATTTGGTGACATATGTAAAAAAAGTATGAAGATGACAGTAAAAGCTGTACCTCACACACATTTTCAGGTATGGACCTATAAATTTTGCTAGAAAAATACATTTAAATGTGGCGACTTCACCATTAAACTCCACAAAAAAATACTAATCTTTTAAGATCTCTATACATACTAACATATACTATAAAATAATAATTTTAAATAAATTGGTTTTATAAAATAAAAACAGGCACAATTCCTTCATCAACCCTTATCTTATTTTCGTCTTATTTGTTCCCGGGTAAGGTCCTTATGGTAGATTGTGCTTAGCCAATAAGAACCAATTAGCTGGGGTAATCTAGTGCTCCTGGCGGCGTTATTTCTAACTAAACGGGACACGAACTTTGCCTATTTAAATGATAAAATACCACCCTTTGCCCAGGTCGAAAGAGGATAGTAAATACACCAGATTCGTAGCAGGAAATTAACACAAGTTGTACATAAATAGATAAACATATCAAATGGCGTTTAGCACCCATTATTGGGTGGCCGAAAATATTTACTTCTTGAATTTGTGTAGTAATAAATCACATTTTTTATAAAAATACTTTTTTTGTTCAAATTTTCTTAAATTTATTAAAATAAAGGGTTCTGAAAAATATTTTATTATTTATTTTTCATGTTATATTGCCCTGTATTATATTGGGTTTATTAAACATATCTTCATTTTGTTAATTAATTTTTATTACTAGGTATATATTAATTACCATATCTTGTATTTGAAGTACAGGCACAGTAAACTAAATAGTAAAAATTATTTTTTTAAATGCAGTGTTTGCAGTGTATATTTAAAACAAAAGAATTGTTTTAAAACATATTATGATACATATTTATTTATTTTTTCTAGCAGACCTAATATTAGTTTAAGAAACATATAGATATTTTTTTATTATTTATTTATAATAACAATTATTGAAATATATTAAAAATATCAAGAATGGTGCTAAAAATTTTATTATTATTAATTATATTTTATTACTGTTAAATAAAAAAATAAAAAAATTGTTTAGCTTATTGTATTTTTATTTTTTATTAATAATATTTTTACTATATTTATACACATTTTTAATAAAAAAACAAAATATGTATTGCAATTTTTATTTTAAATATATAATAACGAAGTATAGATATTATTTTTTTATTTTTAAACAATTTTTTAATGTGCCTCCACCATTTTTGGATCAATTCTTATTATTAATTTTTATTTGTTTAATTTTTTTTACCAAGCAGACATGAATTTTTATAATGTAGAAACGAAATAAGTATTAATTTTTTTCATTTAAATAAAAGCGAAATATAGGTATAATATTTTTTATTTTAAAAATAGTTTTTATTTCGCCTCCACCATTTTTTGGTAAATGCTAGATATTAATTTTTAATCGTTTTATTTTTTTATAAGAACCAGACATGAATTTTTAATGTAAAAACGAAATAAGTATTAATTTTTTTCATATAAATGGATAAAAATAAAATACTAGTATATATATATTTATTATTAAAATAATTTTTTAATGTGCCTCCACCATTTTTTGCAGGCCTACTATTACTTTTCGTTTTATTTTTAATAGCAACCAGACAAGATGTTTTCCACTATCCAAATGACATCAATTAACAAATGCCACATCCACTACATACCTAGTGCCACACGGATGGAAGACGCCACTGATGCACATTCCTCTGTTTTGCAGACAGCACCAACACCCGCACCTTTATGGTGAAAACTGCTGCGAAAAATAAAACAATAAAATTTTTCCTGGAGGTTTTTTCAGTTGTTCGCATGCGCATGTTTGACGCGGGTGCATATGTGTGAGTGCCCCCCTCGACCCGCGCCCCCCGCCGAGAGGTGCAACCCCCAGTGAGGGAGTTTTTACCACGTTTACATTCGGACAGTTTTTCATATGTGCTTGGTGCGTTTATATTGGGTTGTTTTTCTGCACTCGCGGATTTGTTTTTGCGGGTTGGAGTTTTTTGACACGACTTTCTCACAAGCTACAGGATGTTAAATTTGTTTTCAAAAAATATTTACTTGTATTTTAATCGACAAGTTTTATATTGTACTTGTTTTTACCTCTCGCCTATCAATATATAGATAAGGGACGTTTTGGTCAAAATTTTCGATTGTGAGTTTTCAACATATGAGCACGAATTAAGAGTCCTTAGACTACAATTTTACTATTTTTATAGTGATGTCTATATGTCTATATGTATATGTGTCTATGACGATTTTTCGTCCACGATAACTCCAATACGATACATGTAAAAAGTATAATATTTAGTATTTAAGACTTATATTCAAATATGATGAACTGATTAGATTTTGACTACAATTGGTTAACCAGAAGTAGTACTTTACTTGAAGCTTGAAACAGTTTTTCCCAAAAAATATCTTTAAATACCATTTTTTCGTAAATTACGTTCTTATTAAATGTAAAGATTTTTTAATTACGTTTATATATAACTTCAAGCTAAACAGAAAAAAATATAATAATAATCGTTGCATGCGTTCTTTTTTATATACAAATTTTATAGAGGAAATTTTATATATGAGATGAATTAAAAATATTCTGAAGTGCAATAAAAACTAATTCTACAATTACAAATTGAATGTACTGAAAAACGTATATAGAATATATTACTACAGTGGCGGGAGGTAATGTGTTGGACACATCAGTTTTTTTTATGTGCTGTACTTAAAATACATGCTTCAAAGTAATATTTACTTATATTTTACAGTAAATATATATCTCGAAAAAAATTTTACTTATATATTTTAATATAATTATAAAGTATTTTTTTTTTGGTGGCAGCGCAGCAGTTGATAGACGTAACTTATTTACATAGAAACATACAGATATATAAATTCTATTTCAACATAATGCATTATGAAAATATTTTTGGAAATTCCCAGCTGCAATACAATTGTCAAACTTTTAATAAATATAGAGCGATTTCCAATATTTGTCAATTAATTTTAATCAAATATGCAAATCAAGTGACCTGGTGTAATAAAATAGTTCTAATATGCTTCAAACTTGCAAATTTAAATGGGCAAATTGTTATTCGACCCTTGGCAATTTATGCAAATTACGTTCTTGGCTAGTTCAGACCTTCTCAGGAAAAATATCGCTCCTAACTTTGTCCATTATACTAAGAAAGATGGCAGACATTTTACAAAATATTCATACTTTATATGCTTTATTATAAAAAACTTATGCGGTATAATATACCAATTAAAAATAGTAGGTATATTTAAAAAAATGTTGCAGAATATATTTTTACTATTTGATTTTATAGTATAAAAGTAATACCTAGTATATTAAATAGATAATAAGGTTGAGAATACTATCCGAAAAGCATAGTAACCGAGGGTTATAAGGCGTTGGTCAACAGTAGTCAATTGTGGTATATATATTATTAAAATCACATTACTACTTAAGTAGAACTATATTGATAACAAAATATATTGATACGAATATTAACTTGTTTCTAAATATTCACAAATATACGATTCATTCCGAGAAGTTAGCCAAAATAAGTACGGACTCATCTGTTAAACTGAATTAACCTATATTTTAATAATATTATATTTTTGCAGTTTATTTTAGCACTACCTAAAATAACAAACATATCATTCTACTTATATTATTATTGGTGAATTTGTTTATTATTTACCTTTGGTAATAATAATATCTGATTTCTAAAATGAAAATTATAAAAAATATTTGACTCTTTGACTGTATGTTTGTTATTATAGCCATCCCCGTCTCAATATCTAGCTGACGTTTTACAAACACACAATACTATTTATTTATGTTATTAATTAATAATTTAACGATTTCGGAAAAAATATAATGTATATCTAAAGACTCGGCTATCGCCTCGTAGAATAAATTCCATAAGCGTAATAAAAAAATATACTTTAGTCCCTTGATATACAATTAACTATTTATAAATGACCTTTCAGTTTGTTAAACTCACTTTGAGTCTTGTTTTTTTTAATTTGATTTACTTATTTAAGTTAGACTGTAAATTAAATTGTAATTCAAGTTTACAATTTTCTTGAGTTTATGATTTAAAATAAACGTGAATAATTAATTTCCGGTTCTGTGATGGACCGAGAAGAGTGAACTATGAGTCATATTTCATTGCCTTAAATATGTTTACTATAATTAATCGAAAATATTAAAATAATAGAGATATATTCGTTCAGGTGTATTTTCTAACACGTTTAAAAAAATTATGTATATAATAACCTATATAAATTTAATTTTAGGGGTTAATTTTAACTCTTTTCACTCTCTAAAAATCATTAAAATATCCTCTACAAAATAATGCATGAGAAATAGTAATTTTTGGCATTAAATGTAATACCTACCCCTAAGTAGTCATTAAGACACCCCCAACCGTAAGACATCCCTCTTGTTCATCCCTAGAGGCACTAAATATTCCGCTTCCCTCACGGAGGAAATATCGAATTT
The DNA here is from genome assembly GCA_035578165.1 of Stenolophus ochropezus. Taxonomy (NCBI): domain Eukaryota; kingdom Metazoa; phylum Arthropoda; class Insecta; order Coleoptera; family Carabidae; genus Stenolophus; species Stenolophus ochropezus. Next base: position 1,145,482 of record JAQOWZ010000043.1, read on the forward strand.
AAACCGGAAGTACGACGCCATTTTAGTTCTATTAGCAAGACTTACCCCTGCAGAGAGAGGGTGAGATGTAAGATACACTCCCACCCTTCCAGCTCCCACCCTTGTTGCCAGATAGGGGTGCTTTTATTAAATATGGGAGCGACAAAAATGGGCACTATCTTTCATTAGAAAAAATAAAATACGTAAAGAATTTTTGATAATATTTCTATAAGCATATAAATATAAGCAAATAAATGAGATATAGATTTAAGTGTTGCATCATTGGATTCTACAGAAGAAATACATATGTATGTATATATTTTCAAAATTTTACAAATATTTATAAAAATTTGTAAGATTAGAAATTTTTATATATAAAATAAAAAATTATATCTTAAAAAGCCTTTACAATTCATTGGTGAAGTCGTTAAAGTCGTATGACATACCCACTTTTTGATAACGGATGCCAAACTAAAAATTTGATACCTGATAAAAATTTTAAAAGTATTTCTTCAGAACATTATAAATAAAAATTATAAGAGGTAAAATAAAAAAATAAAAAATTAGATACATACATTATAATGTTAGCAGAATTCAATGGTGAAGTCGTTGAGGTCGCATCTTACACCCATTTTTAGGTATGGATACTCAAACTTTAAATAAGGTGTTTTTGATCATTTCTAAGATTTTAAAAATTAATATTTTTGGAGTAAACTTTAAAAATAATAGGGTCTGAAGAATTCAATAGTAAAATGGTAAAAATGTATCTCATGCCCATTTTTAAGTATAGGTATTTAAACTCAAACGTTAAACAAGTTGTTTTTTAACCATTTCTATAAAATTTGAAAAATATATATTTTTGGGGTAAAATTTAAAAATAAAAATGTGGGTATTTATTTTTTAAGGTCTGCAGAATTCAATAGTAAAATGATAAAAAGTGTATCTCCTATCTCATATCCATTATTAGGTATAGATATTTAAACATGAAAATATTTTTTTGGTAAAATTTTGATGCCTCACTTCAGAATTTTAAAATTTGGATATTTACTTTTTAAGACTGTAGAGTTCATATCTATTTTTGGCTATAGATAATTTGGTACTATTTTGTACAAAAAGTTGTTGTTTTAGAATTTTTTTTGTGGAATAAAAAATAAAAATTTAGGCACTTATGGTTTAGAGTTTGTAAAAGTTACTGCTTCCGAATCTCACACCCAATTTTGGGTACGAGTCCTCAAAAATAAAAATATAAAAGTTGTCTTTACGTAATCTTAATGTCGTGACAGAAAATGAATGTCGCATTGTTAAATTTATTATCAGTGTAAAAACTGAATTAAAACCTGTTCGTCTGGTGCGAACAAAAGCCGAGATAAAAGAATCAATTGTCAAGTTGGCGCAAAATCGTCTGGATTTTTAAACAAAAGACAGGAAGATAACAAAAGCACATCCGCTACGTGTCTGCCAATACGCGCGAAACAATAGCAACATATTTCCCTAACATCTTCCTTTGCCATACAAGATAAATACATATTACTGGCTGTCAGCTTCTGGAATAATATATCTCCTCCCGTACCCTTCCCGGAGGAACTTAAGCTTAAGCCAGCGTAATTATTCAAAAGCTTTCCGTTGGGATGCCGCCATCTTAAATCAATATCACAATAAAATGGCGCCAGGGAAGTCTTCGGCTTAGAAAGACAAGGACAGCACCAGCCTCTCCGTGCGACCGAAAGAGATGCTGATACTCCTTAGAAGGAGACCGACGTCTCCAACGCGCTGGAAAGACAAAGACAGAGGGATTTTTTATCCCCAGAAGACGAAGACCACGATAACGACTTCCAGGAGGAGAGACAAAGAAGGAAATAGTCTTAGGATGAAACGACGAAGACAACCAGCAAAGGATGGAATAAGGATTTTATTTTACCTTATAGGATATGACGTAGTAGGAAGGAGAGACAGAACAAAGACAGATAGATGAAAATGTTTGCGGAATATACATTGTTTAAAAATGGCAGCGACATCTTATATAAAAGTATATAATTTGGTGGCAGCGCTCTTCAAAAAAACATTTATTTTTGGTATATTTCATCTATGGTATTTCCACAAGAATTCAAGTAACGAAGGTATAAAGAACAATTTTACTTGCATTTTACTGTCCCAGCCTCTATACCTACAACATATACCAGATTCCAAAGTACTCGGATACAAAAATATTTTTATTTGAGATTTGAACTCCATGTATCACACTTCGTTCATTTCTAGTAGAAACGCGTTAACGTAGTGAGACACCGTTGCCCATATTCTTTTTATTTTTTATTATACTTTATTAATCTAATTTTTGTAACAAGTTAAAATTTATGTAGGTAAATGCAGCTTTTTTATTTGTAAGCCCATACATAAAAATAAGTGCTAGATAGAAATTTAGTGGTCTTACTAATAAGTTCTACAGGCTTTAAAACATAGATACCCAAATTTTTATTTTTCAGTTGCACCTGGTTCAATTTTTATTTAAAAAATACTAAAAACATACTTTCAATTTTTTTTAGAAATCCTTGCATAGATATTATTTTAAATCAAATGAATGTTACCAAAAAAAATGGATGTAAGCTATGGTTTCATCAATTTATTTTACCGGTTTCACGATATTAAGCTTTTGTTCACATGGACAAAATTAAGCAGGGTAACTAAGTCATAATTGTATACCATGTAATTTGACAAGTCTGTATGGTAATTAATATTTACCGTACATAATTGTCAAAATGACATAGGACAATTGTCATATCATATTAACCCAAACAGACTTGATCACGAAAACGTTACTCGCAAGCAGGCCATGTAACCGGTTAAAAAAACCGGTTGATAAAAACCGGTAACCGATATGTTGAAGAAAATTTGCGAACTGTAACCATAAAATTAACCGATATTTTTAAAGTTGAATAAACCGGTTTAAGCGAACATTAGCGTTTATTTTAATTATAAAACGTTACTCTCAAGAGAATTTTATAAAATATTTTTTATTAATAAGGTGAAACCGATAAACTATTGAACAAACCACGGATGTTATGAATCATACCAGGCCTTAGATGTCTTAAAATTCAATAACTATACTAGGTAGGTATGTTAATAGCTCTTATCTTAAAATTAATATGAGTAATTTAAAACAAGCTGAATTTGTGTAAATAGAACTTTTTTGGATCTAGAGGCCTGTATCCAAAATTGAATTCTATAGACAGAAATATAAATACCCAAATTTTTATTTTTTAATGTCCCTTGTTACAATTTTTATTTTAAAAATTCTGATTTCAAACATCTTATTTCAAGTTTAAATGACTGGTACCAAAAAATGGATATGAATATGGTTTCAAAAATATTACCATTGAATTCTACAGGCTTCAAAATCTTAAAATTCTCGCTCTATGATCCCAGAATTCAATTGACATCTGCAGCGGTTATGATACTAATTATAATACTAGATATGTTAATAGCTATTACAAGAATATCATAACCGATATCTAGAATTGAATTCTACAGACTTTAAAATATAAGTACCCATATTTTTATTTTTCAATATCTCTTATTACAATTTTTATTTAAAAAATACTGAAGAGATACCATCAAAATTTTCTAGAAATAATTTCAAAGAAACTGGTACCAAAAAATTAGTTTTAATCTGAAATAAGACAATTTTGGTGGCAGCGCTGTTCATAACCTTATACTTAATGAATGTTTGGTGGCAGCATAGTGGGGCCGCCCCCCTCCCTCGTGCCGTGAGTCTTATGATAAAACAAACAGTGTTTCCTTAGCAACGCCGTCTCGTTGTGCTCTTCTGTTCGGCGTCGCAGCCTTCTCGGGTAATCTAAATGCAAATGCGCGTATTACCCGGGCAGGTGCGGAAGGAGGCGAACTTTGGCGGAGGCGCCCGACTCTAAGAGCTGCTTACTACCTAAATATTGACGGAGCAGCCAATCTTTGTTGCAAAACTAAAAACATGTTCTTCAGCTTTTCTATTCAGTTCTTACAATGGAGGATGTAAGTCATAAAATATAAAAACTAAGCAATATAGCTTTTCATTATATAGGTAATAATAAAAACTAAACATTACTTTGCGGTAATACGAGTGTAGTTTTAGCAATTGTGATGTCACAATGATAGGATCTTTGGAAAAGTGAGGTTTCTTATGATCCCAGTCTATCTCTCTTCTTTCACGATTCTACTACGCTGACGTTACAATATCTCTTTCCCAAATTTTTAATTATAATCAAATTTTGGTCACATACTCTTTTATATATACTGTGTATCCCAAAGATTGGCATAGACATTTAACATGGAATTTTTTTTTTTTTAAATAGTCTGTTGTTAGTCAAAACTAAAATAAAAGATCCGTTTATGAGCAAAGCTGCCATCAATTTGAATATATGTTTTAAAAACACTTATACATGGTTCTTAGGAGAAAATATGAAGTAGCTTTATCAGAGTAACGACATCTGTCAACCAGGTATTATTGAAAATGTAAAATAATTATTTCTAAGTATGATCTTTAATTTCTATATTTGCAAGTATCCTTTTAGATTTTTTAAATAAATACAATGGAGACTTTAGATATGGTTGATGAAGAGACCCTTAAACTTATCTTGGTGAATTTGGTATTTCAATCATCAAAATCATAATCGAAATTTTCAAATAAAAATTCTACCAGATAAAATTCAAACCTAAAAATTTTTATACTCATATTTTAAGGTTTGCAGAATCGATTGGTAATTTTTTTAAGGCCCTATCATTCAATCTTATCTTAGTGAATTTGATAATAAATTTAAAAAAAGTCATCATCGAATTTTTTAAATAACAAAATTATATACCAGATGAAAATGAAATATAAAAATTTGTATATTTATATTTTAAGGCTAGTAAAATAGATTGGTGAACTCATCAAAGCAGTTTCTCATACCTATTTTATGGTACAGATACTCAAACTTATCTTAGTGAATTTGGTAATAAATTTTTAAGTAATCATCTCCCATTTTTTAAAATAAAAATTGTATCAGGTAGAATACAAATATTAAAATTTGTACTCGTATACTTATATTTTAAGACCTGTAGAATCCATAATAAAATTATTGAGATTGTATTTTATACTCAACTTTTAGTATGAAAGGTGTACTCTTGCGAAATTTCAGCTTGTCGTAAATCACAGATATATGAAGCGTTATGAATCTCAATCATATAGTTTTTAGTAACAACGAAGATATCATAAACAGCACTGCCACCAAAATATATACCACGCAATTTTCTCAAGATTTTTATTTTATACATAATAATTACTTTTAATAAGATTTCTGTTTACAATTTGCATTTTACTTGTATTTAAATTTACTTGCATTTTACTTGCATTTATCGGAAGCCATTCCATGAACAACCCAACAGAAAAGTATTTAAAAATCTCTTTATATAAAATCCTTCTCGTGGCGGCGTCGTTAGCTGGGTGGCTGTGAACATATCGCGAGCCCCCCCCCCCCTCTAGTTGGGAAGTTGGCGAAGACAGGAAGCGGAAGCCCCAGGGTGTTGTGTTAGGCAAGATGGCGCAGCACCTTGACGAGTTTCGCCTGAATTTTAATTGAATTAATGTTGATGTTCTACTTGCAAGAAATGTTATCTTGCTCAAGATTCTGACGCCCAAGATTAATTAGTTTACCGAGGGTGGGGGGCGTTGCTAACGGCAACAATCTAACGGTGATTACGTTTTGTTATCAAACACCACACGGAAAGATTATCCACAAAACTCGCGAACTTTAACTTTCAAAATTCTTTAAAATTCTTACCAGTTTATATTATACGACTATCAAAATACAAATCTAATGTATATGCACTCTCCAAATCAGCTATAAATATCCAATATTAAAAATATATAATATACCTATAATTATTTTTTGACATTTCTCTTCTGTATTAAAAATATGAAATATTTTTTTAATGCTCCACCAAAAATAATTATTTAATTTCTTATATAATAATAGCTGTACACTCTCGAAACTCCATATTTCACTCAACAACAAATAAATTTTAATTTTAAAAATAAATCCTTAATCAATTTTTGTCATTTATCTCGTATATCTATATGAAATATTTTGTTATCAACAAAAAATTACATTTTTGTGAATATTTCTGTATATAATAATAGTTATACGCTCTCCAAACTAAATACTAGTGATCAGTACTGAATATTTGACTCATAATTAATTTTTAATTTTAAAAATAAATCCTTAATTAATTTTTGTTATTTATCTTATACCTATATCTATGTGAAATATAAAAATACAATTCTAGTGGTCTCCTCTGTAAACTAGCCTGTTACTAATTAATATATCTATCATAAATAAGTTTTAATATTTGAAATACTTTGTTACAAAGTTTTTGTCATTGTAAATTATACATTTTAACTGTTCTTTTATAAACTCTTTTAACTAGAGATAAATACCTAATATTCTATATTTTTTTCCACTTATTCAATTCAATCTTTGTGCATTGTTGTAGATAAAAAAAATATTAATAATTTAAAGCAATTTTTTTACCGAACAATAAATAGTTTTTGTTGTGTTATTAATGTATAATTTGTAATAATAATAAATAGTATTCTATCATTCCTTTAAGGATAACAGGGCAGATATGTAAAGACTTAGAAAAGTACATCCACCTTTTGTAATTTGTAATTGAATAGTTATTTTTGTATTAAGTTCGCGAAGTTTGCATCATTAATTGTAATAATTTTATTCATTTATCTAAATTGAGTGTAGAAATGTTTTCCAAAACCGTGGAAAAACGTTTTCCCAGATACTTCGCGCACGTAATGAAGGTAACAACAACTGTGAAACTATGCCTATTTTATGCATTGTTATTAGAATAAAAATGTTAACATGTTTTGCCCGTTGTAGAAAAAAAAATATATGTCTAGCAAATTGCTAAGTACTTTCAAAAATAAAAAATAAAAATGAAGATATTATTTTCACTTATTTAAAAAGCACAACACCCACTATCACTTTTTCACATTGTAACTGATTTCACATCACATCTTACGAGTAAGCACTGCATAATTGACTTGGAAACACTGAGTGACCATGGACATGTGTCTGTTGCATATTTCCTAAGGGTATCTTGTCTGGTCAGTCTGGTGAATCACCTGAATACTTGACCAAGGGTTGACCAGTTACTTAAGGGCCGGACAACTCTAGACTCGACTAGCTGGTTTGTGGAAATTGTCTCGGATTTTTATTTTATTACGGTGGGAATTTATGTAGATTTCAATGTGGGATACAAATGGGAATACTTTTGGTGGCAGCGGTATTCATAGATGGATTGTACAGGTAATATATTGTACTTGAAACAGTGAAGTATATTTAGATTATATATATTATAAATACATTTTTGGTGGCACCGCTGTTCAGAAATATATCTTACAAATAATGTTAACATTAATAATTATTTAGTGTGAAAACAATTCATAGACCATAAAGATAACGAGTACTAATGTAAATAGACATTATATACAACTTATAGGTATAAGCCGAGTAGAAAATACACGATCGTACAGTTAAGGAATTTTTGATTCATCAAAATTATTTTACCCGTATAAATAAGACTAAATTAATTATAATTAATTTATAACATTATGTCTAATGAAGAAATATATAAGAAATGTTCTACATAGTACTATTTCTGAGGCGCAACCTTATTTTTTTCGGAGTTATTTTCAAATTAATTTCTATATCAAGAGACTATTTTAATTTATTTTCTGAGAATATAAAACTGAATAGCAGGACGAAGGGACATTGAGTTCGTCGTCACATTCTCGGATCTCATCATGATGATATTTTCTCTTAATTTTTCAACAGTTTACAGGCTAATACTCTTTTTTTAAAAATAACATTTGTATGCTCTTCTCTTCATAAATTTCAAATTTATTTCGCCTATTTTCTTTGAAACTTTATGAACGCGTCATAAAGATTAAAAACTTCAAAGAAGACACATCGATGTTTTGTAGTTGTTTCCTAATAAAGTAAATCTCGGAAGTAAAATTTTCAATTTTCTTTTCATGAACAAAATTTATCTACAATAATAATTCATAAATTTCTGCTTTTTATAGTTTAAATGGTATCTTAAAATCTTGTACTAAACTGCTTATGATTCTAAGTGTTCGATTTGAATCATACATTTTCACAGTAAAATTTAAATATTTACGTAAATTTTGATAATAAATAAATAATATGTAGTAATAAATGAAAAGTAAGTAAGGATAATAGAATTTATTTGTTTTTATTTATGTATTTATAGTCTTTGCAAAGTTAATTCAGTAATGTGCAACTTTTAGAAATTTAGATAATTTAATTTTAAAGTTAAATTAAACAGAGTTTTCCTAGGTCGCACTAATTAGGACCAAAACTTTGAATTAAAAACAAACTTGATTAATTAAATTTTAATTGCTAAGTACTTTATTATTTTGCGTTAATTTTAAACTTTAATTGGACCATTCATTTCGTTCAAAAATGTTACATTTAGCGCATCCACCATAATGGCTTTATTTGTTATACAGTTTTCACGGCACCGCCACCATTTCTCACACAAATTGAATAAGGCCGTTATGGTAACAAATGTCCGTCAGTGGTGACCTTGAGGTCACTAAGGTCGGGCAGGAGACCGCTTGTACCTTTGGAGAAGGACCCTTAGCGGGTTAGACAAGTTTTCAGAAAAGTTCAATTCTACAATAATTTAATAATGTATGTTATAAAATATAAATATGTATTTGTTATAAACATTTAAAAAACATTTAATGTTATTATTATAAAAAGAAATCTAAGATATTTAATGATAAATTAATATAGAGCACAATAAAAAATTATGTAAAAAAAATATTAAAAATGTGAGTAAAAACAACAGAATAGATGATAGTTGTTTACCGTCGCTTCAAGCGTCGCCATAACGACGCTCGACTAAGCGTCGGTCTAGGGTAGCTATGCTAGAAAATGGCGTTGAATTTTTAGCTATAAATATCCTACTTTTCTGTACACTTAAGCTATAATATCAGTAAAAATAACAACATTATTAATTCATACTTTTACAAGGTAAACATATAACAAAAAAAATATTTTATAATGTTTAATTTTAATAAGTATATGTTATAAGATATATAATTCTTTGTTAGTATTGTAGTAAATATTGTATGATCTATGAAGCTTATATAGTATATACTTTAATCTCAATATATTACTGTACTTAGTATGGAGAATACAGAATATAGAAAATATGAAAAACTACGGCGAACTTATAATAGTAGGCTATGTTTCATGGAATGGGGTTGAAAATTTATAAACATTTATAAAAGGTAATATGAACAGTCATATGTAATTATAATTAAAAATCCATTTTGCCACAAAATGCTGAAATATCAATAATAAAAAATTAGTTTAAATTTTATCAAGAAAACAGATCGAAATACACATTAATATCATAAAAAATATTATGTCAAAATTGGAAATAAGGAAATATCAGATATCTAAGAAAAGTGAGATAAACAAGCTTTAAGGGAATAGTTGGCAAAAATTATTCATGCCTACGTCAGAAATTTGGTAAAATTATTAGAAAATAAAGGAGGTTCAACTAAATATTAAGACTAAGGCATTGTTTGTCTCTAAATTTGATGATTCTGTAAACATGTATTTCTGTGTAGGGATGTAATTTAATTTTTTTGTGTTGGGGGAAGGGTAAACATAATAAAGTATATACATTTTTTGAGTAGAAAAGCAATAAGTATTTATTTATAGACTACTATAGGCTTTAGCATAAACTATAGTATCTGTATATAAGCAAGATCATAGTATTTTCTAAAATATTTTGTTACACAGACAACCTCAGATATCTGAGCTTTAACCATTTACATAAAATTAGTCGACTAAAGTCACAAATACTTAAGTTAATATTAGAAAAAATCACAATTTTCAAATCTTTTTCCTTTATTTAAAAATATTTCAGCTAGCGCAAACTATGTTGAAACATTCTAGATTGTTTCATTTCGTTTGAAATAATAGATAATAAATGTGTGATTGACATAATTACATGCTTATAGAATATTAATTTTAATAAATAAAAGTACCAATCGTGTGACAACAGCCAAACTCATATGACTGAAACATTTTGTTGTATTGTATGTTTTGCAATAACAGCCTTCTCACACTTTTATTTCAACATTTCATAATGAGCAACAGACGGTTTAATTAAATTTTTATTTGTTAACCTGATAATTATTGAAAATATACCTTTACTAATTATACAGTCAAACATGACATATGGTACTATTTGTTCCTATTGTCTTATTGGATGAGAAATTATGAATTATTTAGTTTGTTTGCTTGGGTGTGTAAGGGTTGAAGACCCTTAAAGAATAAACACTAATAAGTACTTTACCTACTAGTATATTAAACATTAAGAACCGTAACTATATTTTATCAATCAAAGACAATTTTTTGAGATTGTTATTCCTACCTTTTTGTTTTGCTTACTATTTTTTGCTGCATCAAAATTAAAATAAACGAAAATATATGTAAGAAATAACTGCGAAAATAATTAGTTAAATATTGAAAGTAGCTTTCAGAACTCATAATTATTCAAAAGACAATGTAACGTTTCGACAGTTCAGTGCTGCCTTCGTCAGGTAATTAACAAAACTAAATATAAATAAGTAGTCAAGACAACCTGTAAAAATATACAAATGACAATGACATAAAATTAAAAACAGATGACAGGCAGCATTGAGCTGTCGAAACGTTGTAAATTAATAAAAAAAAATCCAGAACTTAAACCCAAATATTGTCTTTTGAATAATTAGTTAAGTACTATTATTTGTCAATAATTTTTATTTTTAATAGCAATAAATATACTAAATAATTTCTTTGCATGTATACTAAATATGAATTTACTTACCATTATGCTACCTTTACGTTTACAACCAGTAAAAGTAATTTACTGTCCTGAAAACAGATCTAGTAAAAAGACAAAAAGAATTATCGTGCAAATTTTTTTTTAAGGTTTGTGCTGTTTTTGTGACGGATAAATTTAGAATTTTGTGAATTTTTAAGGGCACTCCGATGCAAATTCTTCGCGAATTACAATTTCAAATCCAGTCTAAGACATTAGCAACATTCCCTAACTTGAACCCTTTGGCAAATAATGAAATTTTAATCAAGGCAAGAACTTACATTTACAAAGCTGGTTCGAAGCTCTTGCAAAACGTCAAAGCAGGGCGGGGGGCAGGCAGGGGGAGGGGGGTACCCCTTACATTGTACAGGGGGTACAACATGGCCGTATTTTACACACTAAGATGGGGGTGAAAATTTGGAGCAAGTATAAAAGGTGAAACATTCAAAAATACATCTGTCATACAAAACCTTTTACTTGGCTGATAAAATAAATGTGGTTGTATACTTTATAATTCAAGATAATTTTACTTGCATTCTACATTTTGAGGTTATAGTTTATAAATAAAAAATATGGTTTACTTGTTTAATAACTGATATATTTATGGTACAGAACAGGGATGGGAAAATCCGTTACTTAACGTTATATACAACTTAAAAAAACATAACAACATAATGTTATACAACGTTATAATAACGTTATTTTATGTTGTTATTGTAACGTTAAAAAAACTTAATAAAAAATGAAGCTAAAATAATATTTAAAATATTAATACCTTATTCTGAAATTAGTAATTACCTGCTATAAAACTGACATTACTAATTTTTTTATAATCATGTTGACAGTAGGATGTTAGAAGGTTTATGGTACATCTAAAACAGTCTTCAAATGCAACTAGTGACTAATGATATATCGTTACTAGTTACGTTATGGTTACATTACGTTATTTTGTTGTTGTTACATTATTAATCAAAAATATATTACATGAAAAGTTATTATAAGGTTATCAGATATTGTTACGTTACGTTTTCCATACCTGGTTCAAAAGTCCAATGTATTAATAAAATTGGGTGATTTTTGTATACTTGATACAAATACTAGGTTGATGTTAATTTTGTAATTTGTTATATTTTTTCATACAAGTCCTACAAATATTTTCACTTACCTACAGGTTTAAAAATACAAGTTGCACATTAAAATTTAAATTACATTAAATTTCTTTAAAAAATATTTAAAGGAATATTTTTTGATGAGTGGTTTAAGAGTATGAACCACACAAATTTGAATAATTTTTATTTTAAATCTGTGGTAAATTCTCTATCACCTCAATGATTAAAATATAAAATAAAATGTATGGTACATAAATAATAGACCATCAAAAATAAAAAATATAAAATTGAGGATTTTTTCACAAAAAAAATTGTGGTACACTTTCCACATAATTGTATAAATATTTATATTTGTGGTACTTTCTCCACACCAGCTAGATATCCTATACAACCATCAATAAGCTATAAGTGATATGTTCTACTATAATGACATATTGATAAAATTATATGAACAAATATAAAGATATAACAAAATTAATAGCATATAATTTTTCACAATTACACGGTCAAGCTTTCCAAGAACTTTCCGCGAGTGAATAAATAACGCGTTGTTAGCTAATGATGTAATAGCTACCCGTCAGTCTATAATTTTTCTAATAGCAGTGCTGCCCTTCTTAACTTGGCAGCGGCGTTCAATCGAATATTAATTTAATTACAGCGTTCGCATTAGAGCGCTGTTGCTGTTCAACTTGGCAACAATGGAGGGTGGTTTCCCCCAGCCGCTCGAAGACGCCGCATGAGATGTTGGGGAATGTCTTGCGAGGCATAGAAATGAGCTACACTGCTAAGTTTGGTGGAGGCGCGCACATTCTTTCTACTCGCGTATCTTCAAAGCTAGAGATAATATGGTGTTAATTATCTCAAATTTGGATTTAGGGGGTTGTTTTGTATAGATGTACATATTTTCAGTAGATTTCAGTTGCTGAGTTTTTGCTTAGACTAGTTTTTGTATGAACAGTTTTTGAACATTTTTTTTAAGAAGTTTTTTCAATACACTTATTTCAAGAACTAGAAAAGATAGGGCCGTAATAATAACAAATTTGAATTCAGAGGGTTGTTTTGTATAGGAATAATTATTTTCAGTACATTTCAATGGCTGAATTTTTTTTTAGACCGAAGATTTTTTACCATTTTTTAAGAAATTGTTTCAATATATTTATTTCAAAAACTAGAAGTGATATGGCCATCACAATTACAATTTTAGATTCAGGATGTTGTTTTGTATAGATATCCAAATTTTCAATAGATTTTGGTAGTTGAAATTTTATTCATTTTTTATGAAATTCTTTCAGTACACGTATTTCAAAAATGGGTAGAGATACACACTGTTCAATCTCAAATATGGATGCCAGAGTTTCTTTTTGTATAGGCGTGTACATATTTTTAATAAATTTTAGTACCTGAAAAAATATTATACATGTTTTTGTATTAAATAATTTTTAACAATTTTTAAGAACTTTTTCAGTACCTGTATCTCAAAGACAAAAATAGATGCAAACTTAAGAATCTCATATTTGGGTTTAGGGGGATGTTTTGTATACATATTTTCAGCAAGTTTCAATTACAGAAAATAAAAATGTTTGTTTTTGTATTAGAGGATTTTCGACAATTTTTGACAAATTGTTCCACAAGATATAACTGAAAACCTACATTATGTCTGTATCTTCGCTATTCAAATAAATTCAAATAATAAAGTCAGTGGTTTAGTTTCTACACTTATACACATTTTTCGTAATTTTCAATGGCAGAAAGAATTTTTAAATAAATTTTTGAAAAAAATATTTTATAATTTTTGGTTATATTTCAACATATTAAGTATTTCAAATATATATTTGGAATCGTATTTTAATTTCCTATCCATCTATCCCATTCCCGGAAACGTCCTTCCGTTATTTCCGGTTTTAGTTTTTCCACTTTTCTTACCCCCGACTTTCCTATTACTTTGCCGTCTTTAAGCTTACGGCAAAGGTGTTTGCTGACTCAGGTGCGGCTTTCTGCGTAAGAGTGTAACCCCCCTAAGAATTACTCCGCTGTCACTAGCATCATTTAGCTACGAGAGCTGAAATCGTTCACGTACGCCCCCGCAGAACAAAGAGCCGTTGGTAAATAGAACGTATAAGCTGCGAGCGTTCATTGGCCGACGTTAATAACTCTAAGACAAGACAAGACGAGCAGAATTAATGAGAAATGTACAGTCAAGGGTAGGAAACTACAAGGTGGAAATATTACAATACGCCCTGCACGAAGCAGAGTATACCTCGGAAAATCAAACCCCATTTTCATATACGCGTCACAAAGATTTTCTTCTGAAACCACGCGTGATAAAACTTAAAATCGTCAGTAGGTCTTTTATGACACAAAAACATTTTTTCAGTATAATTCAACTATTGAAAAAGATTCTGAAAGACATGATTACATGTAGGTTAATAAAAACCAAACAAAATTTGCTTTAACCGTAATTTTAACCGATATTTTCAAAGCGGAAAATACCGGTTTTAACAAACATTAACTTTTATAAAAGTCGGTCTGTTTGGAGTTGCACTGATTTCATAAAATTCTCTAACTAGATTAGTGACTACAACTCCAAAAAAGACCTTTTATTAACATCTAGTCATTAAAACCAATCCTACATTAAACTTTATTTTAATATTATCATTTAGCGCGAAAAAAAAAATATATTTTCTTTATACATATCTGTTATAATTGTATTTGAATATGACTATATGAGTCATGACAGTTTCTAAAATTTACATTTTATGGGAGTCATAAAAATAGGTAGTTTCTTTGTTAGCTTTAGGCATCAAGTTTACAATTGAAAAATGACTTACATTTCTCTGAATGTATTATAGGAATTTTTGTGAATATTCGTGTTTGATTTTGTACGCATTTTTCATTGGTTCATAATATTTTTTTTAATAGCCGATATATTAACCGATTTCTAATTTTTAAAATTAATGTTCTTATTATGGGTGAACCATTAAACATTATTCTTTTCTGTTACGTGCCTAGTATGTAAGGCAAAAAATAAATATTTTTCCACTACTATTCAGTTATCTTAAAAACCATAATAGATACAAACTTCAAGTGTTCCCAAATAAATTTGGCTGTTACATTTATGTGACAAAAAATTAAAATTTTGTCAATACTGGTATACGTTTTTCTTTAAACAAAAAAAAATGCAAACTTAAAACCTGCAAAAATGCATTCAACAGAACTTTTTTTATAAGATTACTTATTTTCAGCGTAATTTAACACCTGAAAAAAATTCAAATAGAAATTTTTCACAAGACCTAAAAATTTAACATTGTATCTCTATGTTTCTTAAAATGTTAGCATGACATATACTTAAAACATACAGGAATTAATTTAGTAGTTTTTTTTTCATAATAAAACTAGTTTTCAAGGTTTCTGAACTCCTGAAAAAATCAAACCTAACACAACAATTTAATAGTGTACTTTTTTTATTTAAAAAGATATATACCTCTTAAAAACTTAAAATTTTGTACCTAAATCAGTTTAATATATCCATAAAAATATAGTTTTGAGTTTAAAAGTTTGTATCTTTCTAAACCTAAAAGAAATATCAACGTGAAACATGAAAAAAAATTGAAATTGAATGTCTCTTTCTATATTTGTACTTTTTTATAATATTTTAGATGTCTGAAAAAAGTTTCAGATATAAAAGTATTTGAGAGAAATTTGGCGAATCCACCATAAAATATCCCAATATAATCTGCAACTTATACCAAGCATATAAGCTTAATGTAACATATTGTATGAAATCCTTAATTGTCCTTCGGGTATTATCCTTGTCTCATACAAAAATAATTTATTCCTTGCGGTGTAAGGATGGCTGAAGCAACTCCAGCAACGACTCTAAAACTTGCAAAATTGCAGAGCTAAAGGGCGTAACGTCAAGAATCCAATTAGGTAAAGTTAGCCCTGCTCGGCAACTGTCACGAACATATAATGGCGCCAGGACAACAAGGATAACGTGGGAACAATACAGAAATAACCAACACTCCTTTCATACTTTCACTTCTCGCTATTGCTCTTTTTATTCTATTCTTATTTTTCTTATGTCAAATTATCCTCAAGGTATACTCTTTCCAAATTTTTAAACAGCACTTAAATATGTTTTTTTGTACTTAAAATATTAGCTCTTAAACTGTGATTAGTTTTGTTGAAGAACAAACCAAACACTGAAAAGTTCCTTTTTATTATTTTTTATTTAGATACAATTTTTATTTATTTTACACTTTCTATGCGTAAATTTTTTTTTTAAGACATGCTCTTTTCAAAATTTTAACCCCCATCTAAATATATTGTTCAATTTCTACAATATTAGCCCTCATATATTGATTAGTATTTTACAGTACTAACCAAATACAAAAAAATGTACATATATAGAAATATTCTTTCTTTTCTCACTGTTATTATTTTTATTTATTCTACACTTTCTCCACACAAAAATAATCCTTAAGATATGCTCCTTTTAAAATTGCAAATAGCATCTAAAAAATTTTTAGTTCTTAAAATTTTGGCTTTAAATTTTGGTCGGTATTTCAGCAAATGAAATCAAATATCACAAAATATATATATTTTGATCTGGTAAATATAAAAAAATAGTTTTAAAGCTGTATCTTATACCCATTTTTGGGTATAATTAAATATCTCAAAAACAATGAAAGATACAAATTTCTAGTTTTTTTCTTTCGATTATACAGATAAAGTTATGTAAATATTGTAATTTTTATTTTTTTCTTTGTTAACGCAGTAATTTATTATAAAAATAATATTATTGGCTATCATTTATTAAATAGTTAATAATTAAAAAAAAATAGTTACAATTATAAATAAAAACCATCAGATTTCTATAGAAAATTTTACATAATTTTCATCCCTTTTATTCAACCAGACAACCCTTAAAATCTAGTATCAAAATTTCAATTTCAAAATATCTGTTTCATTTCTCACGAAACTTGTCCGTCCGGTCCTGATGACCCAGGGCAGGACTAGTGGACACTGGTCATTCCAGAGCAAGGTCAAAGGTCATCTAGGGCCCGGTCTTATCTGGGAAAAGGTTTAAAAAGGGGAAAAGGAACTAGTTTTTAATTTGTATCACAATAGTTTAAATTTATATTTTTTCGTTTGTATCTGTTTGGGTATTTTTGTGTACCACTCCTTTACGGTTAAAGATAGGACAATGAGACTGGAAAATTTGGAATCTACGGTAAATTTCCCTTGGGATTATTGTACACAAGAATTTTTTAAGATGAGTGGTTCATTATAATTAAATCGTAAAAATATTTATTTATAAAAATTGTTGATATATTTTAAATTTTACAATTTTAAGTGTTACTCCTTTACGGTTGAAGATAGGACAATGGGAGTAGAAAATTTAGAATCTACGTTAAATTTCCTTTGTGATTATGGTACGTAAGAATTTTTACCGACGAGTGGTTCATTTTAATTAAGCCACAAAAAATTATATAAGAATTATTTACATTTTCTTGTTCATATTTTACATTTTTAAGTGTGACACATTTACAGTTAAAAATAGAGTAATGAAAGTAAAGAAAATGAAATCTACAGAAAATTTCCTATTTGAATATGTTACAAAATATTTTTTCTGATTAGTGGTTTAAAAATTATAAACCCTTAAATGTGCGTATAAATTTTGCTAAATTAAATGCGAGCATATTTCATGTTTATAACTATAATATTATTTCTTCGCCATTAATACAACCCTAATAGCACCCTTAACAATTCTGTGTGTTCCATAAATACCAATTTCTTAATTCCACCCGTAACCACCCCCAAATCTCAGTTGAAAATGCCTTCCACTTTTGCAACCCCTTAGACGATTTTGCACCTCATACAGCGTGCACTTCGGTGAGAATAGTCTAAGGGTAGTTTCTTGCAGGGATAAATTAGACTGTGAGGATATCAACCAGAGGATTGTCGAGGAGGGAATATTCTAAGGCATGTTCTTGTAAGCACAGATTCAGGGTACATGCAGAATTTTAATGAGTTGAACAGATTATATGTTAGTGGGGGTAAATATTTGAAATATTTTTGTTTAGGGATGAAGAATTTAATTAATTTTAAAGGAATACCCCTTATTTTTGTTATATGTTATTATTTGTGTCTCTTTATGTACTCAAAATTTAGAATATTACCTGTAAACATTTTATCATTTTTGATAATAGTCTCATATTTTACATTTTGGCTTACCACTTCTACACGGTTAAAGATATTACAATAAGCTTTACAAATTTGAAATCTACAGTAAGTTTCCAATAATTTCACATAAAGAAGTATTTATTTTGATGAGTGGTTTTATATTTATTTGACTTTAAATCTTAAATAAATATAAGATATTTATTAATACAGCTCATTTTCCGTATTTTTACTTGTAACTCCAGCACAGTTAAATATATTTTAGTGCGTGTAAAAATTTTTGAAGCTACTTAAAATTTCCTTAAAAACCACATGTAAAAATATTTTTTATGACAAGTGATTTTAAATATACAAACGTGTTTTCTTTAAATTTAATTTTGTTTTATGTTTTATGCACGCTTGAATGGATACATAGACTATATCCACCCTAGAGTAGATATGAAAAACATCTGACTTATTGTGAATGTCACAATATATTTTTTGTACGACCACTACGGAAAGTGGCACTTTTCTCATACTATAAAAAGCTTCAAAGTTGCGTATTTTCCATAAACGTGAGTTAAAATGTGAGAAATCATTTCTCACAGTATTTGCCAACACTGTGCATTAGTGAAGGTAATCTTTATGAAAAAAAAATCGTGAATAATTTAATTCGTAAGTTTTAATTATACCCTCATTTTTATATTTTTTCTTGCCTCTCCTTCACGATTAAATATACTGCTTTAGAGATTAAAAATTTAATATCTACATTTAATCAATAGGCGAAAATAGTTATTTATGATATAAGTGTTAAAAGTGACATTTTATGAGTGAGTGGGGAAGTTTGAAACGAGGCGAAGCCGAGTGTAACAAACCCCACGAACGAAATAAAATCACTTTTAACACAAATATCATACACTATTTTTCCTACGACCCTAATTATATATTAGTAAATAAAAACTAAGCATTGTAGAATGACATTTATGACAGGTCATGATGTATTTGTTATGAACAACTGAACAGAAGTGCTGTTAAAAGTAAATTTGTTTTTTACTTTTAATTCGTTGTCAATGACAACGTGTTAAAAGTATTAACTGCGTTATAAACAGTTATTTTTAACTTGCTAAGCAACCGTTAAAAAGACTATTTTTAACAGTGGTCGTAGGAAAAAATTTTTTCCGTTAGAAGTTAGATTTTTAAAATATATTTTTATTTTTTTATATTTTTGATTGCTCTCCTACACGGTTAAATCTTTTAGATGTACAGATTTTTTTTGATTAGTGGTTCAGGAGTACTAGACATAAAAAAATAATTTTTTTAATATTTTCTTTTATATAATTTTTTATATTTTTGAGGATAACTCCTGAAGAAGTAAAGCTACAAAATTGAGACTTAAAAATTTAGAAACTGCATTAAATTCTCTATAAGATCACACAAAGAAATATAAAATATTACATGAGATATATGAGTACTAGACTATTAAAAATAGTGAAATAAACAAATAAAAAAGCTATCTAGCTTCTTCCCCTACAGATTTCCGTACCCTTAAGTCGTCCAATCAGGAGCTCGTAAACTTATGTAGATAGAATCCTCACTTCTTATTGGTCGGCTGCTTTCTAAGGTAGCAGCTACACTGTCGACCAGATGAAGCTTGACTTGGAGGAGGTTGCTACGAGGTGAATATTTGCCAGGTTTGTTGTATTCAACCGTAAGGGGAGGGGTCTTTTTCCTAGGACTGTAAGACATATGTAAGAAGACGGGATCGATAAATTTTGGGGCCGCAGAGAACCTGAAGGTGTATACAAAGCTTAAAAGTAATTACACTTTTTTTCTTTTCAACATTTATATTTGTTTTATTTTATATTAACGACCTATTTTTAAACATAAATTATAAAAAAAGTTTACACGTATTACCTACGCACGAATTAAAATTCAATTTTTGGTGGCAGCGCACTTCATTTTATAGTTTTATAACCTGTAATTACCTTTTTTTTCTTTTCAACATTTAAAATTGTTTTATATTATAATAACGACTTATTTGTAAACATAAATTATAAAAATTGTTTATAACTTTTATCTACATATGAATAAAACATTTATTTTTGATGGCAGCGCTCTTCATTTTATAATAACTAATCATATATGTTCACAACAAATAAATACAAATTTTTCACAATAATTCTTGCCAAATATTTTCTAAAAACACTTCCAGATATTTCCACAATGAGGTCTTGCATAATTTTTCATTTTTAGCTTTAATCAATAGAATAATATTTTTCCCTATATTAAAAAAAATTGCTATGAAAAATGATATCCTTTAAAATGCGGTTGCATTACCCCACTTCCCTCCTTGTTCAGTGACGTATCAAGGTTCTTACACAATTTCACTTCGTTTCAAACGTCAAATATAATGTTTTAACTTCTAATATGACAACAAAATTTTGTGCAAATATAGTGGCACACAAAATCCTTAAAATGTTTCAAATGATAGACTGTCCATTTTACCAACTTTCAAACACGCCAAACTACAATATTTGGAATCTGGCATCCATACGTGGATAACTTCACAACAGATTTTTTAATATGAAACTTTAAAACGATAGTATATAACAACAACAAAATAGATATTGAAGGTTCGATTTAAAATTTAAACAAAAAAAGGTTCACTTATTTTTTTTACAAGACCTCATTTCTACATAATTTTATTTCATATACATCAACCCTAAAATACCCCTTAAAATATTTTTAATTTAAAATAACGCGAATTGTAAATAACGATTATTTGAAAATTTGAATAAAACTTGAACCAAAATTACAGGTTTCTGGTTTTAGCTTTATGTCGGTAAGGGTAGTTTCTGTACCTGACCGTCATCCCTCTGGTGGTGAGTAGATAGAAGTATAAGGGTTGGGTGTGCGCAAGGCAGGGGTTGAAAATAAGGGTATGAGGTGGAGTTGCCTATGAGAACGTTGCCACCAAATTTTATACAAGTTAATTTTGATAGTAATATATGTTGTTGAAAACTTTAGGAATATAGAGATAAAGAATATATTATTTTATTATTGAATTCAGTATTATAATACATCAATAAGTAAAGAATATTTTTTTATAGATATTTCACTAATACGATGCAAAAATAGTAAAGGAAGGAAAAGTTAAGTTACCTTAGGAATTTGATGCTCTGTTCCATATAGATGATCTGGGGTTCGATTTCCACCGACATATTTTAAGATACATATTTATTTATTTCTACATCTCTCTACTCCGTAAGAGAGGTATTGGAATCATGCTAAAAATTGTATAGTGAGTTTTCAACGGATAAGCACGTTTTGAAGACCCTACAACACGATTTTAATATTTTTCCGATGATGTTTGCCCGTTTGTGTGAATGAATGGATGTTGTAATGATTATTAATATACTAGTGTAGAAAAAAAGTTAAAATTTTGGATATAGCATTTTGACACCCTAGATTAGATCTGATTAGATTTTGTTATTAATCGTACAACCAGAAGTGGTGTTTTCATGAAGATCTGAAGTGTTTTTCTGAAATATCAAGTCATTAGCTAAAATTTTATGGTTTCAATTTGCTTCTCCTTACTTCCATTTGATTATTACGTGTAATTAATATTCGTTAAATTTGTTACAATTGCAGTTAATCTGTTTATCTATGGAACTCAATGTTTTATATTTGACAATGACAGTTATTATAATAGATAGTGGAAATATTATAAAAGTAATTATCGATTACTCTAAAGGAATTGTACTAATACTATAAGTACTAATTATTTTAATAATTCATTTAACCGTGTCAGCGGTCAACGTACGGATACTCATACATAGATATAAAACATTATTAATAAAAAAGGTAAAGAGGACAGGCGAGAGGTTATGTGCTGACCACATTAGACGTTTATTTAAAAATATAAGTTACTCCTCTAAAATACAAGTAAATATTGTTATGGAAACGATGAAGTTCACTTCTCAAATTAAAATGTATGTAAAGCTTGTTTTAAAACAAATAGCTTATGTACTTTTTCCTTTTTCTATACAGGAATGTTAAGATAGAAAAGAAGAAATGTATTTTAATGTATAATTGTGCATTTGCCTTTTTAGCTTTGAGTATATAGGCAACTCTTCTGAAATGGAAGTAAAGATTGTAACGGAACAACTGAAGTTCACTTCTTACTTTTACCTAAGGATGTAGAGCCATTGATGGTGATTTAGGAAGCAATGAAGAATATAGTTGAACGTAAGAATAGTTCGAGGATAAGATCATTAGCGTTTCCGCATGATTAGTTGTTGTCACATTTGATAAATGCGTTCGTCACTTCCACAAATACTTTCCAGGCGTTCATTACAAATAGCAATTAAGTTGTCTAATTAAAACTTGCACTAAGTTATGCCCAAACACTTAAGTTAATGTTATAATTAAGGCGGGATCGGGATCCTGTGTGACAGACAGATGAACGCGTTAAACGATCTCAGAATACTTGATATTTCCAGCGTAGTTTTACATTAATGACGAGGGCAGTCTACCTCATTTAACACCAAGGAACGTTACACGAACCATACATATATAAATATATCTTCTTATATGTACCTAACTTATTCGTAACAATGAACTTAATATTATATTTGCATAATGTTTTCTCAGCGCTGCCACCAAAATACAATTTGTGCTTTTTGATAATCTTCTCACATTTTACTTCTAAATGGTAAAATAGAAAACAGTTATTGTTAAAAATTTAAAATTTACATTGAAAAGTGTTTGCATATCCGAAATAATCTATAAATACTTATTATTGTTTCCAAAATTTTTGTTTTAGAAAATAGTCCATTATCATAGACGTGACTATGATAACAAATAAAAATAATTAAAAAGTACCCATGTTTCGATCCAAAATTTTAATTTTGAAAATATTCCACATAGACGTCGATGCGCTGGTTTTAAATTTACGAATAGAATTTATTTATCTCTTTTTGTTCTTGAGATTTTTGCTTTCAAATTTGCACCTCAACAAAGTGTGTTTTCTATATATATTTCTAAAATGAGTAGTTATGCAAAATCAACGATTATACAGGTCAATTCTACAGGCAAAGTTACATAAAGAAATGTATTTTCTGCATATACGTTGTCTGGAACAATTTGGTGAAAAATAAGAAAAAGGTAAAAACTGGAATTTCACTTTTTCACTCGATAACTTCTTTCAACAATTTTTTCTATAATCTGGTATTGTTGTACAAATTTCAAATTTTCAAACAGAAGTTAATTATCTTTTATCGTTCCCGAGATATTCACATTCAAAGATAGACGTTAAAACAGATTTTTAGAGGTCTTAATTTAAATATAAATATCTCAAGAAGAGTAAGAGATAATAGAATACTGTTTAAAAATTTGGAATGAGGAAATCGTTGAGATTATATCTTCATCCATTTTTGAGAATGTCATAAAACACACTTTTTTGAGGTGCAAATTGGACAGCAAAAATCTCGAATACGAAAAGAGATAATTAAATTTTATTTGTATATTTAAAATTAATGCATCGTTTATCAACTCGAACTATTTTTAAAAACCTAATTTTTCTTTTAGCTCATACATGATTTAATAAAGATACAACAGTAGAACAAATTTAAAAACTATTTTAAAGTTTTTATAAAAATATTATTTCTGACGAGTAATTTAAAAGTTATAGACATTTAAAATAAACTTAAATTTTTATATTTACGAGTAGTTTAACATATGACCAGATTAAGATTTTGAGCTGATATTTTATATTTTAACTTGCCACTTCTACATGGTTAAAAATTAAGCTTTGCGCTTTACAATTTTAAAATCTAGATTAAATTTTCTTCTTAGAAGATGTACACAAATAATTCTTATATATCACAGAAATGGACGCAAAAAAAAAAATTTCCACTGAGATAAAACGACTTAGTGATATTTGAGCAGGATCTTAGGTATCAATATTCCTGCTTGGCATCCTGGGAATGCTGCGAGGTGTTGCCATCACAGCAGGAATCCTGCAGCCGCCCCGCTGGTAATGGTATGGAAAATTGTATACTTGCCGCTGATTTCCAGATAATGGGGTGCAATCTCGAACGGGTAATTATTTCACTTTGGGTAATTGTTACACTTAGGAATGCGGCCACGAAATATTTAAGCCCTGGAATTTATTACTCTATCACTAAACACGAAAAATATAAATACACCATCATATATTAGAGTAAGTAACATATAAGCACCAAAAAGATATGTCTTAGTAGGGAATTAAATATTTTTTTGGAAATATGTCCCAAGTTTGATGCGTTTTCATAATAGAAGCACTAAATAAGAATCACTAAACAATACTAAAAATATAAATACACCATAATGTATTGTCATAAGTATCATATAAGCATCAAAAAGTGAAAATATGTCTTAGGTGGAAATTAAATATTTTTTGATAAATATGTCCAAAGTTTGATGCTTTTTCATAATAGAACCACTCAACGAAAAAAATATTTCTTTTATGTATTTTACGTAGAAATTAATATAGATTCTAAATTTTTAAAGGACATCTTCATATCTTTACCCATTTAGAAATTAGAGACTGAAAACTTTAAAAATATGAGCCTACAAATGAAATTACACATTTTTCTTACACAGCGTTTATCTTTAATGTCTTGTCATTTTTTTTACCACATTTAGTATAAAATACTTCTTTATTGAATATTACGTATAAATTAATGCAAATTCTACTTTTTCAAAGAACTTGTCCATATCAATAACCGTTTAGAAACTACAGACGAAAAACTAAAAAATGAACATTAGAATTAAATACCGTAGATTTCAGAATTGTTTGTCCCAATTTCCTATCTTTATCCGTTAAGGAAATATGGACCAAAAAGTGAAAAATTAACACGTGAACACATTAAAGGTTTATTTCTACGTTTACAATTTTTCAAGTTGTTTATACTTTTCTTCATAAAATCTGATCAAGTTGATATAAAATAATAAAAATTGGTACATGTATGTAAAATTTCCCGTATAATCGATTGGTGTGATAGTTGAAGCCTTATCTTTAACTATTTTTAAGTTACACCTCAAAAATTGGTGTTGTAATATTTAATTTCATACTTAAATGAGTTATATCGGAAACAGAGCGAGAAATTTATTTTTTTGGAAATTTTGTTAGGAATAAGGATAATGCTAATTCAAAATAAATTCTAAATAAAAACATTTTTGGCTATAGTGCCTATTTTTGGGCAAAAGCATAACGTATGCATTTCTATGGTGACGCAGTGAAAATTTGAAGTCTCTGTAGTTAAAATTACAGAAATTATATAAAAGTTATAGGCCCGTATTACAAACTCAATTTTATAGAGCGTTTTTGTTAAAAGTGACTTCTGGTTTCATAAGATTATAATGTAAAAACATTCTTCCTAAAATTGATTTTATTATAAAAGTGCGTTCGAAATATGGACCATTATTTTTACATCAATTTTTAGTTGAAAAGTCTTTCAACTATTTCTAAATATAGCATGCATATTTTTAAGACAGTTACAACTATACAAACATCATATTATAGAATACAATTAATAGATTCAATTTTTGATGGAAATAATTGTTTATCTTTATTTATTTTTTAGTAAAATAAAAGTGAACTTACCTATTATTTTTTGGTGGCAGCGCCATTTATAAGTAGAACTTACAAATAGTATATTGCAAGTTTTCTGTAAATATGTGTAGAAATAGTAATTAAAGGAATTTGTTTAAGGGTTAATAATTAAAATATGAGATATATTTTATTCGGGTAGCATTTATTGATATCAATAAACAGCATATAACATTACATATATAAGCAGATTACAAAGGGTACCTGAGAATTTTTAACATCAAACATAATTTCAACGTATACAATAATCACAGATGCATTGCTTTAAGTAATTCGGATTTAGCAGCAAAATGAGGTATTCTTATTTGGTAAAGCTTAAAGTAAGAACTGATATATAGGTCATATTGTCTAATAAACACGTAATATAATTCAACAGTTACCATTAAGTCTTAAAAACACAACACAGAATAATTAACACCTTTTATTTCCAATTTAAAAAAGCTTTGGTTTCGTTTGAATGGGAAAAAAACTTTGATACTACCCTTAGAGTATTAATACTATGGATATTTGAAATCTTTTTAATTGCACAAATCGAAATTTAGAGCTTACAAATTTTGATCCGTACCTCAAAAAAAGACATAATTCAAATTTATTTAAAAATTTGGATATTTTATATATTTTTCTATATACCAATTGTTTTTGAGGTTACCATTTTTTTAAGGAAATCACAAAACATTTTGATTAAAGAAAACAACAATTTGAAATAAGTATACAGATATCAACTGTATTAAGAGATATTTTAAATTGGATTGAAAATTTAAAATACTCGTACATTTTTTGTAAACAACAACCAAATTAAATTTCTTTTTAATTTTATTATTTATTTTTTAAAATCTATTTAATCTGATTAGAAATTTTAAAAAGCCATGCTTTGTTTTCTATGTACTCAAATTTTGAGTTTTGTGGTTTATATATAATCTTTCTTTCATGTATGGCTTTACCAGACTATTTGGACACTTTAACTGCCGTGGAGAGTGTACAAGCGAAACCTAATTTTATAATGATTTTTTTTATAACAATTATTGTTTTTGCTGTTGTTGTAATAATGGTCAAATATAAAGAATTGTTAACACTTCAGATTTTGTTTCTTCTATAATTAATGTGCCAGTAATGTATTTTGTATAATTATGTTTACAGAAAAGAAGGTTTTGAATTTGAAGTATAATTCGTATTTTTTTAAATGGATGGATCATCTATAGTATTAATAGTCTAAGGATGCGAGGGAAGCTGATATTTTTTTCCAGAATCCACAAGTGTTTTTTCCACCCCCGTTATATATCAATTAACAAGGGATGAACAACCCTCTGGGATTTTGCACTTTTTAATGGATTTTTTCGCCTGGGACAACATATTTTTTCTCTTTGCACATTTTGTGTTAAATGGTTTTAAATGAGATTAAATTAACTTTTTTAAAAGTCTGTTCATTTTTATAATTTGTAACGCACAGTGGCGTAGCATGACGATTTTTTACGGGGGCAAATGGAAAATGTTTTTAATATAATAATACCATAATTTTTATACATAAATAAACTATTAATCTCTTATGTTTTTTTACCATTTATGGTAATGCTTACACCATACGTGTAGCTAGTGTGGGAAGAGTACCACATTATTTATTTGTTTTGGTATTTATTTGGTCTGGTAGGAGTCAGTTGCTTGCACTCTCACTGGACTGGAGAGTGTACCACAAGGGCTTTTTTATGTGTGAAATACAATAAAAATTTGGTTTTGTACAAGTTACCTTTAAAAACTCTAGCTGCGATGTAGAGTGTACCGAAGGTGCTATTTTTATGTGTAAATTACAATAAGGAATTTAGCTTGCCAGATGTTACTTTTAAGCATTTTAGCTGAAGTGGAGATTGTATCCTAGTGCCTTTTTTTATGTGTGAATTATAGCAAAGAATTTGACTGGTAAAATCATTTTTGACTACTTTTATTTCAAATTTGAATAGAATAAAATAGACTATTCAAGGGTAAAAATATTGTTTCCTATTAATTTTGCAATAAAATTGTTATTTTGTGTATAGAATATAATTCATAGATGTTCACTTTAGGCACTCTATCTGCGATGTAGAGTGCACTGAAGAGGCTATTTTTATGTGTAAATTATAGTACATAATTTGGCTTGCCAGACGTTAGTTTTAAGCACTTTAGCTGAAGTAGAGAGTGTACCCTAGTGACTATTTTTATATGAGAATTAGAGCAAAGAATTTGACTGGATAAAATCATTTTTGACTAATTTCATTTTAAATTTAAATATAATAAAGAAGACTATTTAAGAGTGAAAGTATTATTTCTTATTAATTTTGTAATAAAATTATTATTTTGAGAATAGAATTTAATTCAAAGAAGTTACCTTTAGGCACTCTATCTGCGATGTAAAGTGCAACGAAGTGGCTATTTTTATGTGTGAAATATATTAAAGAATTTGGTTTGACAAATGTTACTCTTAGGCACTTTATTTGAAATGGAGAGTGCACACAGGGACTATTTTTATGTGGCAATTGGAGTTTAGAATTTGACTGGATAAAACTATTTTCACTACTTTCATTTTAAATTTAACTGTAATGAAAAATACAATTTAGAATTTGAATTTGACAAAGTATTAAAGTGTTGGTTTGTAGGCATGACCTAATATTTAATTAATTTTAATTTATAAAATATACGAGCCTTTTACAGCCTAGGACAATAACATTTTATCAGCCATAAAAACATTAATCAAAATTTAAAACAAGTAAGTTACCCAATTCCAAACTTCGTGTTGTATTTTTGTTCTGTACAGATATAGCTGGCAATATAAAGTTATATTAGTTACGAACTGAAGTCGTCCAGAGAAGTTGTGTACATGTGGGGGTAGTTCTCTAGGGGTGCTAGTGAGCTGGGGGGTTGGATTCTAAAACGAGGTGGAGGGTGTATAAATTCTAGCGAAAAATATCTACTATTCTCATTGGAGAGAAATTATGATAGTAGGTGATAATAAAGAACCTATTAATGATGATTGTATAGAAAGTATTCAATGATGATTTTGATCGACAGAAATAGCAAGATAGTTAGAGAATATTGGTGGAGGAGCCAACATATTTTCAAATGTATTTTTTAAAATTGTTTAGTAATATATATATTTTGTTTCAGATTTACCTGGCCTGAAATGTTCTGGTAAGAATCTTCAGCAGTTTAGTTATTTTTATATTTTAATTCTTGTGAAATATAAATTTGAAGTGTGCCTTTTGAAGCTAAATATATGAGTAAATTTACAAATTTCAGGTGTAAATTATACTCACAATTTTGAGGTAAAAATATAAGCAATATATAAAACAATATACAAGTAGAGTTTCCAGTAATTTTTGTCTGTCAAATATTATTATTTTTGCCGTATACTATACTCAAAATATTTTCCAAATATACTGATTTTATAGTTATAGTTTTATGGTCAAAATATAAGTAATTTTTACTACTGTATATAACTTGAATTTTCAGTAATTTCAGCCTGAAATATACTAGAAAATTTGGACCTTGGATTTTCAGTAATTTTTGTCTATAAAATATTATAAGTTTTAGGCGTAAATTGTAGGTCAAAATATTAGCCAAAAATAAAATTTTATACTCATAATTTTCAGTTCAAAATAGCAGCAATTAAAAAAAATTGGACATATTATTATTTCAGGAATAAATTATGCTCAAAATATTTTCCAAGTATACAGTTCTATACTCATAATTTTGAGGTTATATAAATTGAGTTTTTAGTAAGTACAGTCACAAATATACTGGAAATTATGATCAAAGCAACATATAGGGTTTACAATACAGTTTACAGTATTTTTTTTTTCTATAAAATATTACTAGTTTTGAGCGTAAACTCTACTTAAAATATTATCCAAATATAAATTTTTATACTCATAATTTTGAGGTCAAAATATAAGCAATTTATAAAACAATATACAACTGGAGTTTTCAGTTGTTTTAATCTTGAAAATATTATAATTTCAGACGTGAATTATACCCAAAATATTTTCCAAATAAAAATTTTTGTACTCATAATTTTGAGATCAAAATAAAAACAAATTTTATAGTTGTATATAAACGAAATTTTTAGTAATTTTAGCCTGAAAAATACTACATATTTTGACGAGACCTTAAAGTCTAAACATTGTTTTTAAACTAAGAATTTTGAATAAATAAAATGAGTAATTTATTAAGCAACTTACTGCTATAGTTTTTAGTAATTTCAGCTTGTAAAATACTATAAATTTTATGAAATTTAACTAATTAATTTATATAGATTCTAAACGGAATTTATTTCAAATATACAATCAAATATTTGTGGAATTTTTTATCAGAATATTTATATTTTTGTGTTTGAAAATATAACCAATTTTAAATTGAAATATATATTTTTAAGTGTATATCGTCACATGTTTTGAATTGATTTTGGGAATGCCAGTTTGTTATATTTTTTTAAATGTAATACAAATAATATTTATAAAAATTTAATAGAAAAACTGTTTTGTTCTCTCTTTTAAAATTTTACTTATAATATATGTTGATTTTGTTAGGTACATTTATTTAAAAAATATGTGAATTTTGTGATAAATTTTTGTTGAAACTTGTGCGGAAATCTTTAATAACTTTTGATGATCTAAGGAAATTTTTTGAGAATAATTTCATTGTTTTTAAGGGTTTGAAAAGTGATAATTTTTTGAGTTTGTATTGAATTTATGGATTTGAATGTGTGAGTGTGTAAGTGTGTATATGTAGGTTTGTACGACTGACAAAGTCCACAGAAACTATTAAGAAAACAACGTCAGATTCGGCGCGAATATTATTCAAAATGGTGAATGTTTTGTAACATGGCGGTAGGAATATAAACACGACAGAAGACGGAAAACAAACTAAACTAAGTTTCACATTGCTAAGCAACGGACGAGTGGGGAGAATTTTAAATAGGGCGGTTTACGTTTTGGGATTAGACCTTTTTTGGGGTTTTATGGGCTTTGATGTGGTTGCTCTATACTTTAAACAATTTCGGGTACAATGGACTTTCCTTTTTTCAAATAAAAGTTTAAAAAATTGTAAACGAGTAATAAATAAATACAATTTTTGGTAGAATACTAGAATACTTTCTTATTTAAATGTATATATGAACAATCAATTATTTTTATTTGTAAAAAAAATAAACTGATAAGAAATAAAAAAGCAATAACTTTAATTACTTTTGTAGACATCAAATTTAAATTTTTATTTTTAAAAATTGTTTTCTTTGGAAACCCCATATTTTTACAATTTTTTTATCAAGTTAAAAAAATGGTGGCAGCGCTGTTCATAGACAAATATACATAATATAGTTTTGAAGTAATGCCAATGACTATATATTAAATGTAATAATACTAAGAAATATGTCATTTATTTTATTGCTAAATATATTAATTGTATTGTAGATATGTGCAACTTACGTTATAAGTCCGATAAATAACTTTTTACGGTACGAATAAGATGTATTTGAATGAGGCGACAAAGGAGCCGAGTCAGGAATTTAAAAATTAGTTTTGAGAATTTATCACATTTTTAAATTTTGTGTAATGGTTTGAATTTGTTACTTTGAAAATTATTAAGAAAGCAAAATAAAAATCTTAATTGTCATTGAAACAAAAAAAGAAAAACGCAGTCATCTGTCATTTATGCCATGTCAATTACAAACTTTCAATGGAATTATATTGAAATACGGTCAGATTTAAACAATTTAAATTTAGTAATACAAAATAAATGAATGTAAAAATAATTTAAAGTATGACATGAAGTTTGAACCATGATGGTTATTTTTATGAGAAATATTTGATATAAAAATTTGATCTCAACAGTATATTAAATAAAATTGTTTTTACAATTATTTACTTCCAAACAAATAAATAAGGGGGGTAATGTTTTATAAATAAAGTATTTTTTAAATGTTATCCATAAAAGAGTAAAAAATTTTTGTTTAATTGTAATTTAAATTTGAAGACAATGACTGTATATATAAATAATAAATATTTTTTTACTGCAAACAGAACTAAATAAAATAAATAGTACAGTACTAGAAGGCACTTTTAGTTGAGTATACAAATAACAACAAGTACTATTAGACAATAAATTATATTTTTTGTTTTTGCACCAATTTATGATATTTATATTAAAAGTGAACTTCCATCTAAGTTAAAACCGTGAACAAATTTTCTTGATTTTGTAAATAATGTATATCAGTCAAAATATAAATTAAAATTTAGCATTAACCAAATTTTTAATTATCAAAGTTATTGAAATGTGTTTAAAATGTTTTGAGTGTAGTTTTTGAGTGGTACCCATCCTAATAAAATCCATATCTACAAGCGCTTGACACCAAGAATTAAATTTGAAATTAAGTGCACTTTATAGGTTTTTATTTTGATAGATTTTTCTATAGATTTAATTTTGTTATAACCAGAACGGTACAGCCAGATAAAAACATGACAAGATATTAATTTCTTCATATTTTTTTTGAGTTTAAATATTTTTTGATTTGGGTTTGTTTTTAGATATTTTAGTGTTTTTGTTAACAAGTGAATTAATGAATGTGGTTTTTGTTAAACAAATGAAGATTAAAGTAATGAATTTTAGTAATTATTGTAAGGAGGCAGAGCGTCGCTTGGTTAAATTTGCCGTAATTCCCCTCCTCCTTAATCCGCCCCATGTATTCGCTCTCACACACTCATTAATCACGATTTCTTCCTGCCTTTCTTTGGCATCGTCTTTCGTTCCCCCTAGCGCCGGGCCTGGCGTTCGCGGGAGAAAATTGAAGATTAATGGAATTAAAGATGAAGGCATAAATAATGCAGATAGCGTTCTCAAGCCCGCTAGAAAGATAAATGAACTTAAGGCAAACAAAGGTGGAGTCCCTCGAGAGGGGGGAAATCGTACACGCCGGGGGACCATTGGGGAAAGGGGGGGATGCCTACATACACGACAACAACTTATACCACCAAAAAAATGTTTACTTCGTTTGAGTGTTCATAAATTAGATTTAAATCTTAACATATTGTTGAAAGAAGTGAAAGACACTTTTAGCTGAAGTAGAGAGTTTAATATATAAAAAGAAGCTATTAAAAATTAGCCAAGGAAATTAAAATTTGTATAATAAAATTAAAAAATTGTTTTGAGTTTTGACTTTGTATTAAATCGTTACATATATCTTGGGGTACTTGTAGTTGAAGTGGAGAGTTCTGGGACAGTTGGAAAACAGCCTAGTAACAAGAAAATAAAATTAAAAATAATTTTACTACTTTTGAGTGTTTATAATTTTATATTAAATTGGTACGTATTATTCGAAGGCACTTGTAACTGAAGTAGGGAGTATAATATTTAAAAAATTTGTAAAAATATATACTTGTTTTGATAAATACAGATTTGTATTACATACTTGTTGGGCTAATAGCTAAAATGAAGAGTTTAGTATTCAAAATTGA
This sequence comes from Stenolophus ochropezus, assembly GCA_035578165.1. Classification (NCBI taxonomy): domain Eukaryota; kingdom Metazoa; phylum Arthropoda; class Insecta; order Coleoptera; family Carabidae; genus Stenolophus; species Stenolophus ochropezus. The sequence continues at coordinate 1,178,814 of JAQOWZ010000043.1, forward strand.
AATAATAATTGAGAAAGGGCGTAAGGATAAGAATAATGTAAAAACGATATGTTCTTTTCTTGTTTTTTTAAATGTTAGTGGAAAGCACTTGTTTCTGAAGTAAAAAGTTTAATATTTAAAAAAAATCAGAGAAAATTGGCCTGAAAAAAAATTTGTAAGAAAAAAAAACGTATTTCAAGTATTAAAGCTTTAAATCTTTGCCTAAAAATAGGGGTATTTGTAGCTGAAGTTGAGAATTTAGTATCTAAAAGATATTGAAAAATGGCCTGGAAACAAGAATTTTTTATTAAAAAAATTTCATTCTTTTGATAGACACAGTTTTGTATTAAATATTTGCCTAATACTTAGGGGCACTTGTAGCCAAAGTGGAGAATTCTTATTATTTAAGGAGAACGATTAGGGACGAACTAAGAGAATAGAATTATAAAAGTTAAAGAAAAGAGAAAGAAAAGAAAAGAAATTTTATAATAAAATAATATTTACTGGTTTTAGTTAGACACAATTTTGTAATAATCCTTTAGGTATTATTGGAGGCCACCTGTAGCTAAAGTAGAGAGTTATGAAATAATTTTTGAGCCAGGTTTGAACATAGAAGTATAAATAAACATTTTGGTAGAGGTGCTTGACATGTAAATAAATTTTTATTTGTAATTTTTAATAGTTTTAAATATTTTTATAATATTTTTTTATAGATTTCAATATAAATATTTTTGGACAACTTTCAAACAGAATTTGTCTATACATTTTATTTGGGCTGGATACAATTTTTGTTACTTTTTTTTATTAAATTATTATATAGTACTGGAAGGTAATTGTAGCTGATTTATCTAGTTTTAATATCATTTCTCGAGCCAGATTTGAACATAGAAATATAGATAAATATTTTCAAACTCTAAAAATTTTCTAGAAAATTTTAAGGCACTTTTGTTATGAATTAATATGAAGATATTTACAGTTATAGTGTAGAAGTTTGGTATTACTTTTTGAAGCGTTTTGAAATCTAGAGAAATATTTTGGTGGATATCTAAATATTTTTTTTGTACTTTTTCAATTGTTTCAAATGTTTTTATATATTTTTTTATTATAGTTATTTAAAGATAACAGATTTGGAAGGTATATTTTTTGGTAAACTTTTAATCATTACTCGGGTATTTGTAGCTGTAGTGGAGAATGATTTTTGAACCAGATTTAAATAAACATTTATTTAGAAGTAATCTTTTGATTCCGGTTTTTCATAGATATATTTTATAATTAATTGTAATTCGCAATACATTATATATTTTTATGTAATTAATGTTTGGGCACTAGCAGCTGAAGTAAAAAGATTTTGGTTTGATTTTGGATTTTCAGTTATTGTTTTTGGTATTTTTTTTGTTCATATTGACATTTAAACTGGATTTATTTTAGGATTTATTTTTTTGGACATTTTATAATTAACTTTTTGTCCTGGGTTATTATTTTTGTACCATAAAGGCTATTTCTAAACAAAATTTATGGACACTTGTAGCTGTACGTAGAGTGTACCACATAGTTAATTTTCACCGGTAAATATATCACAGCTATTTTGTACTTTGAGATTTTAATAATATAATATTCTATTTTTGTATTTAATTTGTTATATTTTCTTTGTACTCAATGGTTTTAAAATGCATTATTTATTACTGTTTATAATTACAATTTGTAATAACAGCTAAATATAGTTAGGAAGTAAGACAATAAAGATGTAATAAAAAAAGAAGAAATGAAATCAGAAAGAAAAATGGTGTATGCGTGATGTTATTGTGAATGAATTTTTTTTTTTAATTTATTTGAAATTTCATGGTGAAATGTGGTCTGAAATGTGCTAAAAAAGCACTAAAATATAACTGAAAAATATATTTTTGTAGGAAATTACTTAGTATGATTTAGTAATGATTTTTATAATGGTTTTATAGTAGGTAATTAAGTCATATAATAATTATAAGGAAGAATAATTGATGATCATTTTTGAGAGTAGTGTTAGTATGTGTATAAATATGTTAGTGCCTATAATAAACATATTTTTGGGTTTTAATTTTTGTTTGGTTTTTTTTTTGAGTCACATATATATTTTGAATCATGTTTTGGCTATAAAAATAATAGTTATTATTAAAAATAATACATTAATTTTATTGCTAAAATCTTTTTTTAACTATTACTTTGAATTAAGGTATAAACTATTTTTGATGGAGACACAATATGTATTTTGATAGGTATATTTTTCAGTAAGTGTCTATATGTGTATTTATATTGTAGATGTGTGTTATAAAAAAGTGATTAAAGTTTAAAAAAATGATATGTAATGACATGAATATGATAATGAATGATTGAGAGAAATGATAAAAATATGAAATGGATCATACCAATTTGTTTTGGAATTCAAAATTAAATTATTTTGGAAATTTAATGACTGGTATGATACATGGGATGATGCATGAAATGATGATGATTTGGAGGTAGAATTTTCAGTCTTTTATTTTTTTAATTAGTAGGGTGCTTTCACCCCATTTCTGTGAATAATTGAGTGTAGGGGTAAGACGTTGTTTTGTCTTACGTTTTCTAAGGCTTGTTAATTAGTTAGGGTTATATCGATCTTATTGTTTTCTTAGGGGAGGTTTTTGTTTAGGGCTTGTTTTGAATTTTGTATGAAGTCGTATACCTTGCAATTTGTGTTGTATTTTTAAATTTAAAGTTTAAATTTAAATACCAGTTCATCTTTAAACAAAATATAAATCTGAACATGTAATTGTTTATTATTTATAATGAGGGGTACTTGTAGCTGTAGTGGAGAGTGTTGAATCTTGGGCCAGGTTAAACATATATTTTTGATGATGATACTTTGTGGAATCTTCAAGAAATTCTTTTACAGTTTTTGTCCATTTTGAGTCCTTATGTTGCCATAGTTTTCGATCCTTTTTGTTTTTTCTTCCAGAGTTCTTCTGAATTTTTCTTGTCAATCTTCAAATTCTCATTAGTTTTTGAATCCTGTACATTTGAGTCTCCAAATTATTTTTTGGTTTGGTGTCCTGATAAATTTTTTTATATATTTTCTTGTTTTTGTTTCAAAATATTTCTTAAAAATTGTAATTTGTATTTTATTTATCTTTTTTGATGAAAAGAAAATTGGTCAATTTTTATACTTAGAATCTTTCTTTCTTTGTTAGCTGCCAACGATAAAATTTTCATAGTGAAAATCATAATGGTAAAAAGAAATGTGTATACGTATATCGTATTATTTTTTATTGCTTGCAATTTTTACAGTAGTAATTCTTTATATTTTCAATTTTCTAATTCAAATATATAGAATCTCTCAAAGTAAAAACCTGCCAATGCAGACATTTTCATAGCGAAAACCTCTCTTTAGTATTTCTTATTTTTTTCTAATAAAATCTTATTTTATTTTTGTATTTTAAATGTTTTATAAATTAAATTCTTTGCAGAAAAATCTCGTAGTGAAAATATTTCTCTATTTTTTTTCGAATCGAATCGTGCAAAGTAATAAGTTGGCAATGAAAGACAAGTCAAATGTCCACAGTAAAAATCTCATAACGATAAAACTTTCACAGTGAAAATATTTCTTTTTTTGTAGTTCTTGTAGTTTTTTTCCCAATAAAATCTTATTTTATTTTTGTATTTTCAATGTTTTACAAGTAAAATCTCTCCCAG